>WHPX01000438.1:145000-622089 GCA_011057435.1 Actinia equina
GCCGGCTTAAAAATTTGGTATTAATTTTCCGTATCAGATCAAGCATCATTTCCCTTGAGAATAACATTTTTGTTTGAATTGTATATATGTATATATATGTGTGTGTGTGTGTTATTTCATGCGCAACTGTTAAAGACAGAAATGATACTCAAGGGAATGACACATGGTCTGAAGTTGAAAAACACTTCACGCACCTCGACAAAAAATGTTTATTTTTCTCACTCATCAACGTCTAAATTTAAGCATCTTTCCCTGTTGTTTTTTCATACAATCTGTTTTTGCCTCTTCCTTAGAAATAGAGCAGAGAGGAGATTGGCAAAGTAGGAGGCAGAGTTGGGGCCAGGTTTGAATTTTTAGAGGGGAAAATGCTTAGTAGAAAGTGAAAGTATTTTAGGAGTTATTTTAAGTCAGTGCATGGTTAAGGTTATAGAATTAAATGTTGATCGTTGAAAAAAGATATAAACTTAGGAAGAACCATGTTATAAAGAGAAATAAGTTATTAACTAATGGGAAAAGAAAACATATTCCAATCGAATATTAAATACATTATAAATTTTTAAGGTGCAACCACGTGACTCAAAATCCCTCGAGATATGAATAACAATGAAACAGCCGCCATGTTGGTTGATCAAACAAGAGAAGGTAATGAGGAATGATTTGTTTTGTCAACCAACATGGCGGCTGCGACATTATATGCACCCCAAGAACAAAAAAGCAACAGAAATGTAACGTCGAAAAAAATGAAAATAAACAAAGTGTTATCAGACCGGTGTTTCTTTGTTGACTTCTGGTGCCATATCAGGATCGTCATCATCTTCTTCATGGCTTACAGCTTCGGCATTTCCACCTCCTCCACCCTGGGATCTGTTGTTACTCATCTCAGTGAGTTTTCCATCCATTCGATTCAGAATGCGAAGAATATTGCGAAACCTGAAAACAATATTCATACTCTTTTATCCAAGTGTCAAACAATGACCACTACATGGTGTTAACCAGAAATAATCAATTGACCATTTTCGAGTTCCAAATCATCGCTGTTTAATCACTGATTGCAGACTCACCTACTGAGGGTTAGCCTCGAATCAGTGTCTAAATCTCATGAGAATTGTTCACCTATTGTTATGTCTTCCAAATTGAGCTGCATTCCGACGTGCTGCAAGGGGTCTATTCCACACGAGACAGGAAATGATGTCAATGACACCAAGCCAGCAACATCTAATAGACCCCTTGCATGTGAAGTCAAAGCAGCTTCAATTTGGAGGACAAAACAAAAGAATTTCAATATTCCTGAGAATTGAAACCTATTGCTATGTCCTCCAAATCGAGCTGCATTCCGATGTGCCTGCAAGGGGTCTATAAGCCATTTCCAGGAAATAATCAAATGGCTGTTACTTGTGGTAAATAAAGTTGGGAAAACAAATTCCCGCCAAGTCTCTTTCATTTGAATTATTAAGTCATGACGTCACATGTCACCATGCTCAGTGTTGTACGTTAACAAAATATTTCTCGTTAGCTTCTATTGCTATAGACTCCTTTCAGGTGACGTCGAAGCAGCTCGAAAGAATTCCAATATCATAAAAACTGGAATGTATTGTTTGCCTCCCAGATAGAGCAGCATTCCGAAGTGCTGCAAGGGGTCTATATACGCCAAAATGACCGCCACGTCTTTGTCATTGGAATCACTCAGTCATGACGTCATCGCCGCCATGTTGGCTTAATTTAGTCCATATGTCTTACCTTTCTTCTTGTTGGTCTACCTTCGTTGTGAGTTTATTCACTTGTTCTGTTATGGCCAACAAAGCGGGATTGACATATGAATCTTGATTGGATGTCGTCCTCTTTGGTGATCCAAATTCCATAAGTTTCTGCTTCCATGTTTTTTTCCTGTTTGGAAATTCAACGTAGTACGAAACCCAGATTTTACGTAGCACCTTTCTTGGCGTAGCACGCTCGAGTTCCAGAAGTAATTCAACCTGTCGAGAGAGACAAGGAGAAGGAGAAGGAGAAGAGGGGAACGCAAAATTAAGAGAGGTACAGCAGCAGTGCGCTTGTTTCTCACATCTGGGTTCTCGGTATTAATTGGAATGCACTTATCTTGCTAATCGCATTCTCAGAAAAGGCCTTGTTATTGGACTACTGCTACCAAAACGCTTCGCGACTTTTCTTTTTTACCCTTGCCCTGAATTAGATCAGCTCAGAGATTGTTTCAGGGTTCAATCTGAGAGTTAGCCATACCCTAACGTTGATCAGCCCAGAGGTTGTTTCAGGGCCTGGGTTTAACCTGAGAGATGCTCATGCCCTGACTTCAATCTGAGAGTTAGCCATGTCCTGACTCAGATCAGCCCAGAGGTTGTTTTAGGGTTTGATCTGTGAGTTAGCCATGCCCTGACTTAGATCAGCCCAGAGGTTGTTTAGGGTTTGATAAGAATTGAAGGAGGGGAAGTTAAGAGGTAGCATAAGAAGTTTATTACCTGCATCGAATGCTGTTCCATTTTCGCTGTCTGTAGAATACGATTAACATCACCAACGGATAAGCCAATGAGCAAGTTCTTGATAATGATGGGCATACAGACACAGAAGATTATATATATGACATAACTAATGCCCGGATGTGGTAGGGGCTGATATTTAAACACAGTATGGGGATATTTCATCTCTCCGAGAATTAACATAAAAGTCGTGAAGAGAGAGTAGGGAAGACGGTCGAAGAGAAATGCTTTGCCCCTAGGATTTGAAGGGGATTCTGGAGCTGCCTCCGTTGTATTGTTTCTTGGGCTGATAGTAATATTAGACGTGCCATCCACCTAAAAGCGAGAATTGCAAACATTTATTCAAAGGAATTTAAGGAGAGAGAGCCATTTAAAAGCTTTGTTCAATGTTTTCCCATTTCAGACCATACGACCATTCTCTTGAGTATTGTATAAACAATAGACCCATTTAGATTGGTTCAATATTATCTAATTTTCAGACCACAAAACTATTCCCTTGAGCATTGTATAAGAAAAATACCCATTTAGCTAGGCTTATTGTTGTCTCATTTCAGATCACATGCCCATTCCCTTGAGTATTGTGTTAGCAATAGACCCATTCAGCTTAGCCCATTCCCTTAAGCAATCCAAAAGTAAATTTGCAATTCATTTCAAGCTTTACCTACCTTAAAGTTTCTATTAAATAATAAATAAAAAGGGATTCCAAAAGCGATAACAAAAGGTATGAATAAAATAATAATCTAGAAAAAATAAAATAAACACGATAATTAGTAAAGAAAATTGCACGACCTCGAGTACAAGTTGTTATTTAATCTGTAATGTTTTGTAGGTTCTTATAATGTCAAAAGCCTTTAGATAAGTAACTTATAGAACTTATATTATTATTATTATTTTATTATTATTATTATATTATTATTATTACTATATTATTATTATATTATTATTATTATATTATTATTATTATTATCATTATAATATCATTATTATTATTATTATTATTATATTATTATTATTATATTATTATTATTATATTATTATTATTATAATAATATTATTATTATTATATTATTATTATATTATCATTATTATTATTATCATTATAATATTATTATTATTATTATTATATTATTATTATTATATTATTATTATTATTATTATCATTATAATATCATTATTATTATTATTATTATATTATTATTATTATATTATTATATTATTATTATTACTATGATCATTATTACTATATTATTACATACCTTAACAAGCGTCTTGATAATATTCGTCATCATGATAATGTAAATTCCAAATGTCGAAAATCTAAAAGAAAATTAAGGATGTCATAAAAATGAAGCGAAGGTTTTCCCTACTCAAGCAACTTAAATATGGACAATTTTAAGACTTAAACAGGGCCTATCTCTGGCTGAAATTCAAAAAGAAAAATGGATTCCAGCCAGAGAAAGGCTCTGTTTAAGTCTCAAAATCGACATGGGCTTTTAAGGAATAAGTGACATACCTTCTAAGATATAATACAAAAATAACCCAGGCTATGAAGATAGCGGTGGCCGCGAGGGGCCTGGTAGACTCTATGACGTACGCCGACCCTTCCTCGTGCTTGTACTTGAACATATACACAAGACTCGACATGTATAAGAACCATTCCATCCAATTGTCTGCCTTTAATAAGTATTTAAATTTCTGTATGAAAAAATGAAAAGCTTATTAAATGATGATGTCATTTTTGGATAATCGAGATTTGATGTGAATTGGGAAAAAGCATCCATGTTGGATGATATCCACTATAGTTTTTATTCGTAATTCCTAATAAGGGAATAAAAGTGGCAGCCATGTTGGATGATGTTCACTACAGGTGGTTCGTAATCATTCCTAATGGAATAAAAGTGGCAGCCATGTTGGATGATGTTCACTATAGGTGGTTTGTAATCATTCCTAAGGGAATAAAAGTGGCAGCCATGTTGGATGATGTTCACTATAGGTGGTTTGTAATCATTCCTAAGGGAATAAAAGTGGCAGCCATGTTGGATGATGTTCACTATAGGTGGTTTGTAATCATTCCTAAGGGAATAAAAGTGGCAGCCATGTTGGATGATGTTCACTATAGATGGTTTGTAATCATTCCTAATGGAATAAAAGTGACAGCCATGTGGGATGATGTTCACTATAGATGGTTTGTAATCATTACTAAGAGAATAAAAGTGGCAGCCATGTTGGATGATATCCACTATAGTTTTTATTCGTAATTCCTAATAAGGGAATAAAAGTGGCAGCCATGTGGGATGATGTTCACTATAGGTGGTTCGTAATCATTCCTAAGGGAATAAAAGTGGCAGCCATGTTGGATGGTGTTCACTAGAGGTGGTTTGTAATCATTCCTAAGGGCATAAAAGTGGCAGCCATGTTGAATGATGTTCACTATAGGTGGTTTGTAATCATTCCTAAACCGGAATAAGAGTGGCAGCCATGTTGGATGATGTTCACTATAGGTGGTTTGTAATCATTCCTAAACCGGAATAAGAGTGGCAGCCATGTTGGATGATGTTCACTATAGGTGGTTTGTAATCATTCCTTGTTGGATAATTTGCTTCAGCCTTAATGCAAAGAAACGTCAAGCACGTGAAGAAAGTATACTCACTTCGTCCCATATCTGAAAAAGCTCTTTTAGAAGATGGAAAAGACTCATGACCATTATGGTATACTTAGGTATATCTATAAATAGATCTTCCCCGACCTTGGAATCGAGCACGACAGTCATTGAGGTCAGCAGTAGCAGGAACAACATGTAGAAGGAGAGATTCATTACGTAGGCCTTCCATCCAACACTACGCCTGTAAGAAAAACATACACACGTTAGTATTTAGTTTAAACGTGCACTTGATTGAATGAAAATTGGAAATGCCTTTAAACTGGGTTAAACGTATCCATATCGCCCTAGTAGTACCCAAGCAACAAATTTTCTTCAACGTCAAAAATGGCAGGAAAAATTCAATTATTGTAGAATTTAAATGCCGTTTGCTCAACCCTATTGTTCTTTTAGCTTTAAGACCAATCATGGTGATAATATGCTTAAAAATGTAGAATGTTTGGTAGTTCTTAAAAGCCATCTATATCTATTGTTAAATTACTTGACATAGGAATAATCAGTTTCGAATTTTGACGGATTTGTTTTCGGCCTCACCTATGGTGTTTTGGCAGTACTGTTCCTGACCTATCTCCCTAAAAATGGTCTTAGCTAAAGCTTATCTCTCTACAAATTTGGAATAGGTTAGCCACATGGTACATCGCATCGTAACGGTATCAGAGTGACCTACCACTTAATATTCATAATGGCTCCACAAACATTATGCGAGAGGCAGTTAACTCTTTTGTATTTCACCATTGTCTGTGGAATTAATATAAAGAGCAATTAAAAGGAACAAGTAGATTGTTAGACGGATTGGGATCCGAAAGAATAGGATAGAATGTAATGAGATGGAAGGAAGGAAGGGCTGGATTCCGATGGATGGAAAGATTAATGGATGGATATGAATGGTTGGGTTGAGAAATGGAAATGAGAGGATATATTTAGAATTCAGAACTCGGACACTTCAAACTTACATGTAGGCAGTCAAGAAATTTCTTGGGATCGTCTTTCCTAATATCAGGCATTCCTTGTAAGAACATAAAGTCATACGTTATCTAAAATAGAAAAATAAAGAAAAGAAATAAAAGAAAGACATTAGTTTTCCAAAAAAGAAAATAGAAAAAGGAGAAATATATTATTTCGAAAACAAATCCTTCGAGGAAATATTTTTTCTATTTTTGTCATACCGAATAATCTTCATCCTTCGGTGAACCACACTGCTCTTCACAACGATCAAGGAATTTCTAGTCATAAGAAGAAGGAGTCTCTTAGACTGAGGTCAAAAGTAGAACTTCATATCAGCCGTACCTAATGACATCAAAAAGTCCGCGCTGTTACCCATTGCTTCAATTAAGTTCGGCTCATATGAAGTTCGACGTTTGACGTTAAAATACACTATCAGCTTTGAGGTCCATAGGTTCCAAAAGAAATTAGAGTTACAATCAATCGCTTTCAAACAATTGTTATAAGTCGTAGCATTTTGGTCATTTTCTGGTTATATCCTAAAACGACTCTTGACGTGACTTCAAAGCAGCTCAACTTGGAAGACAAAACAAAAGAATTTCAATCCCCCTGAGCTGCATAAATCCCGACGTACTGTTATTCAAGGATGTTTCTTCCTTGGTTCTCCGCTTTTACTCCCCTCCACAAAAATCTAGCATACATATTAATACATTCCATTTCTACCTGTACGGTAATCCTATTTCTGGGTTCAATCTGTGAGTTAGCCATGCCCTGACTTAGATCAGCCCAGAGGTTTTTTCAGGGTTCTATCTGTGACTTAGTCATGCCCTGACTTAAATCAGCCCAGAGGTTGTTTCAGGGTTCAATCTGTGAGTTAGCCGTGCTCTGACTTAGATCAGCCCAGCGGGTTGTTTCAGGGTTCAATCTGTGAGTTAGCCATACCCTGACTTAGATCAGCCCAGAGGAAGTCTTAGGGTTCAATCTGTGAGTTAACCTTGCCCTGACTTAGATCAGCCCAGAGGTTGTTTCAAGGTTTGACAATATTAAGGGTTTCTTTAAAAATCGTTACCTCGGCAGCAGAAGGCATTTTAATCACTAGATTCTGTAATTGAGTCGGTCCTGCTTCCACTCGGTTCAGCATTTCGCGCCATCTAATCGATAAACAATCGATATTAGATCGATTCGTAAGTTTCATAGCAGTGTGATTCAATTAACAAAATAATCTGTTAAATTCATTAGACCTTTTAAGGCGCAATTGCATGGAGCAATTTTCTCTGCAACATTTCTCGCAAAAGCTTTCGATACAAGTTGAATGGAGCATTGCAGCGTATAACCTACAATGCAATTGGGAAAAAAAGTCGCGAGACAAGTTGCAGCAATCGTTGCAAAAACTAGAATTTGCTTCTACTTTTGGGAACGATTAAGTCTCCATTCAACCATGTAAATACTCTTGCAATTGCTCTGTGTAAATCTTTTATTTTTTTTCTCCTTCAACATGGCTTTAACCTGTTTACCTTGTGTGATTAGCAATGATCATTACAACGCTCTCTTTGCCCGCTTCTATGGCGACGTCCAGTGCGTTTTGGTTGTAGCCATTATAAGTTACTTTCTGGTTCTCATGAGAAAGTAGGAAATGTACCAGTGTATCGTGTCCGTTCTTTGCTGCTAGGTGTAGCGCAGTATCCTAAAAGAACAGAAAAATTATATTTCTTTGTTTTATTGCTGTGGTCAAATAGTGTTTTTGTTGGTGGCGATGCATGGTTCTGCTGTTGCTGCTGCTGTGTTTTTCGTTGCTGCTGCTGCTGCTGTTGCTGCGGCAGTGGTTGTAGTAGCGGTGTTGATGGTGTTGCTAATGTGTTTGAAATTGCATGTTGCATCATTAATTGTGCTGAATGCTGCTGCATTAGTCATTGCGTCATTTTGATGATGGTGGTGCATTGCTGTTGTTGTTCCTGCTGTTCCTGCTATGTTTGCCGTTGCTGCTTCGGTTCTGTGGTTCTCAATGCTGTAGTTCTTAGCTACTGTTAATTAAATCTCTTTATGGCAACTGACTTCGCAGAATCACAATGAACGTCTATATATATATATCTACTTACCTGATCAGCGTTGTCTTCGTCGTTGATGCAGCTTGGATTCGCTGTGCAGATCAGTTGTACACTTTTTAGCGAACCTTTTGCCGCAGCAAAGTGAAGTGCTGTTCTTCCTTCAGTATCTCTACAAAGAGAAAAATAAAAATATGAAGACAAAAAATATATTAAAAGTATATTTGATCATTCACGGTTGAGGTTGAGATTCGATTCCATTTCTTACTTGTGCTTTTATAGTGTTTCATGTGGAATGAACCTTGAACCTCTTTAGATTTTATCGAACCCTGAAACAACCTCTGGGCTGATCTAAGTCAGGGTATGGCTAACTCACAGATTGAACCCTGAAACAACCTCTAGGCTGATCTAAGTCAGGGTATGGCTAACTCTCAGATCAAACCCTGAAACAACCTCTAGGCTGATCTAAGTCAGGTATGGCTAACTCACAGTTTGAACCCTGAAACAACCTCTAGGCTGATCTAAGTCAGGGTATGGCTAACTCACAGATCAAAGCCTGAAACAACCTCTAGGCTGATCTAAGTCAGGGTATGGCTAACTCACAGATTAAACCCTGAAACAACCTCTGGGCTGATCTAAGTCATGGCATGGCTAACTCACAGATTGAACCCTGAAACAACCTCTGGGCTGATCTAAGTCAGGGTATGGCTAACTCACAGATCAAACCCTGAAACAACTTCTGGGCTGATCTAAGTCAGGACATGGCTAACTCACAGATTGAACCCTGAAACAACCTCTGGGCTGATCTAAGTCATGGCATGGCTAACTCACAGATTGAACCCTGAAACAACCTCTGGGCTGATCTAAGTCAGGGTATGGCTAACTCACAGATTGAACCCTGAAACAACCCGCTGGGCTGATCTAAGTCAGGGCATGGCTAACTCACAGATTGAACCCTGAAACAACCTCTGGGCTGATCTAAGTAATGGCATGGCTAACTCACAGATTGAACCCTGAAACAACTTCTGGGCTGATCTAAGTCAGGGTATGGCTAACTCACAGATCAAACCCTGAAACAACTTCTGGGCTGATCTAAGTCAGGGCATGGCTAACTCACAGATTAAACCCTGAAACAACCTCTGGGCTGATCTAAGTCATGGCATGGCTAACTCACAGATTGAACCCTCTGGGCTGATCTAATATAAATCAACCGGGGTCAAATCACAATTTGATTCAATTTGAAATGGAATTTCGCTGGTTGGGTTTTGCACCCCCACCCCCACCCCCACCACCAAAAAACCCCCAGACAAACAAACAGAAACGGAGAATCCGCAGAGTTTTGACATTATATTGAACTCTGAATCGATTTTAGAAGGAAACACACATGCCTAACCTTTCGATAGTCGCGCCGCGGTCAAGTAAGAATTTCACGACTTTGTCTTGTCCATTAAAAGCAGCCAGATGTAGAGGCGTATGGTCGCTAAGGTTACCAACATTCATTAGTCGTGTTTGTCTTCCTTCCATCAGTTTCTTTACAATTGGCAACCACCCATGACTACAAATAAAAAAGTATGGTATACCACAGCGATCCATTTTGGGGCCTTTTCTATTGATAAATATTACTATCTGACTGGCAATTGTTAACATTCTTTAGTCGTGTTTATCTTCCTTCCATCAGTTTCTTTACAATTGGCAACCATTAATATCTATTCATTTATTTCTATGCAGCTTCAAGGGCCGTACTGCATTCTTGAAGTACTCGATAACAATGGTAAGATAAACAGCTGTTTGATAGTTTAATACCAACTTGGGAAAATAATGACTTAGGCGTGCCCCATGCCCATTCCAATGCAATAAAAATATAATTTATACATGACTTTAATATAAATTAATATAATTAATTAATTAACTCATATTTTGTGAGTTGGGATGATGTCAGGTTCTCAGCATGTGATAATTTGATATCTTACACATATAATGTAAGAGCATTTATATGTCATGTAATGCGTGTTTAAGAGTAAACTTACCATTATCATTATCATCATCATCATTATTATTATTATTATATAAGTAATATAAGTAATTAATAACAAATAGGCCTCTGTAATAGCAAGGCATCAGAGATCTACTCTTGGGTCCTTTAACAACAATAATAGTAATAATGGGAGTTTCTTATATAGCGCATTTCAAATATCTCAATGCGCTTTACATTATGACCAGTGAAGGACTTTACGGACTTCATATCAAGTCGCTATTAGCAGTCGTTCAGCTTACAATCAAGTGTGTGAATTGTTAGTAGATTAGTATTATGCCTCCAAATTGGGATAGGCTGTCCAACCGGGAGAAAATCCCCTACTCTTATACGAATAATTCAAAAGGTTCTTTTATGTTCCCCCATTTCACTGTAGGTTAGGGAGGGTACGCATAAAGTAGTATATACTTATATTTTCCGAACCTTGCGGCTAAATGAAGTGGCGTTTCCAGTTTGTGGTTTTTCAAACTCGGATCTGCTCCATTCTTCAAGAGTAACAGTACACTCTGAAATTGAATTGATTGAATTTTTGATACTTTCTTTTTATAAAGTGGTATAGTGTTTGGTAGATGCTTCAATAGATAGAGTCTTTAATACCTTAAGAAATCCCCCTTGAGCTGCGTAGTGTAGAGTTGTGGCTCCTGTACTGTCTTGCTGGTTGACTAGTTTGTTATCGTGGACACGTTCGTCCTACAACGATCAAAAATGTTCCTTTGGTATATCTACTCTAAATCTGAGGTGAAGTAAGGAAAGTTGTATTGCTGAAAGTAGAGTCTGAGTTTCATGAAATATAGTAGATATATGAACACATTATTATCGAAGTTGCGTGTCACAAAACACATTCCCTAGCGTTACCTTTAATAATCTCTCAATTGTTTTGTCCTGACCAACAGCCCAATGTAACGCAGTCCTGTTCTTGTCATCTTTACACGTCACGTCCGCTCCTTTTTCCAGGAGTAACGACACGACAGGCGAACAACCGTGTGCTGCTGCTAATAGTAACGGCGTGCACTTTTCACGGTCACGCGGGTTGAGGTCCATACCCTTAAACACACAATAAAATGTTATCATAATTGGCTATTATTAGATTTTATTATGTTGTTATGTCTGTTCGATAGCCATCAAAAATATTTTAAAATAATTCGAGTCTTTGTGTTTCGCATATTGTTCCAATTAGTATAGCAAATTGACTTCCTCGGCTTGGGTGTGTAATTCCCACGTGTAATTCCCTTGAGAATTAGATTCTTTATTGGAGTTGTATCTATATTCATGTGTCTTCTAATTTGCAGCCGAGCGAAACCGTTAAACAAAGAAAGGATAATCTGGGGAATGACACGTGGTCTGAAATGGGACAGCATTACGCCCGAGTCGGTCTATTCAATTGCTTTTTGTATGTGTTTTCTATTGAAAAAAGCATAAATTCATATAAACGAACATCCTGACCATTGCCCCCTCGGCATCCCATAATGTTTTAATCAAAACAAAATTCAAGATGGCTGCCGTATCGGTAAAAAGAGTCTATAGGTTAATTGAACGTTTTAAAATACATACATGATCCACCAAGAATGAAACCACGGAGTGATGGTCAAACATCGCTGCTCTGAGGACGAAACACGAAAAAATATATAAAATAGCGGCTTTGCACCATCACGGAGGAACAACGATAGAGTATTTTCCCTGGGAAACTGAATTCTTTCTCATGTAAATCAGTTTAGACGAGATTCAATTGTTCCTGCCTCCTGTCATGGCTGCCATCACGTGATGGTGCAAAGCCTCTATACATGTTGAGCGATAGAAAACTTGGATCCCATTACAGTTATCAGCGTGTGCAACGTTTGTGCTATTCTCTCTCGTTTTATATTAGTGTCATTATTACTAAATAATTACTTCCTTTAAAGTACACTCAACAAAATTACTCGACTCTGATTGGTCGAGAGGAGTACAATTATAGCGCTAATTGTACTCCATAGGAGTACCGAATTAAGTCGCTATGGCAACACGGCCAAAACAATGTCAAAACAATCATTTTCTTTCATTTTGTACTTAAAAACATATTTTAAAAATTTTAAAGCCGTAAGAACTAATCTTTTTTAAGTATTTCAGTTGCGCGCGCAATGGACTGAAAATCGGCCGCCAAATAGACATAGATGAACGGCGTCACTTCGCATTTTTACTGAAATCTTGTTGAGTAAACTATAAACAAAAAATTGCACGATCTTCTCGTACAATTTGGAATTAGTAGACACTCGTAATGTTTTGAAAGTTCTCGCCTAAAGGCTCGCGCAATTACAAGAACTTTCAAAACATTACGAGTGTCTATTAAAGTGCATATGACACGAAAAAAATTCATCGCTTAAAATGTACAGTTTGTTAGTAATAAAAAATATATCGTAATAAAATTTGTTTCAAAAGCTTATTTCTTGAGATATTTGAGAAAATTAATCCCAATTTGTGACGTCATCTTGTTGACACGTACTCTAGATTAGGTAGTAACGCACTAAATATAAATTGTAATTCGTATAAAATAACAACAAATTGCATATTCTATTCAGCTTCATTTGATAGCTTACGTAGTACTCTCCAAATGTTGGAAAACTGAAAAGTGTACTAACTGAAATTAAGATTCTACATTCAAACATATTTCGTATATTTGCAACTAAATCTGGAGACGTGTAAACAAAATGACGTCACAACTTGTGCTAAATTTTCTTAAATTTCTAGAGAAATAAGTTTTTGAAACGAATTTAATTTTGATATTTTTATTTATACCAATAAACTACACATTTTTAAGATTAAAAATTTTTCGTGTCATATGCACTTTAATTTCCAAATTGTACTCGAGATCGTGCGATTTCCTATACTAATGATCACAACCATGTTTTCAATGGACTCTTGTCAAACTTACGTATCGTGGATGCGAGGGTAACATGGAAATACAAAGGAATTCGTTTGTATTTCCATGTTAGCTTCGCATCCAAGGTTATTTCAAGAAGGGTGCATAGGGCAAGAAGGTTAGCGGACTTGCCCAGGCTGTGAAAATAGCCGCCTGATTTAAATAATTACACAAATTTCGTAATTTCCCTGGGTGTATATTTTGATATCCTAAGAACCTTAGGAATGAGCTTCTTCGTTTACCTTGCGTATATTCAAATTGCCACGCTACAAAAACGTGTGTCAGGCTTGCATTACCTGTGGAGGGAGGTCATTCCTTCTTTATCCAGTAAGGTATGAGTAAACACTGTCATGTCGTGTTTGTACAGACATTTGATTATCTCAAGAGCACCTAGACGACAAGCCAAGTGGATTGGAGTCCCTCCGTCTACTCGCTGTTGAAAACATAGGAAGAAAAAGTTCCATTTTTATTGAAAAAATACTTTGCTTGAACGTCATTTCTCTGTGTCTCTGTCAGTCTCTGTCAGTCTCTCTCTTCTTTTGGCTTTTTTTTCTTCTTTTCTTTCTTTCTTTTTATTCTTTCTTTCCTCCTTTTTTCTTTCTTTCTTTCCTTCTTTCTTTTCATTCTTTCCTTCTTACATTTTTTTTCCTTTTTCCTTTCATATACGTCTCACATTAATTTCTAATCTAGTGGTCAAAGCAAAACAATCTGTCTCTTGAGGATTAAAGAAGTGACATTTACCCTGATGGCAGTCAGAGAACTCCCTTGGTCCAGACACAGTTGTACAGCCTGAAAAACAGAGTATAGTTATAAATAACGAGCATGTACATATCTAGCACTTTTTTGAAGAAAGAAGATACTTAGCTCGACACCAATTGAAAACTTCTTCGCATGGATCATGTCTATTGTAATTCTACCATGTAACAGGACCAGTGGCACTTGCTCATGCAAACTCTAGGTACTAGAGACCTTAAGAACGACGTTCTAGCTAGGTACCGCAAACCTCTAACTACAGTTCGACGTCAGGCGTTTTCCGTCAAACTTTCGACATTTAGCAAGGCGTCATACGAAGTTGTTGCTGGAAAAGCCGCAATATTGAATGTCATTGATGCTGCTGGGTGTTTTTGCGGCTTGCGGGCATGTTTCTGGGCGTAATCCCTAGCAGTTAGCAGTAAACCTGATGCTACTGTCTACTATCTGCTATTATCCAATTCTCCTACCTTTAGGACACCGCTATCGATGGCTAAATGTAGTAAAGTACTGCCTTCATGGTCCACACTATAAAGCACATCCATTTGCTTCTTAGGGTCGGGTTGTTGTTCTTGACCTAGGAAGAAAAGGAGAAGAGGATGAGAATATAGAACAAGATTTAATGTCAGTTACCTTCGTCTTGAATGCAACTGCCTCTTCTTACCTAATTCCCAATGTTCCTCCTCCCTCCCCCTACCACACACAACCTTTTGGTCGGAGCAACACGATTACGACGTTTGCACGATGGCGTCATTGACCTCTACTACCAGACTCCCTTGCACACTTTCTTTTGTTCAGTTAATTAGTACCAATTGTCTTACTATTCTCATGAGAGAATACAAATTTAAATAAGAAAGAAAATTCGCGAAGAATCTTGGTAGTGGGAGTCAAATGACAACATAATGCAAACGTCCTATTTACATTTTTTTTTAATTTGCACATTATACTTTAAAGTGTAGACCTCATTAGTTTGAGTAAAAACCTCTTTACCTTGGGTATAATTGTTGGAACGAAAACGAAACGAGTGATTTTGCTTTCTTTTATTCTGAAAAACAACACGCTTCCACGCGTAACAACGACAAACTCTCTCTCTGCCCTAGGCTCTCTCTACTTACAACACAGGGTTCCCAAACCTAGTCTAAATCTAATTCGTATTGTATAGAACGGTCTAAATCTAATTCGCACAAACAATAATATTTTCCCATTTTAGACCGTGTGTCATATCATTTCTTTGTCTGACGGTTTTGTATGAGAACGCAAAATAAACATACTACATGGATACAACTCAAGGGTATGACACGTGGTCTGAAATGGTAAATTACTACACGCATGCTGAAATGGTCTGTTTGTGTACGATTTTCTGTCTTACATTTTTTGAAGAAGAGTGCCATGGTTTCGTAAGCCCCTTTCATGGCGGCAACGCTCAAAGGTGTCATCGCATCTATCGCACGTCTTGTTACATCGGCACCACAATCAAGCTGAAGAAAAGATCGTCGATTTGGCCTTATTATAACTTCTAGTGGATAAGCAGGCCAACAGGCAAGCAGGCCGGCAGGCACAAAGGCAAGCAGATACCACTAGTATCTCAGCCAATTAGAGCGCAGAATTTGTGATAGACCATTAGTAGGTTTATAATAATATACGAAAAGCGTCATACCAGTCGTTGGCATATATCCAGCGCATTCCTGTGTTCCAGGTAGGCGGCCGTGTGAAGTGGAGTATACTTGTTTCTTCCTTCTACGTTTACATCGGTTTGCTTGTGGTTCAGAAGAACCTTTGAAAATAAAAGATAACAAACGTCACGTGATTTGTAAGCTTAAGTTGTTAATGGACGCCTGTCAAGATTTTTATTCCAGGATGAGGAGGGAAGGGAGGAGAATTGAAAAGAGGAAGGTGGTTGGAAAGGGAGTGAAGACTCGCCTAAGATGCCTTTTAATTTCCAAGTTAATACAACTATATCCTTCAATGACGCTTTGGTCCTCAATAAAAGACTTATTTACTCAGGATTAGCCTCATTACAGTTTCAGATATATTCACAAATACCAACGGTAAATCCAAGATGGCCGCCGCATCGTCTAATTAGTCCATAATTACCTCTACTACATCGATGTTCCCTGTTCTGACTGCCACGTGTAGTGGTGCTTCTTCTCTGTGATCTTTAAGGTTTGGATTAGCATGGCAGTGTAGGAGGTACTTAATGGTGGATATCTGTCCTGCTGAGACTGCGCAGTGAAGAGGTGTTTTGCCATACGAGTCTCGCTTGTCGATATCTAAAGTAATATATTTTTGATTGCATTAGACGGACTACTCGATGTACACGCCCTTCCATCCATCCATCCATCCATCCATCCATCCATCCATCCATCCATCCCTTCGTCTGTTTCTATTCATCCATAGCTATCCATCCAATCTATTCCTCTATTTGTCCATCCATTCATCCCCCCATCGACCCAATTGTCCACACATCTTCCAAATATTCTTAAATTTACATTCTTATCCATCTCTGCATTCTTTCATTCATCTCACCCATCCATCCTTCTATTCCACACAATCAAAAGGGCCTACAAACCTTCATTCTGCTGTAAGAGGGACCGTATATCCTGGGTGTTGCCTCGTCTGGCCAAACTGTGCAGCGTTTCTTTCTCGCCATCTGCGTCAACTCCAGACTGTAAGAAAAGATTTAACTCGGCCATTAATTGGTTGCAATGAAATATTAGCCTTTGGGAAAGTATCAGATAATTTAAAACTTGATTATGTAATTTGAAACAAGCAGTTTTTAAAAGTTCATTCATTTTGGCGTTCAAAAATTACACACATAAGTAAAAGTCTCATTTTATATCTTATATTTAGTTTATTAATTATATTCATTTCTTTCTCCTTCGTTCTTCTTATTCCTTCCTTACACTAACCTTAGGCTAACCCTGTGTAAATAAGCTAGTAATCAAGAAACACAGCGATAATTTGGAACTCGAAACTGGTCTATTTATACACCTACTTGCAAGAAGTTGTCATACAAGAATAGAACATTTGTAATTGAGTTAAATAGTGATTTAGTGAATTTGCCGCTATCTGGCATTATTTTAGAAAAATATCGTTTGTTGAAGTTCTGTCGATAATAAGGAATGGTCAATGCTTAGCTTGCGTATATCTAGTTCTGGATGCAGGCTCTTATTAACCAATCAGTGCGCGCGTTATATCGTTACAATAGGGTCGGTGTCCACTGGTAGAACGAAGCTTGAGATTGGATAAAATAACAAAAACAAAGAAAGCATGGATTATAATGAACAATGTGTATTTTTCTACATGTGAGCTGCGTTCTTTGTTTCATCTCACCATTCATTGTTTGTTCATCCACTCCCAGGCTTCGTTCTGCCTGTTGTGTGTTACCCTTACAATATTTTTCATATTTTCATTTTACAGTTATTTGAAAATGATTGAAGATTTGAACGGCGGTAGGTTATAAGCAATATCCAAATTGGTAAGAAGCGATAATTGCCAAACATTAGTACCTATTTTTAAGTTATACGGTCATATGATATTATTTGAACTCGAATATATCACCATATATTAATTTTTTTATTTTTCATTTTATATTATTATTATGCGATTTTTATTAGTCTTTATTAATTTTTTTCCATCGTAAATTTGTATATTTTTTATTCAAAAAAATGGATAAATAAAGCTATTTTTATTAATATTAGATAGGCCATCAGTTCCAAGATTCAAAAATAAGCTGGAATGACAGGTATTTCTTATCATTATTAATAATATTATTATTATTATCAAATAGCAGTTACCATATTGCTATTACTATAAACGAGTTTATATCACAAATAGGAACTCCTTTTTAGTGTTTGAATTGTACTGGAGAAAACCACTTATAATATCACCTCGGCTATTCGTGTTTAGATATATGCCACAGTTCCTTTCGGTCGTGCAATCGCCAATAGTCCAGTTTCGAGTTCCAAAATACCGCTGTCTTTCTTGATTACAGACTCATTTACTCAGGCTTTGCCTCGAATCAGTGTTTAATTACTCGCAAATACCGACGGTAAAGTAAAGAATGAACAACTTCAACAATACTAACACTTTGAAACTTGACGGACCTTGACTGGAACACGTGAATATTCTTCACAAAATCGAGGCTAACCCTTAATAAATGAATCTGTAATCAAGAAACACAGCGGTAATTCAGAACTCGTAAAGGGTCTATTACCGGACCTTGGTAATATATACATTCGCCGTTCGCCCCTTCAATCTATTTTCAAGTATCTGTATATAATGATTTAGCTTGATATGTTATGAAAGTGTTTTTTTTTTGTCTGTTTCATATAATAGACGCCATAAATCCGTCAATAAGAGAGACACCCGTCGATATCAAGTACCGTATTCAAATCAATATAAGATTGAAATACGTCCAATAACAAAAGTGAAGTACAAATTTCATGAAAAAGACTTTCTTATCTGTTAAACACATGAATGATTGATAGCCTAAAAATGTGGCTTTTGATTCTGGTGAGTGATGCTGAGATCCTAATTGACTAGCTATGAAACCTTAGAGGAAAAATAAACCTTGAAAAATAAAAATAAAAAAAAACCAAAATGTTAAGCAATTGTGGCAGTTTTTTACTGCAAGGAAGTGCACGTTTCGAGTTTAAATGATATTTAAAAAGTTTAATATGACAAGTCTTCTCAATATCCTTTGCCGATTCATTTATTTATTTATTTCTACATAAAATCTTTTGTTTTTTCCTTCCTTTCTCTCTTGAATTTTCTTTATTTTTCTCTTTTTTCTTACATTTTCGTTTTTTTTTTTGCATGCAATGATTTCCAAATTTTGTTCACACTTTTAATTGTCTTTTTCTAGCAGTTATGTTCTTGAATATTTAAATACACTTTTTAACAGATGACCAGGGTTAAGACTGTGTAAAATGTTTTAAACAAATTTAAAAGGAGAAATTGATTTTAAAATTTCATAAATGGCAAAAACTAAAGCTTGATTTAAAATAGTTCCAAAAAGAAAGAACAAAGTTTACGACAAAAATCAATCCAAAAAATTTCTATATATGATTTTAAAGTAGATTGTATCTAATATATTAAAATCAAAGGCTTTTACCTTCGTGGACAGGCAACCCACTTTGCAGAGCATTGCTGTTAACTCCTCACGCGGAGAGCAAACTCACTCAACTAAATTCCCAGACTAAAGCTGGACACATATCTGAGATTTCAACATTTTAGACGATTTTGTTTTGGGATTTTAGTGGTTGGAAAAGAGTATCAGCTGGGAATATGCGTTAAATATTTAAGACGGTTATCGTCCTTGTCATCTTGAAATACTTTGGGGGTTGGGATGGCTTACTGATTGAAGAAGTCGATGGTGAAATACTTAGTGACATATTTGTTTGGGTCATGATGATCGCTAGTAAAAAATCAATTTTATCATCGTGAGAAGGAACGAACTCAACTATACTGATTGAAATGTAAATACCGAGTAATAACCACATTGATAATCGAATCAATACATTACACATGTTTTACTTGAATAACTAACATATAATAGTATAGTATATTTATTTTTATTTGAAATAAGGAAATATATAATAATATAATATATAATAATATAATAATATAATATATAATAATAATATAATATATAATATATAATAATATAATATATAATAATATATATAATATAATAATATAATATATTAATAATATAATATATAATAATATAATATATAATAATAATAATATATAATAATATAATATATAATAATAATATATATATCATAATATAATATATAATATATAAGTATATAATATATAATATATAATAAATATAATAATAATAATATTAATATATAATATATAGATATATTATAATATAATAATATAATATTATAATATAATATATATATATATATTAATAATATATTTATATATAAATAATTATTTATATATAATAATATATTTATATATAAATAATATATTTATATATAAAATAATATATTTATATATAAATATATATATTTATAGATAATAATATATTTATATATAAATAATATATTTAGATAATACTATATTTATAATATATAAATATATATTTATATATAAATAATATATTTATATATAAATAATATATTTATATATAAATAATATATTTATATATAAATAATATATTATATATAAATAATATATTATATAATAATATATTTATATATAAATAATATATTTATATATAAATAATATATTTATATATAAATAATATATTTATATATAAATAATATATTATATATAAATAATATATTTATATATAAATAATATATTTATATATAATTAATATATTTATATATAATAATATATTTATATATAATAATATATTTATATATAAATAATATATTTATATATAAATAATATATTTATATATAAATGTAGAATGGGATAGAGTAGAAGATAAAAAATATATCAGCAATCCTACTGGCTCATAATTTCATATATTTTCAAGTGTATATTCATTTTTTGCATTTATTGGTTCATTTATATACATACACTTATGAATCTATGCTTCTTTGATATTGACCGATGCGTCTTGTTAAAAACTCTCAATCAATACACTTGACTTCTCAATAAATATCAGATTCCATAAAGCTTTTAAGAAAAGCGGTCAAGGTTATGACTAGCTCTTAATTAACGTCCATTGAAAGATAAAGAGAATTAAAACGTATTGCTATTGATGCGACTAACTAACAAAGAATTGCAATGAACCCTTTTCAAAATTTCATGCGGGGCTACTCTTGGAAACACAAAAGAAATCGTACTTTTTCTCGATTGAATTTGTCGCATTTCTTTCTTACTTTCATTTTAGACTCTCATTTAAGATAATTTCGAGATGAGTTTATTGTAAGTAAAAAAGAAAATATTCTTGGTGGTAGATTTTAGCAGCCAACAATGGGATTGTTTTACAAAAAAATGACCAATAATCTAAAATCAAACATCAATTTTAATTTATCAAAAATGACGCAATCAAACATGAACCAATCAGGACCAAGCAATGAAGTCTCACTAGATATCTAAGAGAAAAACATAGATGTTATCTTTAACCATGGGATTGAAAGATTGTTCATGGAATTGAAAGATTGTGATTGGCTGAGGTAAAATTCTGATTTTCCCTCTCTCCTGATTGGCTAAAAGATTTTTACCTTAGATTTCTGTTTACGTGGTAAGGTTAGCGTGAGTGTGTTTGCAGTGGTGAAATAGACATTGCTATCGATTTGGGTTTAAGCCTTTAGAGAACTAATCAAGTTTTTCGAAAACCAATATAGTAATCTTAAAAGTATCTATCATAAAGATCCAAACAAGGAGTATTGAATATTGGGCGTATATCGTTGTCGACTTGAAGATCTATAGAACCAATATAGTAATCTTAAAAGTATCTATCATAAAGATCCAAACAAGGAGTATTGAATATTGGGCGTTTATCGTTGTCGACTTGAAGATCTATAGAACCAATATAGTAATCTTAAAAGTATCTATCATAAAGATCCAAACAAGGAGTATTGAATATTGGGCGTTTATCGTTGTAGACTTGAATATCGATAGAACCAATATAGTAATCTTAAAAGTATCTATCATAAAGATCCAAACAAGGAGTATTGAGTATTGGGCGTATATCGTTGTCGACTTGAAGATCTATAGAACCAATATAGTAATCTTAAAAGTATCTATCATAAAGATCCAAACAAGGAGTATTGAATATTGGGCGTTTATCGTTGTCGACTTGAAGATCATTATATAATTGATCTTTTTAAAAAAACGACATATACCTTATCTGAACTGAAGCGCTATCCGGTGAAAAAATCCTTATCCAGTGGATACGTCGATGCTATTATGCAATTAATCATATCCTCTTTGTAATCACTACCAAATCCTGCAATCTGATTGGTTCAAAGGAGTGTGATTAATTCCCAAATTGACTCCCTAGGAGCTCTTAATTGCATCCTAAAAAATAATTGTCCTTAAACAATAAAATAAAGCAAATAAATCAAACAAATCAAAACGAAAAAAAAATATTTTTAGATGTATTTTTTTGTTCGCATTTAGTTCTCCTACTACATTAAATTGATTATTCTGCACTCTTTATTGTGTCTTTTTCTTGTGTATGATTACAAATGATTAAGTGGTAACTGAACTTCGTGTCGTGCAATTTTGGTCTGAAATCAAACTTGCAATTACAAATCGCACTCCCGATACGCGGTCGTCCGAATTTGTAATTGCGCGTTTGATTTCAGACCAAATTGCACTTCACTCAGTTCAATTACCATCATAAATTTATCCACTGGATAAGATTTATCCGTTGAATAGCACTATCCATGCTTCGTACAACAAGGCCCAGTTCAGGTTTCTTATTAGCCTGCTTCGTGCAGACTCTTTTTTAGCTTCTTACGCGTCTATCCGCAAAAACCTTTAAAAAAACCTAAATTTCAATTGAAGTAATTTGCTGTGGACATAGTTCAGCCCAGAGGGTGTTTCTGGATATCAGTCCCAGAGCTTTGTCCTGACTTAGATCAGCCCAGAGTTTGTTTCAGATTGAAATCTAGAGGTTAGCCGTGCCCTGACTTTGGTCGGCCTGTGATGTAGTTTGTTGGGGTATCACCATAATTTTTTTGAAGATAAAATCGCTGTATTTCAGTCCCAAATATTGTATAATGCTTTTCAAATTAAGAAAAACGCGATAGCGGTACAGGTATTCATGATAAAAAAAGAATAAAATGCCACAGTGGTGAAAGCGATTTTAGACTTTTTGGCTCCCGCCTAATAACTATAAATATTTTATAATTTTTTCTTGACTCTTTTGTAAATAAGTTATAGCTCCAGTAATCAATTTGGGTATCTCTAGTTGAAATTCCTAATTAGAATAACCGGAAAATTGTATCACTTTTTTACACAATGTATTTTCACGAGTATTTGGTTAATAGCATATTTTTATGGCACTTTGCTAGTCAAGATGGGAGAGGTGTTAGCAAAGCCGACTTACAGAGGTTATGTGACACTAAAAAACAATTTTCTTAGTGGGTGAGTAAATAAATAGCTACAGCCTCTTAATGGTGTAGCGACAGCAAGAACTTGCAACATCAGCAGCAACAAAAACATGCCGCAACAGCACCAGCAGAAACGAAAACAACTATAGCATACCGCAACAACAGCATGCCGCAACAACAGCATTTCGCAACATCAGCAGCAACAATAGCATGCCGCAACATCAGCCGCAACAACAGCATGCCGCAACAACAGCATTTCGCAACATCAGCAGCAACAACAGCATGCCGCAACAACAGCATTTCGCAACATCAGCAGCAACAACAGCATGCCGCAACAACAGCATGCCGCAACATCAGCAGCAACAACAGCATGCCGCAACATCAGCAGCAACAATAGCATGCCGCAACAACAGCATGCCGCAACAATAGCATGCCGCAACAACAGCAGTAGAAACGAAAACATCCTTAGCAATAATAGCAATGACAGCAGCAGCAACAGTAGCAACAACAACAATAGCAACTCCAACAAGAAAAAGAACAGCAACAGCAACTACAACAACAACAACAGCAGCAGTAGCAACAGCAACAAGAGCAGCAGCAACAGCAGCAACAGCAGCAACAACAACAGCAGCAACAACAACAGCTGCAGCAACAGCAACAGCAACAACAACAACAGCAGCAGTAGCAACAGCAACAAGAGCAGCAGCAACAATAGCAGCGGCAACAAAGAAACGTGAAAATGGTGCACGCTGGAGGACATTCAAAATCTTAGATTTAATTTACTAAGCAGATCAAAATATTTTCTTTTTCTTTGAAAATTGTGTCCAAAAAAAAGAACCTTTAGTCTATGGAATTTTAACCTACATAATCCCCCGTGGACCTTCCTCCTTTTAGAAACTGAAAATCACAGCTCTATATATTATCAAAAATCATCTCGAGAAAAAAAGAAGGGAAGGGAAGGGAAATAAAGGAAAGAAAGGTCGTTTGTTTTTAGCGCATCAGAAAAGACTTCAGAAGTAACTGCGGAACGAACAGCATTGACCTACGTTTAAAAAATGAACTATTATTGTTCATCATCAAAAAATTAACTATTTCAAAAAAATACTTCCTTCAGGTTTAATAAAAAGCTTTCTTTTTGCGTCTTGGACGAATTTCTTTCTTTGCACTGCGAATTTTCACTTTTCTTTTCAAATTATTATTTTTTCATATTTTACTCAGTCGTGGTTTTCAATGTTCTTAATTATAAATGTAAATTGCCACGTTTTAATAAATCCTTTTAGCTATTTCCCCCACACTTTTCCTCCCCACGATTATCACAACTGTTTTAAGAGCTTTAGATTAAAGATTGTATTTCAGATAGCAATTTTCATTATGTAAACAGAGTTGGAAAAGTTTGGATTTGGATTTTTTACTGTACTTTAACATTTAACATTTAACTTTTTTTTTTAAACATTTTTCATCATCATTTATTTTCAATGCGCTTAGAACAGATTTGTATAAGCGCTCTACAAGTTTTTATATATTATATTATTTATTACTTTTCTTTTCAAAATTTTACTGCATTTATTAAACTTATTGAAATAGCTCTGTTATCCAGCGAATATTATAGAGAATTGATGGCCCTTACAAGTGAGTATTTTTCGACTGATTTATCCCATTTCATTTTAGCTTAAGAATGACAGATTCTATTTAAAATTCATTTATTTACATAAAATGGAAGAGTTTGGATTTGAGTTATTTAACAGTTCTGAAGCATGCTGTCCTTCTCAAAATTTAAGTCATTTATTTCAATAAATAAATAACTTAAAAGTTATAAAGTAGTCGAGGCATCAAGACAATATTGAAGTGAATTGATGCATGATATACTAGTATTTAAGAGGCTATAACTTTTTAATTCAATATCAATTTGGGACGAACATTCTAGTGTAAATTTATTAGAAGAGAAGTTCCTTGACGGCCCGGTAATAGACGATAACCAAAGACTAGTGCGTTACACTTTAAAATGAAAATATGCCAGCAAAAGGTAAACATACTTAATTTCTTATTTAATTTCTTCCCTTCCCTTCCCTTCCCTTCCCTTTCCTTTCCTTTCCTTTCGTTCTTCCTTCCTTTCCTTCCTTCCTTTCTTTCAGAACTATCATCAATACTATTTTATTGTTTAAATGCTTGACCATTTTGTTTAAAAAGAAAACTTTCTCAATTAATTCCTTCTTGCATAACACTAAATATTTAAAATCTGAAAAATAACCATTCAACATATATTCATTAAAACTGAAGAAAACTAAATAGATACAAATATGTTATTCCATCAGAAGAAGAAAAAACATTCTTATGCTTCGCGGTCTTTTTCTTGAAATATTAATACATAAGAACACCATCTTTGATATGTTTACAATCTTTTGCAAAATTATGGCCGCTTCTAATATATATACAAGTATATCAAAAATATATCAGATATGATGGCATACCATCTCTGATATTTTTTACATACACACACACATATATATATATAATATATAGCCATTTGCAAATAAATTATGACCATTTCAAATATATATACAAATATATCAAAAGTATATCAGACACGTTGGGATACTTATTTTAGAAAGCCCTAGTGATAGACAACTCGGAAAAAATACCAGGGATGATATCCCATAATTTTTGATATATTTTTGATATACCGGTATATATATTGGAAGCGGCCATAACTTTTGCAAAAGGCTGTATATATATACATATATACATCTATATTGCCCACGTATTTCGTAGGTGTTTAAAAATTTGCAATAAACCAAACACCGACTACAAGTGGCATCTTATTACATATGCATGTGCCAAGTCTCTGTTGATTGCTATTCCTTCAGTGTCAATTATCTCGTTTATGCACGACTTTCAAAAATGGCCGCCAAACTCGGTTAGGGACTAGGGACAATAGCATTGAAGCGAGGTCAGTAAGGCCTCATTAGGTAACAAAGTCTACTCCAGTACGATATTTTGTGTCAAAGTCATTCTTCCTTACTTCAAAAGACGCTTAAACGAACTTGAATTGTAGAGATGAGTGAACGCCTAACTTTGAAAAGTCGTGTATATTTTTAGAATAGTTGGAATGAAATATGCCAAATACTATCAGTGTAGACAAAACTGTTATGGCGTCTAACCTTTGTAGTAACCGGCTCAATGGGGAAAGCTATGCTACGCCTAGTGTTCATAAGCTTGCTTCTCTTTTGCTCTACAGCTCCCAGTGTGTGTATATCACAGTACAGAGACATGCGCACGCGTTTTATATTCCTTAAGTACGTTTCTTTTTGGAGAATAGATCGAAGTTAATTTCTTCACTGAAATTGTCGTTTATAAAGTATATGCGCGCAAATTCGTGTTACAGATTTCAAAGTTTATTGATTCGTTTAGTTATATCGAAAGTCTTTTCCCCGAGGCGAATTGGCTATCAACAATGAAATATGCCCGTCACAAATTTCAAAGTTTATTTATATGTTTATTTATGTCAAAAGAATATCAAAACATTTTTTTCTTGCCCCGAGTCGAATTGCCTATCACTAGCGAAAGAGATACACAGAAAGAGAATTCTATATGCCATACCTGTGAAAGTGAGCCCAATTCAACCGGCCCACAGCAGACTTCTTCCCTCGATTCTCTATAGAATATTTCACGTACAGTTTTCGGTGACCGACTGTTCCCCGCCAAACTTAACTGACTTCTTCTCAAGCTATCTCCACAAAGCGTATTTATTGAATGAATACTCGGGCTCCGACTACTGATATACTGAGGCTTACTTCCAAGAGACGAAGTTCGCCGTAATTTATGCGGCTCGTTCGGCACTGATAAGAAATCCGCTTGCGGATATTCGTTTCGAATTTGATAAACACGACTCCCGTCGCTCAAGACTTCCAAGTTTGGTTCAGATGGACTATCATGGATGTTCGCTTCTTCGACATTGATCGGGATAGCTGTGTCTTCATAATTCTGGGTTTCGTCCATAAAATCTTGGACATCAGGAAAGTTAGTGGTTGGACGAGCGCGAAGAAGCGTTCTTATTCTTCTCCATGACATTTTCTTGCCTGCTTCGTTCCAAAAGAATCCAAATGTTTCTCTTTTCTTCCCGCTAGACTGTCATGCTCGATGTATGTACAACAGCGGTACAGTCAAACAGTTATTGAATTCCATATATACATATTTATTTACCTAGCTAGTGTGGCATCTGTTAATTGAATCATATTCAGGGGAAAATCAGACGAATCAAGTGGTTGTTATGATATGCAAAATCGAACGTCAAAAAAAAATTTGATAAAATTATTTTGAATCTGGAGCTCTTGAATTACTATAGATCGATGAAGGCAAATGCTATAAGTTTTTTCTAGCCGAGAAATATTATAGATTAATTAGGATCGTGTTTAAACACTGACTTCTTTCTTCTAACATGAATACTCTCGAATGTCTTGTTAACCTTTGTTTTCAAAGCGAAGTACAATTGTTTTTAGAACATAAAGGATTATCTTCCTTTTTGTTCTCTCACTTCGGGAGACTCAAACTTTCCTATCATGTGCTCTTAAGTAAAAATGGTGGCAGCGTCCGGATAATGTTTGTCCAAGCTCACCGCTCAGGGGCGGACGAACGAAAATACAATCAGTTTTGTTATATGATTTAAGTTCTAAAATGACGAGGAACTTAACTTCAGCCTTCTTTACGGCAGTAATTGTTTTTAGATCCAGAGTAACGCATCTTTAAACCCGCTACATGTTCGCTACCCTTCCTATTTCGTAATCATTGTTGACAAGCTCTTCTTGAAAACCAAACGAGAGTTAATCGCTGTGATAATCAGTAAGAAAATATAGAGCAAAGATAAGATGGACTGACGCATGGGCGAGAGAAAAAAAAACATAGAATCGACAGCTAAGACGGATCTCTTGTTCTATTCGCAGCCGATTTTAACAGTTCCAAGTAAAAAAACGCACTAACAACCGCAGATCACAGATCAGGAAGAGAGGTAGGCAATATAAAGAATTTAAAAAAATTTAACCTGTAAATATAAGTTTTTTGATCAATGTGGTCGCGAATGAATGAAAGCTTATGAATAATTAAGTGCGTTGTATTTTAAAGCATAACTATGCAAAATACCAAAGCCCGCAAATAAAACATTCGTTAATAAAAATAGAGAGTTAAATTATTGATTTTTCTAATATATTTTTTCATAAAAAAATAAAATTCATTTATATACGGGAAAACTCAAACAAAATTCGAGAGAATATATAAGCTTGGTTAAAAGATGACTCCGTTTGCAACACACACGACTTATTTAATCGAATTCAACATGAAGGTGTTTGAATACTGCATAATTCTTTTTAGTCTGCTCGTTGCCTTGGCAACTTAATACAAATTTCATTTAATCCCGTATAATGATTACTAGAAAATACTTCGTAAAAATAAGCTCAGCTTACTCCCATTTATAATGATAATTTAAATGTAAACAATTTCGCTGCTTTTTTTCGATCTTCTGATTTTATCAACACGTATACGAGTCCATATATGTTTAGTCCTTTCAATTCACTAGTCATCAATCAAGTCTTATACATGTACAGGCATACACGCTATTGGAACGGAAAGAAATGTTAGCAGCAATTTGTATAATGAATGATAGGTATGCTCAATTATTGAACCATTGTAGAGATCAAAACGTGAGAACCTACATAGCATGTTGATGTAATGTATTAAGAAATGTATTGTTCCTTCTTTATTTTTCTTTCTTCTTCCTTCCTTCCTTCCTTCCTTCCTTCTTTCCTTCTTTCCTTTCTTTCTTTCTTTCTTTCTTTCCTTCCTTCCTTTCTTTCTTTAGTTCTTTCTTTCTTTCCTTCCTTCCTTCCCTTCTTCCCTTCGTTCCTTCGTTCCTTCCTTCTTTCTTTCTTCCATTTCTTTCTTTAGTTTCTTCCTTCTTCCTTCCTTCCTTCCTTTCTTTTCTCTTCTCTCTTTCTAACTTCCTTTCTTCCTTCTTCCTTCTTCCCTTTTCCATTCATTCATTTGAAAAAAGCCGCATATTCCAATGAATAAAATATTACCACTGTCCAACCGCAAGGTCTGGTGACCTGACCATATTTAACCCATATCCCTGAGGCATCATTACAATTATTTCGTGGCGACTAAAACCTATCTCTTAAGAGGCTTTTTAATAAAGAATTCTAAAGTATTTCCTTATTTAGTCTGGCCACTTGTTGGAAGAATATTGTAGTTCAAACTCTCTGTTGCTCATATCATGGTTAGCTCCGAATCAATGAGAGTGTGAGACCAATCAATTAGAAAGAAAACAGTATTGCTGGGTTACTTGCCTGTCTCTTGCAGAATGTGCATCACGTGAATTGTTTTTAATAACATTCTTTCTAGCTGACAAAGGCAGAGGCAGAGGCAGAGGCAGAGGCAGAGGCAGAGGCAGAGGCAGAGGCAGAGGCAGAGGCAGAGGCAGAGGCAGAGGCAGAGGCAGAGGCAGATGGTTTTTTTTACCTAATCAACAGTAACAAGTCACTGCTGATATCGGTATTATCAATAGACCATATGAAAAAGGGCGTATTTCTTGAGATACCTTAGTTTATCAGTTATAGAAGACAACATTGCTTTCATTAGAAAGAGTATATCGAAATTAGAGGTCTTCCAAAATTTCAAGCAGTAACATTAAATGTAAAAAGCTACAGCTGTTCGAAATTAGAAAGCCATCTTTGTAAATCAGTAATTACTGAAGGATTTCTATGTCACAAAAAAATTTTATTAAGGTTTGAATGGAAGCAACAACCTCGGGCCTACCAGTCTCGGTGGGTCGGTGTCCACTGGTAGAACGAAGCTTGGGATTGGATCAAATAACAAAAACAAAGAAAGCATGGATTATGGTGAACAATGTGTATTATTCTACATGTGAGCTGCGTTCTTTGTTTCATCTCACTATTCATTGTTTGTTCATCCACTCCAAGGCTTCGTTCTGCCTGTTATGTGTTACTCGTCTCGGTATAATGTTTCCGGTGCATTTCAAATAATGCTTTTAGCTCTTCAGGTAGTTAATATAAGAGAACAAAACTTCCCGAAATTACTAATTTAGACATGGTACTTCTTGCAATGAAAGTATGTTTTCGAAATCATTTATCAGTCTTACGATCGATTTTCACATGGTCTATATAATATACAAAACAGGATGTTCTCAAAAGCCCTTTTTACAATAACTCATAAATTCATCGCGCGCTGATGGTTATTTTTTATCATTAATAAGAGGACAGACAGATAAAGCTGACTTCAACGAGCGCGCTCTTTTTCCATTACTTGTTTCGATCATTAAAAATGAAAAGTTTTTATCGTTTTTATTCAGTAAAAAAAAAAAAAAAAGATATCAATTTCTTTATGTCTCTGTCCTCTCATTGACGATAAATTGCATCATCACATTGTCAAAGTAGTATGCGGATCCACTCGGCGTGGTGATGTCAGTTTGTTAATTTCTCAAGTGTGCGAGCACATAATATTGATAGCAGCACCAAAGCAAGGCAATCGTAGTTTGCCAGAAATCCAAGATGGCCGACGAGTCTATAGACTGAAGTTTTGAGTAAACAGCAAACTTTAATTATCAATCCCAGACTAAGTAATTTGTCAGATTTTAAACAGTTAAAGCTCAAGGAAGTCAGACATTTTTTTAAAGAATGAAATTTTGACCACAATGGAACTAGAAAATTGTTGAGAAAACAGAAAACCCACAAGTCACTAAATATCAACACGGCGGTCAAACGCAATGCGCATGCTCACAGTCTATGTTGTCGTTTCCAGGAATACACGGCTCTTACTATATGTTTACTAGTGAAAAGCCGGCAAAACTTTTTGAACGTGTTTCAGCCAAAAAAATGTGCTGTTTCGACCGCCATTTTGTTTTTTAGGCTGACGCATGCGCAGACGTTTGACCGCGGTGTTCTATATATCAATGTTATCTAGAATATTCTTAGATTTTCATCCTAATTAAGATCAATTTGAATCACATACTATTACTTAGGCCCCTCTGTACTCTCTATTGTTGATAGAGCATGCGTAATAGATAAATTACGAGCCTTAGAATACGAGCCTTTGTTGATAGAGGAGGTCTGGGAGAAATATTAATTAAACCTTGGGGATATTCAAAATGCCGACTGACTATTGATGGGTTGCAAGCATTCCTAAGAGGATCAAAAGATGTGGTGCCGTTCACAATAGATGCTAATGAGACATTTTTTGATAAACGGCACCAACATGGCCGCAATGACGTAACGTGCAATCGAAGAATATTTTGAATACATCGATAAAGCCCGTCATTGACTGGGAGTTGACTAAGCCACGAGGAGCCTGAAGCCACCCATTGCCTTAAAATGATTTAGACAATCACTGTCTGATTTAAAATGATTTGAAAATCCAACCCAGTAAAATTGCTCGAGTGCAGATTACGGATTAAATGACCGACAGATTTTCCCCTGCGTAAAAATAAAAAATCAACCACACCCTAAATCCATTGTTTGATGTAGGTTCTTAAATTCTTCTGAAAACCCAGATTTGTAAAGCCGGGGGTGGAATTGATATCAACAGGGGAGAACGGGTCTGAATTCTAAACCCGGGATAGGTTTTTAATTACACGGATATATTGTAAGCACTCTATTTCCAAAAGAACAACGCAACAGTAATCTACCTCTTTGAATTCAATATAATTTAGTATTTCGTGTTTTGCATCGAAACAATGGAATTTAGGGCTTAGTTGATATTTTAAACCAGATTAAACGCACGGGCTCGGTTTTGCATTAGAATTCAAGATCTCGGGCCTGCGCTCCTTGGTCTTGACTTCTAATGCAAAACCTCGCCCTAGCGTTTGAACCTTTATATAAATGCTGTAATAACTCTGAATAACTACTTCCAGGAGACAAAACTATTTTGGCCGTTTAAACTGATTAATAATGCTGTAGTCTGGGAAAATTACGACGATAAATATACCAAAATTGATCTAAATTTGTTTGCGAATTGATGCTGGACAAGCAAAGTTTGAAACAGGAAAATGCGCGAAGCTTTAGGAGAAATTATTTGTAAGGACAAATGTATGGTTAACTAAAATTTAAATCAAAGAATCTTGCTTGAAAAAGAAAACATGTCATTCATGTATGAAGACAAAATACATAACTTCAGCTACTGTGTCAGACTTACCCTTAGAAAACTTCGTTTCTTCAGAGAAAACCTTGACATGGAAGAACGATTTCCTCGAATAACTGGATCGGGTTCAGCTGTGGGAGTAAACAATATAAAACGTTACTAAAACATTTCCACAAAAAATTCTTAACCGATTATCGGCTGATGTCGGAGAGATTTATTTACTAAAAATGGTGTATACAAAATACGCAAGTCAAGAGAAAACACATACATTTGTTATTAGTTTCAGAAGTCAGCACGTTTATTCGCATCGATGAATTCTAATGATCAAAAAAGGGGAAATAACCAAATACTTACTCATGTTTGAGTTAGCAATATTTTTCTTGAAAAAAGTAATTGAATTTTTCACCAAAGTTTCGTCAACATGGCTCGGTGGATATTAAAAAACCCACAAGATCGTAACGCTAGCCACCGACTAACTAAAGATCTTTTCTTTCTGATTAAAACCTAGAATTGGTCTTGGCTTACTTCTTGGATGCATAATGATTTTGATTATAGTGTATACTAATTCTGTAAATATTTAATGAAATTCATAAATGCTAGAGACAAAGAAATGTGGTCACCTTTCGCGAACTCACTCCAGCTTTTTTTAAACAGTGATAAATCGTTATGATAGTAACAAGTGCGTTTTTGACCGACTTCCAGTTATGGTCAAGAAAATGGAACATTTTTCAATCAATTGAGCTTGTTTTTGAGATATATAGATTACTCCTGCTGACAGATAAGCTATCCGGAATAATTAAGTCTAACAGCGAGAATGAAGTATATAATGAGTTTTTTGTATTGTCTAGGCTCACCTAGTAAATCTCTGCTGCTAAGACACAGGGATCCCAAACAGGGGATTTCGAATAGCAATTTCCATGGATGACGTCACGATTGTTCATCCTGGGATTCAGGCCCTGTTCACACGTACCCGGAAATTTTTGTATCCGCAAAATTTTTTTTGCGGATACTCGTTGCGTCCACACGTGTTCGGAAACTTTTGTATCCGTTTCCGCAAATTTTCGAAAACGGTCTCAGGAGTGGAAATTTTTGAATACGCTCCGAATACGGATAGGTGTGGACGGTCGTATCCGCAATTTTTCGAATACGCTGACGTAAACACGATTTTGCGCATGCTCAATAAGGAAAACTATCCGTAAAAGGGACTAGTCACTAGCGTGCATCAGGGAGGATCAAGAAATTTCCGAAAAAAAAAAAAAAAAAAAAAAAAAAAAAGCGGATACAAAAATTTCCGGATAGGTATTGCTGTCTTGCTGTTTTCAATTCATGGAAAACTATGGTTTCTAAACTAATAGTAATCATCATTTCCGTGTAACAGTAATGATAAAAGGGTAAATTATGCACCGTAAAAAAAAGATGAAAAGCTTGCTGACGTTTCGGACGCTAGTCCTCTGTCGGAGTAAAAGATAATGTAATAGAGTCAGGTGTTTACAAAGTTTGTCCGCATGTTGATCGGCTTTGCGATATCTAATTTTAGTAAACGTTCAAAAAACGCTATTAAGCACGAAGTGTATTGTATGATATGTAAGTAAAAGTAACGATATGACCTTGATTAATGCATTCGCAAACTTCTATGCACGAGCTATTTGCTTCCAAACGAGCTTTGACAGGCGCGCGTGATCGAGAATGGCTGTAACAAAACCAGGTGTTACAACCTTTGCAGGATATCTTTTTCGATTATCTTGGTTTTTACGTTTTTAAAAAGCTGCAAATATTGGATATTAACAATACTTTGCCACCTGTATGTGACGTCATAAGGCACCATATGCATGCAGTGTTGCTTAATCTGCGATTTATATCGATCGAAATGATATTTTCATAACGATAAAAATCGGCAGTCGATGTCTTCATATTTTGGGATACCTGTGTTCATATTATCAATGACGTCACTGACAACCTATGCAGCTGGCCGCTACGAATTCGTATCAAAATTAACACGTTTGAAGCAAAACAAAAAGACAGACAAAATACCAAGAAAATAATTATTTTCCGAAAATAAAATCAACTTAAATTTATAAAAAACGTTTTATGGATTTTGGGTGTTTTGGTCCAGTTTTATTTTTGTCTCTAGATTCCCTATTCTTCTCTATATATTTCTATTTTTGTATTATGATATTTTTATTCCTTTCCTATCTTTTCTAGTTTATATTTTCTGATTCTGGTTAACAATAGAGATACTGGGTATTGCAGTTTTTAAATTCATGATTCTTGGTTTAATCTTGCTTTCTAGATTTTATTATTTCTTCATTTTTTTATTGCAGTTTATTATTTTTTCTTTTTCTTTTTTGTTCATCTAAAAATTGTGCTCACCTAACTAAAAATAAATTCTTAAAAATAAATTCTTGTTTACCAAAAAAAAGTCGCACACGCCTTCAAAGTGCATCACACTTGACAGCCATAATGTCTAAGAAGAACAAAAATATTATATGTGAAGCGGGGTAAAAAAGCGAGTTAGATTTATTACTTGCAACTACTCGAAACGTTACATAGCGTGATACATGAAGACAGGCTAATTGTATTTGTATTAATAGTAGTTTTGAGGCTTTAGCTTGCATTATTCATTAATTTCGCATAATTGAAGATATTAAAGATAAGTTTTCCATCGTGAAAACATTCAAGTATGGCTTCAATTTAACTAATTACGTTGTGTTTAAATTATTCTTCTAAATTTGACTGTTATTTTCGCATTTATACAAACTTTAAGTTTCACAAGTCTAAAATCACTCGAAAATACGACATCTCGAAAAATATTAGCCAAGATTTTAAATATCATTTTTATAGTTATTATTTGATTATTTTTTTTTCGGTTAAAACTAATAGATAAAAAAGTAAGAACGATTAAGTAAATATGATGCAAAAATGAAAACGCGGAAACCATTAATTTTTTTTTTTTCAATTTCATCAGAGTCTCGTCAGCTTTGCTGTCAAATATAGACTGTCTAAACTTGAAAATAATATTGGTAAAGCTCAGAGCGTAGATATCAAAAAAGCGTATTATTAATCATACGGCATTCTAATGCATAGTTTATTACAAAGGCGAAATTAATCTTCTCTTTGGAAATAGAGAAATATGAAGTTTGATGATAAAACGGACGTCAAAAGAGCTGGACAAATCAAAATAGTAATTAAATCATTGATCACTATTGTTTTTTCTCAGCCAAGTTCGAGTAAATTAATTTACATCTTCATTTATCTTCCAAATGTTTGGATTTTCCTTTCCTGTTCTGTGTGTTTTCTTGGAGCAAAATAAAATGTGAATCAAATAAAGATCGAAATATAAACGAGTAAAAAAATAGGGATTGTAAAAAATCAAATTCAAAAATCAATTAAACATATTTTTTTAGTGATCAGGCGATTAATATATTTTTCTCCCTCAACATTTACATTCACAAATTATAGACCGATACCAATTTAAAACCCCTTTCTTCCTTTCTTATTTTTTTATTTATTCAGTTTATTTTGAGAATCGTTTAAGCTGTGGCCACAAATATATATGCAATTGCGTGTTTTGTTTGGACTTCGAGTCTGTTCTCGGCCTGTGTAAAGCCGTTAAATAAAAATAAAATAAAATAAAAACAAAGAAAATTAGACCATGATTAGTTTGGCTCGAGGTCGCAGTATGCTTTCTTGTGAAAAATTATCAGTAAGAGTTTAAAGTCGAACCACAAAATAACGTAACCAGAAGACAAATATTCACTGTTGATAGATTTGTATCTAAAGCAAGCACTGAAGCCACCACAAGAGCAATATTTAAAGCAATTTCAATTTAGAATTATGAATTGTTTCTTAAACTTACATTGACATTCGGAGGTTTCTTCGTGATCAGTCAACAACGAGGTGCGATTCCGAGTCTTCATGTTAGCGGTAAGAAAGAAATATCAGGTAAACACTTTAAGAGGATTTGGAACTTCTTCAGTTGTGAGAAGAGGCTTATTCTGTCTGCATATGTTATCCTTGAGTAAGCTGACACAATGCGAAAATAACGGGCAACGATCGCGAGTCTTATTGGCTAGATTCTCAAGTTGGCCTAAGGTTTGCATCCTAGTGGAAGCAGCTGTGCTTTTGGTGAGCTAATATCAGGCTGTCTCCTCGTATCCTATAGAGACAAATATAAATAGATTATTATTATTAATAGATAAATAGGATAGAAAACTTCCAGGGAGAAAAGTAGGGATTGTGGCGGGGGATTTTAATTAAGGAATAATGATTTGCAATCCCACTTCTCACTATCCCTCGATCATATTTATCGATAATAATAATAATAATAATAATAATAATAATAATAATAATAACAATAATAATAAAAATAACAATAATAATAATAATAATAAAAATAACAATAATAATAATAATAAAAATAACAATAACAACAACAATAATGATGATGATGATGGTATTAGTAGTAATAAAAAGAATTACAAGAATACAAATAATAATAACAATTATAATAATAATAACAATAAAAAGAAGAAGAATTCTATGCAAGATGGCGTCTATTTCGCTTTCTAAAACCGTTCCACAATGCACTGCAATACAAACTCCGTGCCATTTCGTCTCAAACTCGGAATTTTTAATTGGAAAGCAGTCAGGGAGACTAAGAACGGTTAATTGCAAGACACGGGTTGCATTGGATTTGTTATTACATAATGTCAGACGACGGGCAAAGTAACGGCAACGGCCGAATCACATGATCTTTAGTTTACCAGTTTTGCCAATCACGAGGCCTCTTTAGCAATGGTGTAATGTTTTACCCATTTAAGATCACTTTTGTCATTCTCTTGAAAATAATATTTAGCAACCAAACCAGAGACCACAAAGGTGAGAGTCAAGTGCGCTACCACTACATCGCCATCATCAGGGGCGTAGCCAGGATTTTCCCATGGGGAGGGCCAAAATTCTGGGGTTTTTTTTCGTTTTTCTTTTCCTTCTTTCTTTTCTTTTTTTTCTTCTTCTAATTTTTTTTTTCCTTTCTTCTGTCTTATTTTTACCAAAAATGAATCACCAGATATGAGATATTTTGTAAATAGGTTGTGAAATAAGTTTGTACAGTACAAAAATTCAGCAGTCGAAAATCATGTTTAGTTTTTCTCTTGTTCGGAAAAGAAAAAAACGAAAACAATAAGAGAAAAATAAACTGTCGTAGGTCAAAATATGTTTGTAGGATAGTTTATTCAGCTCAATTCTTTTCAATGAAAATACACTTCCATCGGGGTTTCAATTAAAATGACATACTTATTTCATTATTTATCGATGCGTTCTTGAATGTTTTACAGCATCTTTACTAGACCTGTCTTCGTCTTAAAGATGTCAGTCATTTGCGTCGGGAAAACTGTGCCGAAGACAAAATAAAGTTCCATTTTTTCATTTTTGTTTTTTTAATTATGTTTTCTTGTACGAAAAAATTAAAAAAAACAAACAACAATCATATGCAAAGATTTTTGAATCCTTAGATTAAATATCAAAAGTTTCATGCTGAGGATTCGAGTCTCATTACTGTCATTAGATTAAGATTAAGATTAATTAAACTGTAATAGAAAGCAAATGAGTAAAGGGAAGCTGTTCAAAATTGTTATGAACAATCATCTAGTAAACATGAACCACCAAATATCCACGACAACCACATCAAAATTAATCATCAAACTCTGGGCCGATCTGGGCAATGCTAACTCACAGATAGAACCCTGAAACAACCTTCGAGCTGATCAGGGCACTGCTGACTCACGGACAGAACCCTGTAACAACCTCTGCGCTGATCTAAGTCAGGCCATGGCTGACTCAGATAAAACCCTAAAACAACCTCTGGGCTTATCTAAGTCAGGACACGGCTAACTCACAGATTGAACCCTGAAACCACCCCTGGGCTGATCTAAGTCAGTGCATGGCTAACTCACAGATTAAACCCTGAAACCACTTCTGGGCTGATCTAAGTCAGGGCATGGCTAACTCACAGATTAAACCCTGAAACCACTTCTGGGCTGATCTAAGTCAGGGCATGGCTAACTCACAGATTGAACCATGAAACAACCTCTGGGCAGATCTAAGTCAGGGCACGTCTAACTCACAGATTGAACCCTGAAACAACCTCTGGGCAGATCTAAGTCAGGGCATGGCTAACTCACAGAACAAACCCTGAAACAACCTCTGGGCTGATCTAAGTCAGGACACGGCTAACTCACAGATCGAATTTAAATTTTGAAGAAGTATACCTGGAGAAAAACCCGCTGATTTTGTTGTTTTGCTTGTTTTTTGATTTTTGATTTTTTTTCCTTTTCAACAATAATATTGCTGAAAACCAAATCAGGAGACAAGCATAATTTTAAACTAAGATCGGATATTGTACTCATGTGACAATTTCCGGCATACCTTTATCGAAAATTATATGTTTTATGTCTAATAAATCAAATGTCATGCCCTAATTTCAAATATACCAAAGATCAATTTAATTTACGTTCATTTTGTAGCTTGATCAGAATTTTTTTTTCCAATTAAAAAAAAAATTCCATTGATAAAATCGGGCAGTTCTATAATGAACGATCCGTGAAGATCATTATATATATATATATATATATATATATATATACTGCGGTTTGCATAAACTTTGACCATTTATATATAAATACAAGTATATCAAAAGTATATCAGAAATTATAGGATGTCATCCTTGATATTTTTTCCAGAAAGCTCTTGTGCAAGACAACTCGAAAACAATATCAGAGATCATATCCCATTGTTTTTGATATACTTTTGATATACTTGTATATATGTACAAATGGTCAAAGTTTATGCAAACCGCAGTATATATATATATATATATATATATATATATATATATAACCTATATCAGCTAGCATTTCCTTGCTAACATTATGTGTTATCTTCGTATGAAACATTTTAGGGCTACGTTTGTCTTGTCTACAGTAGAGTGAAGGCATTTAACCCGTGAAATAAAAAATACTAGTCAACGTGTAATAGTCAAATAGACACAAAAGAAAACAATGGAATTATAGGGTCTAGGAGAGTGAAGGCTTTTAACCCGTGAAATGAAAAATACTAGTCAACGTGTATTAGTCGAATAGACACGTACAGAAGAAATAAATGGTGTTAGGGTCTATTATTGGGTATTAGTCTTATACCTATTGCACGGGTTTAGTTTCACTTATTTTGCTGAAGGCTGATCAGACAATGTTGACAATACCTTGTTTGGTATCCAAAGATAAAATCAAGAAGAAAAAAACAGAAAAAGATAGAAGCTTGAAGACGTTGATGGCAAATAAGTCAATACATTTTCTGTAAGACCAAAACTCTCCATGATCTTACACGCAAAAATAACTTGGAATAAACTGATTAAATGTATTGTACAGATAAAAGCAGGTATAGTATAAATTCAATTAAGAAGCTTTTCAATTTGGGACAGTTTTTGTATTGGTTACCTCCAAAAACTCAAGGCATTATGGGATGTGAAAGTCGAGAATAGGTTAATATAGGCTGACAACGCAAGCTACTCAGCGATTTCTTTGATTGACGGAAGTGTATTGCCCCCACTTCCTTGCCGCGACTTATTGTCTCAATCAGTGACGTGCATAGCAATAAAAACAGCAGGTTTTTTTTTTTTGGCTCATGAAATACAAATTAAAATGAATGGTTGATAAAAGAACGTATAATAATCACTACAGATTTTATAGGGTTTTTTTGGTAGCAAAGAAGACAAGAAAAAGCCAAGTGCATTAGAATCTTTCTTCAAGCTCAAGTTCAGTCGTTGACATCTGAAAAAAATTACAAAAAATGAGAAAAATTGGTCTTATGATCTTTTGTTCTTCTCCCTTTCTTTCTTTCTTTCTTTCTTTCTTTCTTTCTTTCTTTCTTTCTTTCTTTTTTCTTTCTTTCTTTCTTTCTTCATTTTTTTCTTCCTTTTTCTTTCTTTCTTTCTTTCATTTATTCATTCATTCATTCATTCATTTTTTCGTATGTTCTTTTGTCCGTTTGTTTGTTCGATTACTCTTTCAACTAACCGATAAATAGATCAACCATGGGTTAATCCTAGCTCTTACAATCACTCACTTACTCATTCACTTATTTGTTCGTTTTGTCTTAATTATTAATAACTTAATAATTGTTTATTCATCGTTTTTTAATTAAAAACTTTATGAATACCCACCTTTATTTTCTGAAGTTCCAAATTCTCCATTCCATCGTCTTCTACGAGCAACATGTCTTTTGCTGAAAAAACTGGGTTTTCGAAATTAATGACATCCACTTCTAGTTTACTGATTGGGCCATGCTCGGTAGCTTTGCTACTTTCGCTCTCAGATTTCGCTTCGTTCGTATCTTCACTTTTGTAGGTAGACAGTGCAACGTTCACGTGCGCTCCAGGAACGTTTTCTACTGAATGCATGAGCAACTCTTCTGCTTCTTCTTTTACTTTTTCTTTCTTCAAATGTTCTGGCTCACTTTCCAGATGGTATACAAGGTAAAGAAATTCGTACGTTGTGTTCTCTGTATGATTAGATGATTCTTTGTCTGAGGAAATCCCACACTCGTTGCCATGTGCTTCAGGGACATTTTCTACTGAGGAAGGCTGTGGAAAACAATAAAAATCAAATAAGATAATATTTGAAAAGTAAGCTATCCATTTATCCATTCTCAATCCTTCCAACCACCCATCCATTCATCCATCCACCCATCCATCCATCCATCCATCCATCCATCCATCCATTCTCAATCCTTCCAACCATCCATCCATCCATCCATCCTTCCAACCATCCATCCATCCATCCATCCATCCACCCACTTACCCACCCATCCATCCATCCATCCATCCAACCACTTACCCACCCTTTCATCCATCCATCCACCATCCATTCATTATCCATCCATCCATCCATGAATATTTCTGTCCATTCAATCCAATCCAATCCAATCCAATCCAATCCAATCATCCAATCCAATCCAATCCAATCCAATCCAATCCAATCCAATCCAATCCATCCAATCCAATCCAATCCAATCCAATCCAATCCAATCCAATCCAATCCAATCCAATCCAATCCAATTCAATCCCATCCCTCAAACCAATCTATCCAATCTGTCCTTCCATCCACCATCATCCAACCACTCATTATGTCGTCATACGATCTGCGTGATAACTAAATATGACTAGTTAATGCAACGTTACCATTAACATCTGATTTCCTTGACACTCGTTTAGTTCCATCGATGTGTCAACAGGATGGCTTCCTTCACTGGGCACAAATATCCGATGGAATGTATATCGATATTTGTAGATCAGAGCACCGAGAATTACTACAAGCACTATCCCCAGAGAACTGGAAACTATGATGATTAGAGTTGAATTATCTGAAAAACAAATGAAAAACTCAAATAAGAAAACAAAATTTCAAGTGTTTTTGTACTCGAATGTTTCTGCCTACTTTTTGCTATTTTTTCTTTGAATTTTTTAAGGAATTTAATGAGGATTACCGAACCTACTGTTAACTAAATAACCCATTTTTTTAAAGAAGGGAAGCTTTGAGAGTATCAACGAAGAACAAACTACAATGACAACATGAAGCCGGAAAACGAGCGATCTCGTACCCAGAGCCTGCGTTTCTTCTGGCCTGCGGCGAAGAACGAGGGCTCTGGCATAATCCATATTTTGGCGCATGCGCAATTTTCGGAAAGTGAGATTATAAACGGTCAAAATAAGCAAAGTAAAACTTAAATCGAAGTCAAATCAAAGTAAAAATCATAGTACAAATGAAATATCGGTTGAAAAAAATATTCTTAATTTTTGGCAAGTCTTTCACACGTGCGCTATTATACCGGAAGTCTAAGAAATCCTGGTCTCCAAAAATGGATTGTGCCAGAGCCCTCGTTCTTCGCCGCAGGCCAGAAGAAACGCAGGCTCTGGGTACGAGATTGGAAAACGAGGAAAATGGACAACAGGAAGTTAGTTATAGGTTTTACTGCGCATGTCTGTACGATTGAAGCAGTCCCCCTGTCTTTTTCGCGTAATGGATCCCTTCACGGTTCCCTGCGCCATCTTGAAAGATAGCCGTGCCTTTGCATCGCAGCGAGACGAACAGTGAGCTTGCAATGATAGGGACTTGTGAATAGTTGTCCAAGGTGTTAAAAAAGGTCTCTACCATTGCAATCTCACCGTTCGTCTCGCTTCGATGTAAATAAAGGCACGGTTACCTTTCAAGATGGCGCAGGGAACCGTGAAGGGGTCTATTGCCAGGCGAAAGCCGTATACCAAAAAATGTAATGGATTTTATTCTTAATCTAATTTTCCCGCCCAAAAACGGAGTCCTCTCCCAAACCTTGATCCATGATGTAAAGGCCTTTTGCATCACATTTTCACGTACTGATACCTTGATAACGAATGAATTCAGCCCAAGGTCTTTTTGGGAAAGACTTCCTCTGGTCGGCAAACAAACTTTGAAAAAGGAAACATAATATCTTGAACAAGGTTTTGACCAAGACATTAGCATTAATCAAGCACGGAAGTTATCTTAATAAGAGAAGTCACGTGATTATCTCATGCAAAGAGCCTATTATACTGTCATCATCGCTATCATCCGTTTTGTCATCGATGCTTAAGCCTCCTAATATCTTACCATCACAACTGGTCTTTCCAGGACACAAGGTGGTTTTTACTTCATAAGAAGCTGTGCCTCCAACTGGCACATTATTAATCGATGGATAAATAAGAATTCTTTCGTGCTTAGCACCATGACAACTAACTCCATATTCACTACCAACTTTACTCGTGATAAGAGACATTTCGCAAGGGAGAAAGTGGAGCTCTTTTGGATGTGTAGAAGGAGAATATTGAACAGACAATGGGATGTCGGAACCAGGGTTTTCTGGGTCAGATACTGGATTTTGGAACTTGTCTTTTAGAGCGACTTTGAATGTAAATGCTCCACTTCGTTTGATATTAGGTTGTAAGTCTTTTAGTGAGCTCTTTATCGAGTCAACTGGATCTAATAATAGAAATACAAAATCAAAAAAGATAAATTGGTATATTTATAATTTTAATGATAACTGCAATTAAATTCACGCGAGTGTAGCTGCAGCTCTCATACGGCTTTTATTTATGTAACTCAACAGGGATCGTGACGAAAGGACGTTAGAGGCGCACTTGGATGATAACGCCCCGATTTTTGAAAGTCGGAATAATTAAAGTATTTGAGGATAACATGATTCAATAATTGTGGAAATCTGATTAGCAGAAATTTTAGCCTGGAAGCCACTTGCAATTGAGATATTTTGGTTTAAAAGGGAAAAGTACAATAGGTTTGAGTTAATCACAGTTTAAATTTTTTGAATAAAGTTTTTCCCGCCACTTTTGACTGTGAAGGAAACATGTTGCTTGGCTACTGTCTGGGCCATATAGATAAGTTTAAACAAGTTTCAAATCATTTACAATTTTCATTGATTTTCATCCAAGTGCCCCTTTAAAAAAAATTTTTTTTCACTAAGAAATGATACCTACATTGTATACGTAGCTTTGTCGGAGACCATTCTACGATTCTATTGCTCAGCGTCAAACCAACACGTAAAAGAGCGTGCGCGGGAAATTCAGGAATATAACAAGTGACCGTCGAGTTATTACAGATTCCTTTCCGAGTTCTTTTTGTCCCGTTAGCAGTCTGGAACCTAACGAAAAATGTCATCCACTTCTCACAGGTAATGCCGCTGACCTTGATAGCAAGCTGCTCAGACGGAGAAGCAATCTTTGGAGAAATACCAGTCACTTTGAAAGGCTCTAAAAGAAATCAAAAGGAGTTTAGATTTCAGATAATATGATAAAGCAAAACATACATCATTTACAGCGGGTAGATATTATCTGTTTTTCTGTCTGTTATTCAGACTGTCGTTCGATCACCCATTTGAAGGGTAGGTCCGTACATTTAGGGACTCAAGAGTTGTGACACGAATACAACACACACTTTGGGTGCTCAAGTGAGGTGCACACTCCCTGCATCTCCCTGGATCCGACCTTTGCCTAGTCGTGTGGCCCACATAGCTTAATGCAAATCTTACAAAAACACGTTTTGAATGAGTCAAACAAGTTGAAATCAAGCAGATTAAAATTATGGAATTGATTATAGTTTTCTTTTGGTTTTGTTTGGTTTTGTTTGGTTTTGTTTGTTTTATAAAATAATTGGGATACTACGCGCACTTGGGATGTAGGGAGAACATGCACTCAAGGAGCTGGAAACCACTCCGCTACGCGTCGTGGTTTCCTACTCTCCTCTCGTGTTCTCTCAACATCCCGCGTGTTTTGACATGTTTTTTTTTTTGTGTTTTGTTTTTGATTTGTTAAATCAACTTACCGTGAAGTCGAAGTTGTTTCTTTGCTTTAAAAAGCTTCCCGTCCACCTCCAGATGTAACACGGCTTTGTCAATCTGTCTCATTGGTGGAGTATTGCAAAACAACACAGAGCCTTTTAATTCTGCTGGCATCGATATATCATTGAATCGACATTGAATGGTTGAATTTGGGTTCAGTTGACCAGCAGTTGCCACATTTAAGGTCGTTACTGAACGTATTGGCACAATTGCTGGTTGGAAGCCAGTAATTTCAACAGCTAAAAAATAAAGAAATTGAAAAATTCAAAACCCTGAATTAAGGTGGCTGACTACTTTGGTATTTAATAAACAGAAAATTGAAACTTTTTTAACCTGAAATTTCATAATTTCAAAATTGCAAAGAAAAATGGGGTGTCCCGGTCTTGTTTTTGAGATAATAACTGTGGAATGACATGCGAAAATCAAGCTCTGTACAAAAATATATCATAAAACCGAAACTAAGGATGAAACACGAGTAATTTTCTCCCAACTCGTAACTTACACTTTTTTGTTAAGGTTCTACACGTAACTTACGATAAAAGTTGTTTTAATAAACTATTGTAGACACAATCTCGTACCCAGAGCCCTTATTTCTTACTGCGCATGCTCGACGAAATAATTGGGCTCTGGGTACGAGATTGTTGTAGACAAGGAAAAAACTTCTTTTTAATTTGTTCAGGTTCTACGGTGCAAGTTATCATAAAGACTGAGCAAAAAACAAACAGAACGATTTTTTTCATTGTTCTGATAAACAGAATCGTATTAAACTATGTAAAATAATGGGATATTACCTGTTATTCCGGAAAATAACAAAAAGGTAAAGAGTCCCGAGCAAAATGTGAGAGTTTTGCCCTCTTGAAGTTCAATAAAATCATGAAGATTATTCAGGTTTTTTTTGAGCGCACGCACAAAGTAGACTCAAAATGAACGTTCAAAAGTAGTCAGCCACATTAATACAATTGCCAATAACTTACTTATAAAATCAAAAATAACATAGCCAGATATTATTAATAAAATTGCAAAAATTAACTTACCATATGTATAAGAAATTAAGACGACTATGACGACCAAAACTCTCACCAAGTTCATTGCGGGACTGCAGGAGTGGTTCTTTACAATGCCACACAATTCACCGCCTTAGACAGTTCAAAGAACGCAACGAAAATTCAAATAATGAGACAACAGGCATTGTTAGGGGGTCTGCATATGCCAAACTAAGTCACTATTGCTGTTATTAGCAACTAATGAAAATTGGTATATAATAAGTACATAATATTGGGGCATCTCTCCTTACCCCGCGATGTGGAATTGCAATATAATTCGATCGATTATAGGCAAACCATAGTTAATAGAGGGGAATGGTTAGGAAACCTATTGTTATCAGGTCTTTGTTCGCTTTTGATGTTGAACCGGTCTTGACCGTGCACAATGTTTGATTTATGCTCGTTCAAAATTGCAAAATAAGTAAACATAAACTTTGTCTATGAGATTGTTGTAAGGAATATTCAAATATCTCTTATAAACCTTTAACTACTTTGAACTAGTAGCCAAAAGAAAGATTTTGGTCTGTTCACTCAGCCATTGCCAACAATTGTAAGACAATGGTAAAACAAAGGATTGTGCACGGTCACGCTTGAAAAAAGTGAACAAAGACATATAACAATAGGTTTCATAACCATTCCCCTCTATTAACTATGGGCAAACTAAGGAATTTTTCCCAAAAAAATGGGGTATAACCTAGGCGATATATGGTGACATAAGGCAGTCTTAGGCGATATTAGGCAATATAAAGCGACAAAAGACGATCTAAGGCGATCTAAGTAAAGTAAATACATATACCACAATGGTCCATACTATGGCAGACAAAGGGGGATAAAGTAATTGAAGGTGACTAACACGGGGTAAAGACCAAGATAAAAGAAGAAGAAGAAAAAGAACCTTCATTACTTGAATATTACAGCTTGAATAGCACAATGATCAACTAAAATCAAGTAAAAATGAATTTACCTTTTGCTGTATTGGCTTCAGTCTATCGGTGAACGATATGGTTTTACCCAATGCTAGAAGATAATCCAAGATTGCTGTGCAATATTTACATAAATAACTCAAATCAAAAGAACAAGGTCAAGCGAATACGTCACGTAGTTTCTGCCGCAAAGTCTTTGCTTATTGTTGCAAAAAAGAGATAATAACGAGATATGTTTGTAATTGCAGAAGACGCCGTAAAATATTAATACGGCTTTCTTACTGAAGACACTTTGTTAAAAGTTTCTTACGTAATTCAAGATCCGCATTGGGATTTTTGTTATTACCATATGTGATTACATAGATTTTGTGGTATTTCGAGTGAACAAAGAAAGAAAGTTTATTGGGGGCGTGATGAAATAAGAGTCTGACAACACGAAAACTAGAAAATCATTTTCCTTTGTGAAAAAGGAAAGCCAAAACGTCAAGCAAAGACGTCATAGTTTTTTCTTGTTGTTGCAAAACATATGTATATGTTTGTACTTGTGGAAGACTGACAAGATAATTAGTCTGCTTAAACACCACTTTTCGTTAAAAATAGAAAAAAAAACTACATAATTTGATAGGGTAACCAGATTTACACATAATAATTTTCACCCAGGCCTTTTTCTCAAAATCTTTTTAAAAATAAAAAAGGTTGAAAAAAATAAAAGGTTCAAAATCTGAAATTTATTATTTCCATATGTGGTAATGTAGATTTTTGGCATTTTGAGTGAGGAAAAAATGCAGTAACGTTAATGTTGATCATGAGAACTTCATTTGACGAAAATTAGAGAAATACTCTTATTTGCTTTGTTCATTGGTGATTTTAGATAGTTAATTCCTTGTGTATTCTGCGATGAGAAATTTCGTAAGGAATTTGGAAGATTAAGCCACAACTCGCATGATGTTCATAAGCTCTTCATCCATGCTGAAACCCATCGAAGATTCCCATCACAGGAATGTTGATTTAGTTTGACCCTTACAAGCATATGTACGTCAAGCTCAGTTGTTTGAACATGTAAACAGGCGTTTTTTAAACTTAGGAGTTTTCTAGCTTATCTTTTGGTGATAAGAAGATGGTGAATCGATTCGGTGCCTGAGACGGGCAGGCTTGCTCCCTTTGTACTGAATATGAACAATATGTTTTACGTCTGCTGTGCAGTGTTATCCCTGGTAAGTGGTATAGGTCATTTATTTATTTTATTTATTAATTCCTTTTTGTAGTAAATGTTCAAATGTTGATTAACTATGTTTGATGTTTTGCTTTTTGCTGATAAGCGAAAGGAATTAAAAAAGGATTTCAGACCACACGACTATTCCCTTCGCAAATGCATAAGCAATACACCTATTTGGCTTCGCCCAATATTGTCCCATTATAGACATGGTCATTCCGTTCAGAACATTGCATAGACAATTGCTATTAAGCTTAGTTCAAATCTGCCCCATTATAGACCACATAACTATAGTCTTGCCTGAGTAATGCGTACGCAATACGCCGCAACATGATCCTAATACTTTTCAAGCAGGTTTTAAATTCAAATAAGTAGACTATAGTGTGTAAGTCTAAAAGCTAGGTCATTGGTGGACTAGGAAATTTAATGGACTATAAACTAATTACAGTATTGAGACAACAATGCCGAATATACTTTCTTCCAACGCCGTCAATATTTCGTGGTATTGTTGTCTCAAAATCGTAATTAGTTTTGTATTGCAATACTTAAGAATTTAACACACAAAAAAGGAAAAAATGACCGATTTTCGTTGATTAACGATCATTCTGCTTCTCTAATAGATCATATATTCTTCAATTCATTAACTCACTATACTGTTAGTGGTAATATTGTTTATGATTTAACTGACCATCTTCCAAATTTTCTAATTATAAATAAATTATCAGCTCTTCCAAAAAATATTAAAATATCTAGAAGAGACTACTCTAAATTTAATGAAGCTGATTTATTAGATGAAATTAATGCTATTGATTGGACTGAAGAATTTGAACATACCATTAATGCTTCTATGCTATTTGATATTTTTTATTCCAAACTGTCTAATGTAGTTAATAAGCATATTCCTATTAGGGAACTTAGTAAAAATGATGTAAGGCAATTATGTAAACCATGGATAACTAAAGGAATTAAAGTATCAATTAAAATTAAAAATAAACTGTATAAGAAATATATTAAAACCAAATCTTTGTATTATTTTGATAAATTCAAAATATACAGAAATAAGCTTAATCACCTTATAAGATTATCAAAAACTCGATATTATAATAACTATTTCATATCCAATAGAACTAATATTAAGAACGTTTGGAAAGGAATTAAAGATATTATTGGTTTTAAACATGGATTATCTAATCTGCCTTCTAAATTACTAACATCTAATAATGTTGAGTTAACTGATTGTAAGAGTATAGCAAATCAATTTAATGAATTTTTTACTAATATTGGTACTAATCTTGCTAGTTCAGTCCCAAAAAGCAATGTATCTCCATTGAGTTATTTGCCTCAAAAGTCACTTAACAGCATTTTTCTAACTCCTGTTACACTTAAAGAAATAGAGGATGAAATAGATAAACTGAACCCTTTAAAGAGCACTGGGCCCTTCAGTATACCTGTTGCAGTTTTAAAATCTATAAAACATCTTATCTCAAAACCTCTTAAACGCATTTTTGATAACTCTTTTTCTTCTGGAATTGTTCCTGAAAGTTTCAAATTAGCTAGGGTCATTCCTGTGTTTAAAAAGGGTTCTCAAGTCAATGTTAATAACTACCGTCCTATTTCCCTTCTTTCAGTTTTCAATAGAATTCTGGAAAAACTTATGTTTGACAGACTTATTAACTTTGTCAATAAAGAAGCTGTTTTATCTCATAAGCAATTTGGTTTTCGACCAAAGCATTCCACTTTACAGGCTGTTCTTTCCATAACAGATAATATACAAAATGCTATTGAAGACAACATCTATTCTTGTGGAATTTTTCTTGACCTTAGCAAAGCTTTTGATACTGTTAATCATCAACTTTTACTCCAAAAACTAGATTATTATGGAATACGTGGGTTAGCAGGTAAATGGTTTGAATCATACATCCATAATAGACGACAATTTATTTCTCTTGGAAGCACCTGTTCCGAAATTTTACCTATATCTTGTGGTGTTCCTCAAGGTTCAGTTCTTGGACCCATTCTTTTTCTCTTGTATATAAATGATTTCTCTAAATCATCCAATAAATTCTCTTTTCATTTATTTGCTGATGACAGCAATCTTTTTTATGCTAATAAGAGTTTAAAATCTCTAGAATTGATCATTAATAATCAATTATCTGATGTGCACACCTGGCTTTGTGCTAATAAACTTTCCTTGAATATTGAAAAATCAAATTTTATTATTTTTCATCCAGCTCAAAAGAAATTGTTATATGATGTTCAGCTTCAGATAGATAATCAACCTCTTCAACGGGAGTATGAAATTAAATATTTAGGTGTCATGATTGATAGCCACCTTACTTGGAAATCACATATTTCATTTATTTCAAATAAAATAAAACGCAGCATTGGAATAATAGCCAAGGCTCGCCATTATGTCAATTTGGATATTCTAATTAACATATATTATTCTTTAATATATCCTTATTTAACCTATGGTATTGTAGTGTGGGGACACACTTATAACACAACACTTGATCCTTTGTTTATTCTCCAAAAGAAAGTTCTACGTCTAATGACCTTTGCTGACTACAATGCCCATACTCATCCTATTTTCATTAATTTAAAAATTCTCAAGCTTGGTGACTTGGTCTACTTTCATACTGCTGTTTTTATGTATGATTTTTATTCTGGAAATTTACCTATTTACTTTAAGTCATTTTTTCACTCGGTAAGCATGAAACATTCTTACAATACAAGATTTGCTTCTAAATCTTCTTTTTCCCTACCAAAAATTAGAACCAATTATGGCAAATTTAATATAAAATATGCTGGCGCTAAAGTTTGGAATTCTGTTGAGGAGTGCTTAAAACCATATAGCAAAGATAGGTTCAAGAAATCCTTAAAAGAAAAATTACTGCATGCTTATTCTTCTTCTAATTAAAAAAATAAAAATAAAATAAAATAAAAAAGTGTTATCTATACCAACTTATGAAATGATAATCTTAATAGATCAAAATTTTGTTAATTACTAAAAATTTTCTTTTTTCTATTTATTGTAACAATCTAAAATGAACTGATCCATTTCCTATTTGTCAAATTTTTTTTAAAGTAATTTTTTGTTCTTTTTTTCTTGCAGTATATAATTTTACTCGTTCTCTTCCTGTACTAATTTACGAATATTTTTCATGTCAAGCTGTCTGCCTAGGTTAGCCCCATGGTTATTGCAGATAGCCTGTACCTTATAATTCGTCATATACACATTGTATTAGTTCTATTTTTACTTTTTGGTACAATAAAATATGTATGTATGTATGTATGTATGTATGTATGATTAATAATGGTAATTGAACTGAGTGGAGTGCAATTTGGTCTGAAATCAAACGCGCGATTACAAAATCGCACGACCGCGTAGCGGGAGTGCGATTTGTAATTGCAAGTTTGATTTCAGAACAAAATTGCACGACACGAAGTTCAATTGCCACTTTATTATATCCATTTTGAAATCTTTTTGAAAAAGACGTTTTTTCTAGTTAAACCGACATGACTTACAATCTACAAGCAGTCGATTCAAACATGCTGTCAAGTGAACTTGTTTATCATACTGATCGAGCACACGAGCAACGATACTCATTTTGAAAACCAACACTTTCAATCCAAAACTAAAATGTATTTATGTAGGACCAAAAGGCATTACATGCATGTATTAAGAATCATTTACTTACATTAACTAGCAAGACAATCCTGTCCAAAAGCTCACTGCTTGTATTTTACGATTTCTGTTCAACATGTTATGATCAAACTTGTGCCAGGTGCCGAGAAAACAACAAAAATCAAAGGTTGTTTAGTCCTTCGGTTGTCCTTAAGAAGTCACGTAGCTCGGCAAAATTCTTCTTCTTAAGAAATATTTCTTTTAATGACTGTATTTTCGATGTGTTTTATGCTTTAAAGATTGAAAAGGAAAACACTTTCCACGATCAATCGCCAAGAAGTCACATTCAAAAGATGCTGATTGTATTTTTCCCACTGCTTTTCGCTGTAATATCTTCACCTTACTTAAGCAGTTACTTTACAAAGATGCTTTTGACAATTTTAAGTGCTCAGTTGGTCTTTTTAAGTCCTTTTTACGGCTTCTTAAGTTTTCTTAACGACTTTTTACGGTAAAATCGTTCTTCGGAAAATTGTTTTGAGCCGTGGCTGTTTTTTTTTTTTTTTTTTTTTTCGCAAGAAGCGGCGAGCTCAACACTCAAATGGATTCCTTAATATAATTGGCTAGAAAATGACATGTCTCTCTTGTGATTGGTTCATATCAGATGATGTGCAAAATCGTGCAATTTAGAGCTCAAAATCGTGCGATTTAGGCTGAAATCACTGCTGCAGGGAACCAATCAGATTGCAGGATTTGGTAGTGATTTCAAAATGGATGTAATAAAAAGCGAAATTCTCTTTACGAGAGCGCACTATGGCGCAAGCAACAAGCGTAAAATTTGACGCGCGCGCTCAAGCTTTCCGTTTCGTCGCGTTTTAGCCAATCAGAAACCTTAATTTTGAAACGACAAGAAGAAACTATTTTAAGTGAATCGCGGTATAACGCCCCTCCTTCCCTCCCTCTCGATGTCTTTAGTTCACTAGACTGTCCCGTATTAAGGTTAAAATATTTAAATACAGTAATTTTAAAACTGAGTTTATGATGTCAAAGCCGGTTTATACGGTACGATTTTCGCCCACAGCTATCGTATACAACACACTCACGCCATCCTACAACTCGAGTAGTAGCGTGTTGTATACGATAGTTGTAGGCGAAAACCGTACCGTCTAAACCGGCTTTTTGACATCTTTGTAAGCTGTTTCTACGATTTCAAGTCACATGCGACCAACTTGAACTAGCTTGCGTTCAGCCGGTATATATTCCAGGAGTTTTTAAGATTTGATGCTGATTTTTCGTAAGGCTCATTCGCAATACTTGGAAATAGATATGTGAAAACTTCAAGGCAATCTATTCAATGGTCATGTTTTTACAGCGCGATGTCTTATATGCTTCAAAAAATTTGGATCGAATTTTCAAGCGGCATCATAACTTTTTTTCTGCCCAAGACTTTCCATCCAAATTCATACACAGGCTGCAATAGTGCTAGATGATAAGATTCTAAAAAATTCAAAAATATCGTACCTGAAAATGAGGGGGGAAAAAGCCAAAAACTAAAAATGCCATTGTTTGATTTTTGGCCGTAAAAATCTTAAAATTAAATGCACTATTAGAATCTAGGATAATCAAAGCACATAATTATCTACTAAAAATCCAGTAAAATTGGCGCGCTAGTTATGCGAAGCGAGCGAGAATTAAATTGTCCAAAATTCGCACTGAAATGGTTCCACCTTAAAGTATGTTAAAAATGTCTTGCTGTGTATTCTATTTTTGTACATAAATTAACTACTTAAAAATTCTCTATATACCAGCGAATAAAAATAAAGTTGTTAATCGAGAGTGCGTTGAGCTAGAAGTTTAAAAAGTCAAGTTTAGTATTTCAATTTCGACTATATTCTTATTTGATAATTAAAAAATTCACCAGTTCTTATCAACAATTCTAAGCATGCCTATTAATATTGCATCGGTCACTCCTCCTCCCTCCTCCTTTCCTCCATCCCTCCACAGAAGCCAAAACGCTTGATTCCGATTCCATCTATGAGTTAGCCCTGTTCTGACATTGATCAGCCGTTGGTTTCAGTGTTTGATCTTTGAGTTAACTGTGGCATGACTTATATAGAACATTTGGTTTAGCCCGTACACTGACTTTAAACAGCCCAGAGGTTGCTTTACTGGGGTTTGATATGTGAAAGTTAACTTGTGGCCTGACTTAGATCAACATAGAGGTCGTCTCAGGGTTCGATCTGTCAGCTAGCCGTGGCCTGAGTTAGCCATACGATCAACCCAAAGATTTTTCAGGTTTCAATCTGTCAGTTAGACATAGTGCCCTGACCAAAATCAGCCCAGATGTTGTTTCAAGATTCTATCTGTCAGTTAGACATAGTACCCTGACCAAAATCAGCCCAGAGATTATTTCAGGATTCTATTTGTCAGTTAGGCATAGTGCCCTGACCAAAATCAGCCCAGAGGTTGTTTCAGGATTCTATCTGTGAGTTAGCCATGCCATGACTTTGATCAGCCCATCCAGAGGTTCTATAGCCATGTCCTGACTTTGACCAACCCAGAGATTATTTCAGGGTTCCATCTGTAAGTTAGCCGTGTCCTGACTTAGATCAGCACAAAGGTAGTTTCTTTAGGTTGCCGTATAGTAACTTATAACAGCATAAAAAAATGAGGATTACTAAAACTGAGGATTTTTGAAATTGCGAAGCAACTTTGACACAATTATCACTCTCATATTTTCTTAAAGCTTTTACGCTAAAACAGATTGCGGGAATATCTTAGTGATCTGGGAATCGATAAAATAATAACCATAATCCATTTTTTGAGACCAGGATTTCTTGGACTTCGGGTATAACAGCGCACGCGAGAAAGAAATTAAGAAATTTTTTTTCCACCGATTTTTGATTTGTACAATGATTTTTTTCGATTTAATTTTTACTTTGCTTATTTTGACCGTTTATATCTCACTTTCCGAAAATTGCACATGCGCTAAAAAATGGATTATGCCAGAGCCCTCATTCTTCGCCGCAGGCCAGAAGAAACGCAGGCTCTGGGTACGAGATTGGGTGGTAACTTGGAACTCGAAAATTCACCATTTTCCATACATAGGTTTACTGGTCAAACAGAAAGCATTCAGTCGAAGTTTCAAGGTTCAAATTCGAATAATCCTTTGAAATTACCTTGGCACCTCGCTTGAGCGCTTTGTCTTTGACCAGTGAACCAATGTATAGAAAATGGTCTATGCAATGGAATGGTCTATTTGAATATCAAGAATCACGAAATCACTACGTGTATCTGTATACAAATACATAGCATAGAATGATCAAAATAGGCACTTGGGCTTTATTTGCTTAGTTACCTTTTTGATATGTAAATTCTCGTCGTTGCCTCATCATGTTGATCACAATGAATAACGTCGATGCAGTCAATCAAAGCAGTCGATCCGGGTATCTATAATGAAAATACAATAAGATCAAGTAAAACTATTCTACAAATATTTCACAGCTGAATGATAATGCCAATGAGGCCTTTTGACTTCGTAACAAAACTTGATCCGAAGGTGAGAGAAGAGCGAACGAAGAGTTTTGATTTACGGTCGATGACTTTCGAGGAAACTTTTGCAACTAATTCATGATCATTCTTAAATAACCCCTTTTTTGTCCTCAGGTTTTATATGAGGTTCTTTTAGTAGAAAAGGGAGGCTATTTTGTTGTTTTTTCTTCTTCTTTTTTTTTTTTAATTCATGCGAATTCATTTCGGAAGTGGAGGTGGAGGTGGAGGTGGAGATGGAGGTGGAGGTGGAGGTGGAGGGAGGTGGAGGTGGAGGGGAGGTGGAGGTGGAGGTGGAGGTGGAGGTGGAGGTGGAGGTGGAGGTGGAGGTGGAGGTGGAGGTGGAGGTGGAGGTGGAGGTGGAGGTGGAGGTGGAAGTGGAAGTGGGGTTGAAGTTGAAGGTTGAGTTTGAGGGGGAGTTGGAGGTGGAGGTGGAGGTGGAAGTGGAGGTGGAACCTTTTAAGTCAAGCAAAGAGGGAGATAATTCTCTTTCCAAATTTGGGGTGCAGGGAATTAGGTCCGTTGTTTCCTTTCCCTTGGTAACGAAACTGCGCGCATAAAAATATCTTATCGATGCCTTAGAAAATGGTATATTTTGATTTTTTGTGTGTTTTTTTTAAATTCTCGTTAGGTGGCTTTCACTGCAGGGCAAGTTCCCAGTGGAAACGCATTTTTCACAACAATCAACGAACTGCGGGATGTTCTACGAAACTCAAGCAATATCCTACTGACGCAAATAAAAGCAGTGCCAGGAAACTTCTACAAGGCTCAAGCAATTTTTGGCTCCTTGAACGTGTCGCTGCAGTTTCCATGGCCCTTGAGCGGGAATTGTACAATTATACTCGACCCAAACGTTGGACACTCAATACCCAACTTCGAAGCATTCAGAAGCAGAATCCAATCTCAACTTGGAGTTCATTCTACCTTTCCTTTGATGAGAGAAATAGGGATTGGAAACTTTGGTCTATCCTTGAATGCTCTTGAGCTCAAGTTCCAAGACAGAGATGTGAAAGAAGTTCGTGCTAGGGTGAGTATCCCAGGATGGGATGTTTTTACTTTGTTCTACTTCAAAGTATTGAATCCCCAAATAGTTATCACCTTTCAACCACGACCTCAGAAGTTACTCGCAGTCAAATCGTTAGGGAATATCGTAAGCCTTGCTTCAATGGATAGTACTCATTCTCTTCCAGTAGAGTTTATTTTGCCGGATATAACAACTGAGCCTTTGCAAGTAAAAGCTAATAATCCCAACGCCGTTACCTCTTACAAACACATAATGAAATTCTTGACGATATCACGAGGTTTGAACATTCCAGATATGGTCTGGAAAGCTTTGCCGCAAATGAAAATCACAAATCTTGGTTTGACTATTGAACCCGGACTGTCAAACATCTCCAGCGTCGTTTTTGAAGCTGTTGCGAATGAGGCATGGAACATCGGTGGGGACTTCACCTTGAGTGATGCTCAACTGAAAATCATTAAATCTGATGTTAAATTTTCAGCTACCGCAAGAATAGGAAACCAGTCCGTGCGCTTGCGATATGATAATAAGTATGGAAATGTACTTCAGCTTGATGATAAAATAGTGTTAAGGGATTTGGAAGAAATGACAAAATATATTTTGAGAAAAACCGTGGCCAGATCCCTTGTTTCTCTCCCAGATTTCTCTTACGTAAAGATATATGGCTCCAATTTAGGTGGACGCTTAGAAATTTTTGATATCGCATTTGCAAATACGCCCAACAATGTAGTAAACATCTCAATGGTTTTCAAACTTACAAAGGCGTGGAGTATTTTTAACAACAATCTTTTGGCCACTAGCGTCCAAGACACAGCTGTCAACTTGCAGATTACCTCTTTGAATGAAAATCCAAACGTTAACGTAAGTGTCACAGGAACAATTGTTTTGGGCAATCCAAAATTCCTCGACTATCCGTTCTCTATTCAGATCCCTCACAGGATTCAGCCTTTAGCTGTCAGTTTATTGCCAGGAAGAGTACTCAGAGTAAATTTCGCAAATGTTCTGAAGATCGAAGGTATTGGTAATCTTCCAGATGTTTTCAAGGATATACTTTCTAAAGCTAATTCTGTTGACGTAACTAAGTTGGAACTTGAATACCCATCGAATTTTATCTCCGTTCCAGTGTTAAGTGATTTCGAGATTCATTCGTTCGAGACATGGGACCTGAATCATGTTCGCATTTCAAATGCATCACTTTACTATTCTAACAAACACTATACACTGAGTGGACAGCTGGAGTTCCTTGGTGTTTCAACAAATGCCCGGTTGAGTTGGCCGACAAATACAAGCCCAGTCATTACAACATCCGACGACAAAATTAATCTAAAAGACCATATTAGTACATTCGCAAATAGACTATCAAAATTACTCAACGGCGAAGATCTAAGGTTGAATCTAAAGCGAGTAGGACTGCAGAATATTAAGGATTGTACTATACTGTCAATATCTGTTATCCTTGCGCAGAATTTTCGCTCAGTGAAGCAACTTAAGATGACAGCAGCTCTTCCCAAATACTCCTGGAAACTTTTTGAGGATTTTTTTGTTGCTCAAGATATTACAATAACACTCGATGTCATAGTGGGCAGGTCTATTGCCATGACAATTGAAGGAAACATAAACCTGGTCTCGGGAGCAATGAAGGTTCCTTTCCAAATGAACATTCCGACATCATCGTTTCAAAACATCACCATTGCTCTTGGAAAAGGTACTAAAGCCGTTATAGGAAGGTTTCAAGATATCGAAGGATTTCTCCAGTCATCGACAGGCATAAGGTTTCCAGCTATCCTAGGTTCTTATCTACCCGAAATTCATTTGAATAAACTCGAAATTGCGTTCACAAACTCTTTGAGAAAAATGAAAGTAATGGCATTGCAAGCAAAGTGCCCAAGAAGATGGAATGTGGGTGGTCTTGGTATTTTGTACGTAGACGCCTTGCAGCTGAACATCACCGATAAATTGTACGATGTATACGGTAATTTTAGCATCGGTGGAATTGCATTTGATGTTCAGTTTAATTCCAATGCCTTCAAGAAACCAATGTTTCGATTGCTAAAGTCAGTAACTTTCTTAGGAGTTTCAAGGTTTATTACAGAAACATTTCGTCAAATACTACCGAATATCAAACCACCTAATGGGAACTTACTTGGCCTTTCAGATACAAAGTTTGAAATTCAACAAGCTGATCTGTACTTATCCAAGGATCTTATAAGGTTAACTGGCCTTGAGATCGAAATACATTTTCTGCAAGATTGGTCTTTTTTCAGTAAATTCTTTACTATGAAGCATGTCTCCTTAAGAATCAAGGCAACCGAGTTTTACGATATAAAAGTTGACTATGACATAACAATCTATGGAATAATGGAACTTGCACGAAACGGAAGAAAAGTCTCTTTTCCTTTGAAGTGCGATTTGAAGAAATCTCTATCACTTTCAGTTGCTTTTGAATTGACGACTCCAGTCACTATTAAAATGTCTGATGTTATATTAATGCCGTTGGTTGGGAAAATAATACCAAATGGTCTAATAAATCCCGTATCTGATTTGCTAGGCCCACTTCGCATCAATGCTTTTCATGCACAATTCAGGTCTGGGGATGCAATATCACTTAAATCTCTTAACATGTCAACAACTGCACTCAATTCCTGGAACATTCCTGGACTACCTGTAACTTTTCAAGATATGACCTTCAAAATTTGGTACTCACCGTACAGGTTTAATGCTCAATTGTTTGGAAAAATAACGATATTTAAGTATCCTCTTCCCTTTCGAATTCCATTTGAATATTCCTCAAGACAACGCTTGGAAAGACTACAGAGATTTGTGCCTATACAATTTCTATTCAGGGGAATACCAGGATTTAAAGATTTTCCCCGTGGCTTGAGCTTAGACGAAATAGCGAACCTTTTACTACCAACACCAAACTTTGATCTGAAGTCCTTGCTTCCAGATGAATTTTCACGGTACAGCATGACATTTGAAAAATTTAATCTGCGGATGGTACCTCCATTGACAAGATTTACCATTGATGGATTCGACACCAAATTTCACCTTCTTTCCAGGGTAAACTTGATTAAGAACTGGCTTGCAATAGAAAAGCTCACAGTAGATCTTGATGTCCAAATCCAAGGAGGTTTACAAGTTTCAGGGTTTATAAATTGCTTGGTACGATTTGGATCTTCCAGTAATGGCTTTAGCGTACGGTCGTCAATAGTAATCCCAACGCCTCCGTCCCCAGATTGGACCCTAAAAATCATTCCGGACTCAAGCACCAAATTAACGCTTGCCAAGACAGTGTCAATTCTTTTTGGTGGAATTGATATCAAATCCTTTTTCCCGTCGAAATGGCTCGCCAAGGTAACCGATATACAACTAACAGATTTGGAACTCACTTTTAGCCTTAAGCCAACTTCAAGAGTTCAAAGAGTCAAGTGCCTTCTTCAGTTGGATTTGAGTGATATTGACCTTCCGCTTAAATTATCGATAAGCAATGTCAAATTGTACATGGATATTATATTTCCTTTTGATGCGGTTCATAGAAAAGTTAATGCACATTTAGAATTGTTAACCAAAATTGGAAAAAAAACTATTCAGACATCCCTATATATCAAACCATCGATGTTTTACTTGGAAGCAAAAAGTGTATTGAACAGCGGCTTGGATATTGAAGATCTCGCAAGGTTAGTTGGAAGTGGAGAGCTTATTAGGCTATTACCGAAAGGCTTTTTTAAAGCTAAATCCGTTACGCTTAATAAACTTAACATGACTTTCCGAAAACCCGACTTTCAATTGCAAGATATTTATGTACTATGTGATCTCAAAGGTTTTGATGCCGGCTTTAGCTTTCCGCTGCCATTGCCTGATCGGCTGAAGAACATGTTCCGCGTCAAACTAAAGGTCTCCAAGTTGGAACTTCAAAAACAAAAAAGCTCTTGGTCCATAAATGCAAATATCATGGCTTCCATCAGCGGTCTACAAAGAAAAATAGACGCTGGGCTTCAAAATCTTGAGGCCGAGTTAAAGTTTTCTTCTGATGACAAGCATGTAGCACTAAAGATAAAGAAGACGATTCTGGATTCAAACATTGATGCTAGACTTGGAGGAATAGACTTGGATCTTCGCATTCAATTTCACAAGCCTAAGATACTTTTTCCCTACGACGATGTGGTAAAAATCAGCGCTGACATAGACGTCTCAGGGTTTCAAAAGCTAAACCGACTTTTACCTTTTAACGTATTTGACAATGAGGTAAAGATGGCAGTTCTAATTCAACCGGATGACAAAAGTCCTCTAAGGCTTCAGATGAAAACTCTTCCAATTCTTGAAAACATAATTCCTTGTAAAAAACTTGGAGATGGGGAATTTAAATGTGACTTTACTTGGCTTTGCAACCCAGATTCCTACGTGTATCTGAAGTCACCGTCGTTTTCCTATACCGATGATGGATTCGAGTCCAGCGTTGATGTGAAAGGAATAGACAAGCTTTGCATTCCTGTCACACCGCGGTTTCTTTGGAAATTCATAGAAAAGATTCCAATACTTGGTCGTTTGTTTACAAAGAATTTTCCTTTGTGGCCTCCGCCTAACATCAAAAAACTCTTGAGAAAAATAAATATAGACACAAATAACCTACCAAGAGGAATGGAGCAGTTTCTGAACTCAACATTTCCAGATTCAATATTGACGTCAGTCACTATACCGCACAATGGTCCAATTCAGTTGTCCCTTAAGGTTGCTAATGGAGAATCCCTAATCGTCCCAAATGTTCTGAGCTTTCCATTTTTTATGAGTGGTGTGGTCTTTCGAGAATTTACAATTGGAACTTTCTTTAACTTTCCGTTTGTAAATGTCGACATTGAGGTTTATATCTGGAATTTACCGTTTCTAATTCCTTTGTCTCACCTACCGAAACAAAACCAGCTCCTTGTCAACGCTATGGATTTCGAAACACGAATCATCTGTAAGGATTGCTATTTTGTGATATTTGGGATTTATCCAATCCCAATATTTGCAGCTCCTTTTCATTTGAGTTTCCCTCTTTTGAACGACGTCCAACCTACAGTGACCGTGTACCACAAACGACCTGGATTCAAGGATTTTGTAGTGTTCGCTAATTTGCTAAATGGACTCTTCAAATTCTTTACGGATAAAGATTATCTATTGTCAATCAACGATTTCGGTGGCGTTAATGCAAGCAAGGATTTGTTAGTCGTGAAGTTAAATCATGAAAACTACAAGACGATGGTACAGTTACCAAAATATATGGGACAAACGCAATTGGTGCTTGACATTCCTCCACTTGATTCAAAGAACTTCCTCATTGGTTACTTAAACTATTTTAAGACGTTTAGACTTAAATGGCTTTTACAGATTGTGTCGTTAAAGTACAGAATTATAGATGCAGGAATAAACATCGGTGCTTTTAACCTTGCCTCTCTCAAATTTGCAGCATCCACACCAGATGAACTTAAAGATAACAAACACTTGTGGAAATATCCAGTTGCTGCTACTGGGGATGATGCTCTTGTACTTGCGTCCTTGGATACACTTCTGTTGTCTCTGAATTTAAAAATAAAAGCAAAAAGTATGATAGACGCAGACCTTAACTTTACTTTGGAAGCTGGATTCACAGATGTTGTAAAGTTAGACCTGGAGGCCAGAGCAATGATAAATCTAAAGGACATGTCGAACCCACTGCTTCTTGAGGGAAATGTTCTCTTAATCTTTTTTGTACGAAGCTATTATCCGGAAGCGCCTACGTTTCTGCAAGAGAAATTCTTGTTTCAGGGCAGCTAAAATTCAACTTTCTTGGCCTTCTGAAGTTAAATGGATTCGTGAAGGCATCGTTCCGTTCTGGAGAGTTTCTTCTTTCTAGTAAAGTTGGTGTAGAGTTTGTAGGCATCAAATTTTTCGATAGCTTCTTGCGTATCCAGAATTCATTGCGAGCAACGGAAGTCCTTGCAAAGACAAACTTCATGGGCTCGTCACTCCAATTGGAAATAATAAGGAATGGGCTGTCCTTTAAGTTGAAAGGAAGTGCACGAATGAACATTGGAGTGAACATTGACCTTGGTGATCTCAAATTATTCGGAAAAAACATTGGAAGAATTAAACTGAATGCTGGGGTTCTTGTCAACTTGAAAATATCCTTACCAGGAAAGAGTTCCTTGCTAATTTCGTTTCATTTTATTGGGGAGAAAATTTCGTTGCCAGAACTCGAAGTCGATACGAAAGATTGCAGACCAGATAGAATACCAAGATTAGTTTTAAACTGGCTCAAAGAAAAAGCACTATCGTTAATCAAAAGCCTTTTCTCGCTAAATCCTGAAAAATATTTGAAAGCACTAATGGATGGGGTCATCAAGATTGGTAAAGCTGCCATCAAAATCGTGAAAGATCTTTTGAAAGCAGGTCATAAATTCATTGGCAGCGTTGCCAAGGAGATTGGCAGACTTGCAAATAAAGTGGCAAATGCTGCAAAAGAAACAGCCGAAGCTGCTGAAAAAGCCACAAAGCTATCATGAAAGGTGCGAAAGATTTGAGAGAAACAGCAGAAAAAGCAGTAGAGAAGGCCAAGGAAACGGTCATAGTCATTGGTGAAGTGTTACGAGACGTTAACCAAAAACTTGGGCAAATAACTGAAAACTTGTCTAATACCATCGGAAAGATAGTGAGACTAGAGAATGTGGTAAACCAAGGAAAGAAAATTGCAAAAGCCATTGCAGAGGACATCAAAAAAGTTGCCAAAAATATCAACAGAATAGCCAGGAAGATACGCGACGAAATAGCCAGAGGAATTCGTAACATGCTTGGTAAAATAAGGAGAGTTTTTCGCTGGTTTGGCAAACGTTCACTTTACTATCGGCGAGATATTTTGACAAGTGAGAAGAGTTATCTTGAGCGAAGAAAAGGGGAATGGGAAGGGAAGCAGAGTAACACAATGACGAAACTTCGAGCTCAAGAAAGGGAACTAAAACGCTACAAAGACTTAGAAGCAATGCAAAGAGCAACAAAAAACAAAGTGTTGAAAGAATCCGAAACAGCAAATGAAAATCTTCAAAAAGCGATTCGTGATGACATTGAAAAAACAGCGTTTGTAGAAGATCTCGAAAACAAAGGCAAATGCATCCACCGGTGAAAACAACTGTCATCCAAATGCTACTTGTTTACGCACAGGCGAACGCGGACAGTCATTTAAGTGCATTTGCAGACATGGATGGATAGGAGATGGTATAAGCTGTTACACACCAATAAGAGAGGTATCAATCATTGCAGATGAGGCAGGCGCAGTTGGAGCTCCTGTAAATATTGCCGCTTTTACTCTCTCAGGGATTAACGTGGAATACAAGTTTTCATTTCAGGACACTTTACAGCAGTTCTTCTTACCAAACCTATATTTTCAACAAACCGGGTATCTACAAAGTTGGTGTATTTGCCCGAAACAAAGTAAGCAATGCATCTGATGAAACAAGTGTTGTTATACAAGAACCGGCTTCAAACATAAAACTGATAATAAATGGAGATAGACGGCCGTGTCGTCCACTTGAAATTGTACCATCATCGGGAGGTACTAATGTTACATTTGATATTATATTTGGAGATAACACCACTTCATACAATATAACAAAGTCAATAACACACTACTTTGGATTATCGGGAACATATAAAGTGACTGTTATCGCGCGAAACCTCGTTAGCTCTGTCAACAGTACCTATCCCTTGAAAATCTGGGGAACGCCTTGTGACCAAGTGTACTGCGATATTTCTGGACTTGAGAGGAAATGGGAGGGAAAACCACTTCAAGATATTGCAAATCTAGCTTGGGAAATGACTAAGTCATCAAAAGATGTCATCACTTACAGCGACCCTCCTGCCTGGAAGTATTTTGCAACTCTAAACCCTCTATCGACTAAAAACTTGAATAAGCAATATAGCAAAGTTGTAAACCAGAAAAGGATTTATTCCATCAACGGTTCCGAGGTAGATATGGCTTTGGTTTATGCTGGTATACTTGCTTCGTTAATGAAAGATGCTGTTTCCGATGTTGAATCAATCAGATATCAATGCAAAAAAATCAGAAATGTAACTGTTGTTCAGCTGCTTGAAGGATTGTTAGAAATCCAAGAAAATGACATTCTCAATTTTTGGCGGGCAAATATGGGCAATGATTATTATTGTAATCAAATAGTACTGCGAGAGGCAAGGATAAGTGGTTCGGTAGATGGGTATCTTATTGGCGGTATGGTAGACAATAGCACGCTGAAGCTGTCTGGTGTCATTTACAACTACTATTGCCCGAATCTCCCAAATGCAATAACGTTACCATTTGTTTCCAAAAACCGGTATGACGTTTTCCTCGACACTTTGAAAACCAAATTTCCACAGAAGAACTTGAAGCTTTTACCCTTCCTCAATCACGTTGCGGAACAAATAAAAAGCACTAGTAAACGCGAGGATCGTCAATCATCAAGTAGCATTTGTTTAAGATTTTTGGCGTCCTATTTGTCCCAAAGAATCAAGCAGAAATCTGACAAAAACGATTTACATGATGCCTGTGGGTCATGGAAAAGTTGCGGTAAGTGTTTGTCATTTGGAGGAAAAGACAACTGCAGTTGGTGTGGAGAATCGTCAAAGTGCATTCAGAAAATGAACATGTCTGCTTGTCAACATTTTGAACATGTTACAAACCTTCCATGTCGTAACCCATGCTCAAATCACTCGAATTGTGAAGAATGCATGCAGAATCCTGGTTGTGGTTGGTGTTTACCCGATAAAGTGCACTCCGGTACAATTGGGTTCTGTACTGAAGGAAGCAAAAATGGACAACTTCAGCCTGGCTTCTGTAACAAACAAGACTGGTTTATAGGTCAATGTGGTCGCAACTGTTATACAGATAATAAATGCAGTGGAAGTTTTGGAAAGTGTAGGTCTGGGAAATGTACTTGCGTTACAGGTTATTACGGCCCTGAGTGTTCCAAGTTGGGATGCATTTATAGAATTGGTTTCAAAGACACTGCAGATTCCATTGTCAGATTATTTCAAATTAAGCTAGAAGACCTGCCTTCTCACGATGATGGGAGATTAATACTGGCTCCTAACGCTGTCATTACGATTCCAGTATCAAACACCAACAAATTGTGCCTCAATCATCCCAAAAAAGCAACATTTCATCCATTTTTTCCAAGGCTGCTACGTGGGTCCAAAAATCTTGTCAACAAGAACAGCTACTGTGGCCTCTATGGGTCACTAGCGAAAGAAGATACCAGCTTGTTCTGCAAAAATGTAAGTGATGAGGAACAATGTAAAACTTTATCACAATGTACGTGGAACGCCATCGATCCTTGTACTGGAATACCTGTTGAAGGATGTAATACTCTAAGTACTACAACGCAACTGTTGGTTCATGGAAATACTTCGATACCCTCTCCTATCTCTGGAAATATTGAGACCGGCAAGGAATTTGTCTTGATTCGTGGATGGCCAGGCTCTGAGTGGGAAAACTGTGTAATAAACATTTCACATATAAGACCGCTGAATATTACGAGTGTACAAGCAGGTGGCATCTTGGGGTTCGGAGCGTTGGAAGGGAACCCAATATTACCAAACTACTTCGAAGTAACATTAACACAAGAAGGTACCCCACGAAATCCCGAGGAATATCTATTACCATGTGCTTTGGGTTGTGTTCAGCTGCATGACTTGGGAAATGGAATATGCGACACAAGGTGTAATGTATCTGAATGTAATTTTGATGACGGAGATTGCCTCGACCAATCAACTTTCAGAAGACAAATACAAATGGCAAAAAATATGCAGTTTGAAATTTTCACAGACAAAAGTTGGCATGTACTATACAAACTGTACAAAATGACAATAGAGGATAAAATAGAAATTACAAGAAGAGCACTCAGTGTTTTTGGACTTTCAAGGAGCATAGTATCAGAAATGCTTGTAACACCAGCATTAACTAGTCCAATGGTGTATAATAAGTACAAAGCAACAATAGCAAAACATTTCAACGCTCTCCTTACTAAAAATTCCACCAAAGGTCAAATGATAGTGGCACTGGCTCAACAGTTAACTGAAATTGGATCAGAAGCTTCCTCTTATCTAACATCAAATGAAGAAAGCCAAACGATTGATATTAACACGAAATCGCTGAAAAACCCTAAAGAATTTGAAGTAGCGCTACAGGTCCTTCAAAGATATGAACAACTGATATATGTCAAAGTAGATAGTAACTTTTCTACAGGCTCGTTTTTCCATTTAGAAATTGCACAGGAAGAGCATGACGATTTATGTACACAATATCAATACAGCAACCAAAGTTACCAAAACGATTGTGATGGAATTCTTTCCTGCCATGGTCATGGCATATGCAGCGCGCATGGGTCATGTTTATGTGATACAGATTATGAAGGTCTTCACTGCAAGACTAGTAGATGCCCTAACAATTGCTCAAGCCATGGTGTTTGTATTTATGGTCAGTGTGTCTGCGAACGTGGATGGGAAGGCAACGACTGTTCTACAGTTAAACTCTGCACGGCTTCGTGTTTGGACATTTGGATTGGTGATGGGACGTGCGACTCCAACTGTAATACACCATTGTGCGAGTTTGATGGAAGCGACTGTTTGAATGTTTGCAATTGCCCAAAGTCCTGGTTAGGTGACGATACGTGTGATATGTCATGTAATACAACCATTTGTGGCCATGACAAAGGAGACTGTGTCAAGGAAACTGAATGTAGTTTAGGATGCAAATCATCCTATGGTAGGAGATGGATTCTGTGATCGTGAATGCTATTTCGAGAGCTGCTCCTTCGATAACGGAGATTGCGAAATGAAAGAAGCTTGTAGCTGTGACCTAACATTACAAGGTAACGGCGTTTGTAATAAAGAATGTAATACCAAGCAATGCATGTTCGATTTTGGAGACTGCGTTACCGAGTTTCAAGTTTCCAAATTGTGTCCAAACGAATGTTTACCTTCTATGGTCGGTAATGGCTTTTGTGACTTGATTTGCAATGTGTCTGCCTGTGGTTTTGATGGACAGGACTGCCTCAAACATGAAAATGAAATAAAAAGTCCTTGTAGTCCTGGCTGCCTATCTGTGTTCTTGAAAGATGGCTCTTGCGATTCAGTCTGTAATGTAAAAGCATGCAATTACGATGAGGGAGACTGTCCAAAACCAATAGTAGAAATGTGTCATACAGGATGTACGATGGCTATGGTTGGAGATGGAAAATGCCAAACTGAATGCTTTGTATCCCAATGCTCTTACGACGCAACTGATTGCGAGTGCGCTCCAGGATGTCCACATTCTGCCATCGGGAATGAAAAATGCGAACCTAAGTGTTTAACAGCTTCATGTCTTTATGACAGACAGGATTGTACTTGTCCTCCAGAAAATTGTCCAGAAGAAATAATTGGAGATGGGATCTGCAATGAACAGTGTAACAATCGAATCTGCAATTTCGATGGAGGTGATTGCAACTGTGTCACTGGCTGCTCGATAAATTCTATCAATGATGGTTGGTGTGATAAAGAATGCGACGTGAAAAAATGCAGCTATGACGGCCTTGACTGTGGTGGATGCCGAAGCGATTCTCATTTCAATTTATGTGACCAAAATGCAGAATGCATTACTGTCAACGACTCACTACCTTTCATAAGATGTCAATGTAAACCAGGTTATTATGGAGACGGTTATCAGTGCTTTGAGCGAGGGAAATGCTTTAACAAAAGTGAGGTTTGCTCCAACAATGCTAAATGCGTAAATATGAGTGGAAAGTTTGAATGCTATTGTGATAAAGGCTGGAGAGGTAATGGCTTGTTTTGCGAGAACATCGATGAATGTTCTACCAACCAAAACAACTGCAGCAACAAAGCTGTATGTGTTGACACATTGGGAAGTTATACCTGTAAATGTCTGGAAGGATATTCAGGGGATGGATGGAACTGCTATGATATTGACGAATGTGATGCTCGGTTACATACATGCTGTGGAAATGAAAAGTGCGTCAACACGATTGGGAGCTACAGTTGTGTCTGTGAAGACGGTTGGGCAGAGGCGAATACTACTAACACTGAAGAAACCAAAAATGTAACAAATAAGTCATTGTGTACTTGGATCACAAATCCTCCTTATTTTGTGAAAGAGAACTGCATTGATGTTGACGAATGTACTGAAGAACTAGACAACTGCTCAAGAGTTAACGGAGTATCAAATGCTCAATGCGAGAACACTGTCGGTGGGTTTAATTGCACGTGCAAAGCAGGCTGGAGAGGTGATGGCTGGTTTTGCACAGATTTGGAATGAGTGTGATTATAATGATACGTGCGGTGAAAACCAAGCGTGCAGAAATACTCTCGGGAGCTTTCTCTGTTCTTGTAAAAGTGGATGGATCTTTAATCAAACGGGAAGTGGCGAATGTGAAGACATAGACGAGTGTGCCCTTGGGATTAACAAATGCAGTGAATTTGCAACATGTACAAATACCAATGGAAGTTATTACTGTAGCTGTCGAGATGGGTTTGAAGACATTGGCAAAGCTTGCACGAACTATAAATGTATAAACTCATCAGCGACCTTGCCTAACACAACTGTCAGTAACATGACCAGTGACGTTGAGGCTAACGAAGTTTGTTCGTGTATGGGCAGTTACCGTGACGTGGGAAGAGAGTGTGTAGATATCGACGAATGTATCTGGGAAATATACGACTGCCCGGCATATACCCCTGTGTGCATTAATAATTTGGGAGGTTATGAATGTCAGTGTGACGCAATAGACAACAGCACATGCGAGGTGTTTAATCCCTGCACTGCTGAAAATAACACTTGCGGAGCTAACATGACATGTGTTGTCTCTGGTCTTGATCACTACTGTGTCTGCCCTATCGGTTACATTGAGGACCCAACCGGCGCCAGCTGTGTGGATAGAGATGAATGCCTTAGCCCTGAAAAGTATAAATGCCCAGACAATGCTGAATGCGTTAATACGCCTGGTTCATATCAGTGCAAATGCCAAGAGGGATTCTACGACATTGGAGGTAGCTGCTTTGAGATTAACGAATGTCATGCCAGCTTGACTCAACGCATTGACGGTCGTCTACAAGAGTGCAAGCATGGGATATGTGCATCTGAGCTAGCGTGTATATACTACACATCTTCCAATAACAGCCAAACAACAAACAGTAGTCTTGTCTGTGCGTGTAATAAAGATGACTCCAAAACACTTGATTGCGCGGACTCTCAATTAAAAGTCGAAGCAGACAGCGCAAATAGAACAGTGACTGTATTGAGGTTTCCTTGGCACACCTTGTTCAACTCGACCAATTCAAGTAGCCCAGTGCCTCCCATGTTCATACATAACTGTTCTGCATCAATATCTGGATGTGAAAATACTCTAGGTTCTTATAAATGCATATGCAATCCAGGTTACTATAGCAACGATTCTAGAAATTGCCGTGATGAGGATGAGTGCAAGCTCAATGGCACATGCCATCCAAACGCTTCCTGTAATAACACCATTGGTTCTTTTGAGTGCTCTTGTAATCAAGGTTTCAGAGGCAACGGAAAAATAAACTGTACTGACATAAATGAATGTATGCTGGGAAACTATAGTTGTCATGGGAAAGCTACTTGCTTTAACATTGAAGGAGGGTATATTTGTCGCTGTAAAGGGGGTTACCAAGGAAACGGAACATTCTGCGAGGATATTAATGAATGCGTCAATAATTCAATGAATAACTGTCATCCTAGAGCGGTGTGTAGGAACAATGCTGGTGGGTATGATTGTGAGTGCACCAAAGGTTACAGTGGAAACGGGTTTAGGTGTACTGATGTTGATGAATGCACCAATGGAAGCCAACTTTGTGGTAGTCACGCAACATGCTACAACATTCCTGGCACGTATATCTGTAAGTGTGACCAAGGCTGGACTGGAGATGGGCAAAACTGTACTAATATAAATGAGTGTCAACTTGGGATGCACTCATGTATTGAAAACTCACAGTGTCAAGACTATGATGGAGGGTATGTGTGCACGTGTAACAGAGGATGGACACGACAATGGTTTGAGCCCTATGGAAGGTGCTCAGGGTGTGACTCAAAAGCGATTTGTTCTGGGCACGGACAGTGCTTGCGAGATGGATCATGCGATTGTTTTTCGTACTTTGGAGGAAATACCTGCTCTTTTTGTGATCCAAATGTACGATGTAGTAGTCATGGGACATGTGACATTAACGGAACTTGCTACTGTGAAAGTGGATGGACGAGGAAGCCACTTGACTGCAGTGTTTGTGTACCAGAAGAGCTGTGCAGTGGTCATGGACAATGTAACTATGATTTGACAACATATTCCAATACGACATGCTACTGTAACGTTGGATACACTGGACAAAACTGCAGCAACGGTAGGTTGATGCTTGTTAAATGTTTACAATTTCAGTAACTCAATGTTTAGTGCCTCAAAACTGTTTTATAGGTCATATAAGACCCATTAATTAACATTAATTCCCAATCTGGGAGACAAAACAAAGAATCAACTTCTCTTGAGGATTGAAACCATTTTTCATGTTACTTATCTTCATCACTTAGCCCCCAGGTTTTTTAATTTAATTTAATTTAATTTTTTGTTTGTTTGTTTTGTTTGTTTGTTTGTTTTTAATTAATCCTTGGTTTCAATTTTATTCATTCATTTTTGTTTCGCTCTTATGTTTTGATTTTGCTTGGTGTTTTTAATTTCTGAAGATTCGATATGCACAAAAGTGAAATGAATGGGGCATATTTAAAAAAATCGAGAAATCAAAATGGATAAATCTTGAGAAACATGAATATCGTATACTTTTCTTTTAGCTTGTCCCATAATTGGTGGTGAAGTCTGCAGTATCTATGGTGATTGCCCTAAAGTTCCTCCAGACCCTTTATCTCCTTGTATCTGCCATACGGGATATCAATGGAACAACTCTGCCTCTTCCTGTGTTGACGTAAATGAGTGTAACGTTGGCTTGCATGACTGCGTTGCTCCCGCCATTTGCGTAAATACTGAAGGATCGTATCGCTGTAAATGTCCTTCTTTGATTGGCTGGTCTTTGATGTATGATCGGTTGTGCAATGATACTGATGAATGCCGGTATGCTGACGTGTGTGATATCCATGCTACTTGCCACAACTATCCAGGAGGATACAGGTAAGCCCTATAGCCAAAGTAAATTCTCATGACTGTAACACACTGGCGTTACACCTGGCGTTAATTCTCTATTGCTCAGAATATCAATTTAATATCACAACAATAGTGTAAAGAATGCAAAACTTTAACATTTTGAATTTCCACTACCATCCGAAACGTCAGTAAGTTTTTTCCCTTTTTCATTCTTTCAGGGAAGAGGTCAAAACAGTTGTCCAGAGTAGGGACCCGATTTGGGGGGGTGGGGTGTCTCCCGCCACCACCTACCTTTTTCATTGGGGGGGGGGGGGGGGGGGTATATGCCGGTACCCACCACCTCTATTAGTAAGACTAGCCCCCGCTTTTTTTTACCACGCTTTTTTTATGGGGGGGGGGGGGGGTTACGGCACCCATTACACTATTACCTCAAAATATTTTTTTCTCAGTCAGCTTTTCAGGGCTGCTTTTTATGCGGGGGAGGGGAAGGTTTATAGCGGAATCGAGGCATGTCAAAAGGCAAATTAAAAATGCGTCCCTGAAATTTGAAAGATGCCTGGTTTATGATAAGAAACTAATGGACAGCCTGTCAATCTTTTTTTTTTTGGAACTTTTTATTATCTCATAGCCGGCTAGCCTGCTGTGCAGACGTTTTGAGTGTCGGCTCGTTCCTTTCCCACTAAAAACTGTACCTAGTGGGTAATTGTCAAGACATTGATTACACAGACTTTTACATCCCATGCAGTAAGCTTATTCTTTGCCGAGTATTTACATCAGTTTAGGCAAGGCCGTGACTTAAAAACAAATATAGTTTATCTTATAGTTTATAGTTTATGGGGGGGGGGGGGGGGTTGTACCCGCCGCCACCACTAATATTGATGTGGGGGGGGGGGGTGTGTTGTACCCGCCACCACCATCTTTGAAGTCAAAAAACGGGTATCTAAGGCAGCTGGGGGGGGGAGGTAGGTACCACCCGGCACCCACCAACCTTTCTAAAAAAATCGGGTCCCTACTTTGGACGACTGTTTTGACCTCTTCCCTCACGGTGTAAACTTTTACCCTTTTATGCTATCATTACTGTTTCACACACCAAAGCAGCTCACACTAGTTCTTAGCTAGTTTTCTCATCCTATTATAACTGGAACACATGGAGTTGATACACAAAATACCAAGGCTATCCCTGAACAACAGAGAATTTGAGACTGAAATATTAGCCTCGATTTATTTATGAAATATTCAACAATGATATAAATAAAAAAGCCCTTAAATTTGTCGAGCTTGCATTCATCTGCACTTCGCTTATAATACAAGTTGATGACAAATGACTATAGATTATGACTCGAGTTATAAAAATAAAATAAATCATCTGAAAAATACTTACATCAAGAAATTTGACATATAAAAAAATCAATTTATACTTAATGCTTTAGGAGTCAAACTTTCTTACCTGAATTTCGGCTTGAAGTGCAAATTCTGGATTAAGACGCTACTTCTTTCGAGGTCGTTGTATAAGAGTTTTCCACCGAGTCGGTCTCATGTCTGGTTCAACGACTTGACTGAGAATAAGATAATGATTTCTCGAGTGTTCATAGAAATTTCACTGCCAAGGCGATTTCATTCTATACCTTCAGTTTAGATATCAATTATGCGGCTTATAGACTGCGTAATACTTGAAAATATTGGAGTTTTAGCGAGAAGAAACGAGGAGCTGCTGGAGACTGACGACAACAGACGATTCACAAAGGATCTCAAGCGACCGCATTTGGAGCTCAGCTGAAGTGTCGTCTGCCGTCTGAGTTACTTTTACTGCTTTAGAAATCGTTTATGTATCTATCAGTAGTCCAAACATGACCATTTCTTTGATCTTTTCATCGTAAAATGGAAATATTTTGCTCTCTCTGCTAAGGCTTCTTACCCAGTTCTTTGATATATTCATCTTGCATGCCATGGTGTAAACGTGCCGTGTTTTCGCGCGCTTTTCACACTTCTCGATTATGAATATTAATATAAACCCGTATTGTCGGCTCAAATTAGCAAAGTATGTATATTTTCTATTTTTATCTTATTCATTTTAAATGCATGCAATTCCAAATTCACTATTAAACTCGTGAATTTCGGCATAGACAATTTCATTTGGGTAGTGATTACGAAAGATAAAGAAAATCTTTGATTTACAAAATATTTTATTTAACTTTTTGTTGCTTTCTTCATGGCTTTCTTTCTCACTTTTTTGTTTTCGGATTTTTTTAAATTCAGGTGCAACTGCATTCCAGGATGGAAGGGAAGCGGTGAACATCCTGTATGCACGGACAGTAATGAATGCACTGAGGGATCCCATGCATGTTCTGCGGGCTCAACATGCGTTAATACAGTCGGAAGCTACAAGTGCATCTGCAACTCCGGCTATGAAAAAGTGTCCAAATTCCGGTGCGTGGACATAAATGAGTGCTCCCGCGGGATCCACGGTTGTGACCCGCAGGCAAGATGTATTAATGCAATAGGAAGCTGGCGCTGCCAATGTAATGACGGCTGGTACCCAGTCCCTACGAACGCACGACTGCCAGTCTGTAAGGATTTAAACGAATGTGTCGATAAGCCAGGCGCATGTCCTCAATCGTCCAGGTGCGTCAATACAGTGGGCTCATATCATTGTATATGCCTTAGTGGTTGGACGAATCAAGGACCACACACATGCGTTGATGTTAATGAATGCACAAGGAATCCATGCCCATCCAACTCACGGTAAGTAAATGCTTGGGGATTAGCAGAACACTCGAAATGTGTCGAGAAGCATTCCGCTTAGCGTCGTGCTTCTCCTAACACTTCTCCCGTGTTCTGCTAACCCCCGCGTGCTTCATAACTGCACACAGCACGCGTGCGCGTTTTCTATTTCTTCAAAACCACCAGAAGCACCCATCTCCCACACTGGGTCTGTGAGCCATCATATTTCCAGATCAGGAGCCCATTACTCGAAGCATCCATCTCCCATACTGGGTCTGTGAGCCAACATGTTCCCAAATCAGGAGCCCATTACCAGAAGCATCGATCTCTGGGATCACATACTGCGCCTGTGAGCCCACATATTTCCATATCAGGAACCATATGCTGTATTAGAATTCCACTACTGGGATAATATAATATTCTTTACTTGAGTCATAAAGCCAATCATATTTTTAGAATATATTCAATCGCTATCTTTAATACTATTGTAGATGTGTGAATACTATGGGCTCGTACAAATGCTACTGTAACTCAGGATACGGCCCTCGTCCACCAGTTTCCGCCACCAGCTGCAGCGACATTAACGAATGTTCATCTGGTACCTATTCCTGCCCAGCTTACTCGCATTGCGTGAACCTGATTGGTTCTTATAGGTGTGACTGCAATCGCTGTTTCCATAGATACGGATCAGGCTGCAGAGGTAAATCAGTTGCATCCTGCTTATGCACGTGATGGCAGTCATGACAAGAGGCAGCAACAATTGAATGTGGTCTAGATTTACATGAGAAAATATTCACTTTCCCAAAGTAAAAATGATCTATTTTTGTGCCTCCTGTCATGGCTGCCATCACGTGATGGTACAAAGCCTCTATAAAGTAATCCAAGCTACTTAAGTTGTGACGTATTTCCGGGTTCAATTACTAACAACCTGGTGGATTTTTTTTCCGGAAGTTGCATTGTTTTACCAAGCGGGTAATATCACACTTAAAAGCTCTACAAAGTTTTAAAATTCGGGCTTAACTAACAGATTAAGTGATATAAATGGCTCTGTTTAAACTATCTCTGCTTATAACAAATGAGATATCCCTGTATAAATATTGCAATAAATAGATATATGAAATTAGAACAAAAATGACGGGAAATATCACGTGACGTCGATGATTTTTAAACTCGTTACAGCTGACTGTAGATCAGAGACAAGAACCTACAGCTACTATACCACTGTTTACTATGCGTCCTACTATTCAACGCGGTGCGGATGGCGCAGGTGTCAAAGATCAAGGTATTCATATGGTCCAATTCCCCTTATTCACTATGACGTCACATCAAGACAATCTTCAACGATCTATTGTTTAAACGCAAAGGATCATGGTTGTCGGACGGGGTCAAACCAACGCAAATTTACCGAAAATTGTTCTAAAACCTGTATCAATCCACGAAGAGAAGTAAAATAGCCAGCAAACGCTGGAATGACAGTGGATGAATAGCTACTCTGCAGAAATGCCACTGCTAGATCCCATTTATTATTTGTTTGTTTATTTATTTATTTATTATTTTATACCGTTGGTATTTGCGAATACTTAGACACTGAAATGAGGCTTACCCTGAGAAAATGAAATCTTGGACTAATTCAATAGTCTATTACAACAGATCAAGCGGCTCGAAACGTGCTAAATTAGATAAACGCTCACTAGTTAGGGAAAATCTGGCCAACCACGGTAGAGGACCTGGTAGAGGACCAAGAAACGGCTTTATTTTGCGGGTCACAGTGATGAGAGGGGGCGCATAGCGCAATGTTTGATAAATAATTCTGGTTTTTTTCCCGGGCTCGGCGTCATGGTATTTTCACCCGATGAAACAGACAAACCTAAGTAAATCAATTTGTACTCATTTCTACAGGCAACGTGCCCGTCGACAGCAAAACACCGGATATCAGTTGGTCTACGTGGCTCAACGTCCTGGGGCAAGGTGTCCGTGTCTGTGACTTTGGGCGCTATTGACTTTGGTGAAAAAAAGATAATGCATTGATAAAGGCAACAAGCCTTAACCTAAAATTATTTGAATGGGAAGTTTGAGAATAGATCAAGTTAGCAAATTTCTTAAGGTGACTGCCTACTTTTGAAAATTGATTTAAACTTTTTTTAAAACATCGATTTTCCGAATTGAAATTTAATGCTGATTCCCAATCTGGAAAGAAAAATTGGGTGTCCCGAGCTTGTTTTCGAGATAATCAGCATTTAATGGAAGCCTACGCACGAGCTTTTGGAGTAAAATCTGCGCCACCGGAAGTGATTAGGAAAAAAATAAGATCCATAAGATCAAAGTTATTTGTAGACTATATGATCGCACAAATGAAGGCTAGTCAATCATTCTACAATAATACATGGATATTTTCAACAAAAAGACAAAAAGATAAATTGTTTTCTTATATTTTGTAGTTTCGGTGCTCTTAAAAATCTCATAAAGTCGAACAAAAATCTTTACGAAAATCTATTTTTTCATGTGTTGCTGATTTAAACTTTTTCTTAAATGTTGATATAACATAGATTTTTGGGAGTTTTTTCGAATGAGCTATTAAAAAATATAGAGTCCCGTGCAAAATTTGAGGGTTTTGCCCTGTTGAAGCTTAAAACGCCTATGGTCCTTCAATAAAATATTGTAGATTTTTCAGCGGTTTTTGAGCGCGCGCTCATCGTGGGCTCAATTCGAACGTTCAAAAGTAGGCAGCCACCTTAAGACAGCAATTGATTCATTACTCATTTAATGAGCATGCGCAGATGTTTTTCTCTTGTGTCATGCTAATGTCAAACTTTGCTTTCTTTGTTTATAGACTACTTGCCTATTAATTCTGATTATATATAAAATAATCTGCAAAGTCGAATAGGTTTTGAAAAAATCATACAGTCAATGTCATTAACGTTGTCCACCCATTTACACATTTACACATGAGACTAAAAGAAATATCACGTGTTTCATTCTGTATTCTTTGCCTCGTGTGAGTCAGACTGAACTTTAAATGTAAAATTCAACTCGTGAATCGAAATTCCAGAATGCCCCGACCATTTAGTGAGGATTTAAAATGAAGAATGGTTTTTCAGCTTCTGTTTTATGCCCGGCAGAACGTTAGAGGAAACACGTGATAGTTCTTTTAGTCTAAATGTGCAAATGTGTCAGGGGCGGCGGAAGCTGAAAAAAATTGGGGGGGGGGGGGGCACTCCAATATTTCACGGTACCTTGAAATGACCCCCCCTCCCTGTTTAGCTTGATTACAAACGTGTATGTGTGATATTTCAATCAGTAACATTTTGCGCGCATTAAACCACTTACCCCCCCCCCCTCCCTGTTTAGCTTGATTACAAACGTGTATGTGTGATATTTCAATCAGTAATATTTTGCGCGCATTAAACCACTTACCCCCCCCCCCTCCCTGTTTACCTTGATTACAAACGTGTATGTGTGATATTTCAATCAGTAACATTTTGCGCGCATTAAACCACTTACCCCCCCTCCCTGTTTAGCTTGATTACAAACGTGTATGTGTGATATTTCAATCAGTAACATTTTGCGCGCATTAAACCACTTGCAATTGTGCTGAGAGACACAAAAATGATGCAAGTCGTCGCTAGATATATCGTATCTTTTTTAGATACAGAAAAGTATGTAATATCAAAATAATAAATAATGGTAATCATAACCATATCTCATGCGTTTTTTTTTGTGTGTGAGGCATTATGTTCTGGGGGAGCCAGGCCCCCCAAACAATCTAGTGGGGAGCCAGTGCCAGTGCCGGATCATCCAATTAATCAAATAAAAAAAGCTTTTTTGGCCGTTGTAGCAATGTAAGTTGATTCACAAATCATCTATAAAAGATGTAAATATATAGTGTCAATCAAATAGGTATTTACTAGAAAATTTCCGAGTTAGAATGTATTAGTGTAATATTTTTTTCAGAGGTTTAGTGCCTTCACTCTCTATATGGATCAATATTGTTTCCCCTGAAGTCGATCGCTTGCTAGAGTTATTCCCGGAGAATAGACCTTATTCGTGGTGTGACAATGTTTTCCCAATTCAGTGTGACAAACCTCTGCTGGGGGAATGAAGAACTATTGTTTTGAAACTCGTCGGGATATCATTCTTATTCCATTCGTATCCTTTGGGATATTCATGAATTTTTCAAAGAGTAAAAACAAAAGAAAATGAATCCCCTGGAGGTTCGTCACACTGAATTGGGAAAACATTGTCAAACCACGAATAAGGTCTATTACCTCATGCTCGATATTACTGTTTTAGTGGAATTAATACCTCCCGTCCCTTGTGCAAAAACGCCTATTCAATAAACTGGTGGGAAATTGCGAGTTGTAATTAAAATATATATATTGCCCCTTCTTAACCTAAATATTTTTCGTGGCCCCTATTAGTATAGGAAATCGCCTAAAGGCGAGTGCAATTAAAGAACTTTCAAAACATTACGAGTGTCTATAAATTCCAAATTGTACGAGAAGATCGTGCGATTCCTTGTTTATAGTTCACTCAACAAAATGTCAGAAAAATATACGAACCGAGGCTGTTCATCTTTGTCTATTTGGCGGCCGATTTTCAGTCCATCACGAAAATGAACTGCATAAAAAAGCTAGTTCTTACGACTTTAAAATTTTATGTTTTTTAAGTACAAAAGGATAGAAAATAATTGTTAAATCCCACTGGCCCCTCCCCCATGCCCGTAAACAATGAAGGATCCCCAAAATCGCGCACAAATATTTGCAAGACTTAATAAAGCGCCGACGACACAAATAATTATATTGCTGCTCTTTAATTAAGGGTTCAAAATCTCATTTACAATGCAATAAAAAATACATTGCATTTTGAAGTAAATTTAATAGATAAAAAAAAGTCCAGCATTTGTAATCTTGGATTAATCAGTTCTTTATGGAATGAGCTTTTATAATAAAGTAATACCTTTTTACACTTAACCACGCATTCTTTTACCATTAACATCAAGTACAATGTACATATTAGTCATTCTGAGATGGAGGAAGACTGGGTCGAGATGTCATTGCAGTGCATTAGTGGGGCGGTTTTAGGGCACGTATTTCCGAGATGGTATCTATTCGTCCCCTAAAATAGCCATCAAGCTCCTCTAATAGCCCAGTCACTTGACAAATACTGCTATTAATACTCTGACATTAACTACAGACCTATTGGCAAATCAATCAAAGTATCAAAATGTAGGAAATCTAATGCTTGGTCTAGATCAATAGTGGCTTTGCACTAGCATGAAAAGTGATGGCAGCCATGAGAGAATGCAAAACAAATTGTAATTTTATCTAATCTGATTAATAGGAGAAAGATCTTAGTTTCCCAGGGGAAAAGACTCGTTTGCTGTGCCTCCTGTCACTGGCTGCCTTCATATAATGGTGCAGAGCCTCTATAGTTGAAATTACTGCCAATTATGCAGTCAAACTATTTTTTTTATAAAACCATTTAAGGGAGGCAAATGGGTTAATATAATTCGATATTGACCCCCTTACCTCAACTGCATGTCAGACTGCAATACATATTGCAGTACACTCTATAAATAATCAACTTCTAAACAAGGCTATACCTATATTAGTCATTGATTGACAAAAAAGACTTGGTTGATATATGGTTTTTCAGTGCATTGTGGAACTGTTTAGGTGGACGAAAGAGGAGCCATTTTGGTAATGTGCTCCCTACGACAGTTCTACAGTGCACTGCAGTGCTAAATTGGCCCATATTTTTCCTCAATCTCAAAATGGTTGATAGAAATAAGTCTGGTAACAGATAGCAGTATTTACCAAATGATGAATAGGACTCACAATATAGCTCTAAGGACATGTATAATCTCTGGAATCTCTGAGGGGCAAAAGAATCTATTTAGCTGCCTAAATAATCAACTTATTCCTGGAATTAAGGATATTTTTAATACCGAAAAGGTAAGGCAAATGCAGATACTGTACCATATACCTGATTGAAAAAACCTTGTTGGGTTTAAAAAAAGGTTATATCATCAAAGCTAAGACAGAAGGGGAGTATGGGAAGACAAAATTATGCTAATTTCATGCAGTTTTCATTGCAGTGTTCATTTCTGTGCACATTTTTTGGATCATCTAGGTTGACTGACTTTGCTCTACTGTGCATTTTTACATGTCTATATGCAAATATAATACACATTTCGGAGTACCCTAAAATCCTTTTCAGACTTAGCTTCAATGATATGACATTCTCAAACCCAACTACGTTTTTTCAATTAGGTGTATACACTTCTAATAATAAGACCACAGGAACTTTGGTGTAGAAAGGGATTTGCACAAGAGTGTTTTAATTTTTTGTTTGCATGTTTGAGTAAAGAGAGATGTGATCAACAACATGGCCACTGCTTTCTTGTTAGTTAAATCATTTGGTTTGCTTCACTGTGAGGTCATTGCAAAAATATCGGTGTACTTTAAGGAAATATTTTTTGGTACATTCTCTTTATGTACTCCATCACGGCCATCATGTCTTTGTCATACGAATCATTCAGTTTGTATCCATGGGACTTCATCACCGCCATGTTGGTGTACATTAACGAAAGATTTTTCGTTAGCTTCTCTTGTTATGTACACCAACATGGCCACCACATCTTTGTCATTTGAATCATTCATTTTGTTTCCAAGTCGCGTCATCGCCATGTTCATGTACATTAACAAAAGATTTCTCATTAGCTTCTCTTGTTATGTACACCAACATGGCCACCATGTCCTTGTCATTTGAATCATTTAGTTTTCTACATGTTTTGGAATACTGTATACTAACAAAATTTCTCGGAAATCTTTTCATGTCATGAACATCAACATGGTTGCTCAACTTTGTTATGAGGATTATTCTGAATTTTTAGACATTACATCATCAACCTCTGGGTCTTTTGGACAACATTATCACAGGGTTTTCAACAAAAGCTGGCAAAACTGGGTATTTTAAGTGAACTTACCGCCTATTATGATTAAAGTTCCCAAACATTTATGGAAACATGAGGAAACTGAAACCATTTATTATGCTTTGTCGCTTACTCAAGCTAGTATTGATAACCCTGTTATCAACACAAAAGCAAACAAAGAATTAAACAAGTGCTACGAAACTGACTCACAAGTTATTTCTACACATATAATAAGCATGTGTGGGGGTGTGTGTGCATGTATTTACTTCTACTAAGTCAGGGGGGGTCACTATGACAATTTCCTTAGAAACTAAATCACAAGTTATTCCCCATTAAATGTTATTTAATTCCCCCCCTGGGAAGTAGCTTAAGATAGAAAAGAATAATATTACCAACAAAGCAGGAATTTGGAATTGCTGATAGGAATCTATGCATTGCAACACTGTACTTTTTTCTTTCTGTCCTCGTCTGTCGTAGGTGCTACATGAATGGTTTGTACATTATTACTAGGGTGGCTGCCGTCGGAGGTGGGGGAGTCATGGATCTGCTTTTGAGACACAATGTGGTAGATTTCTGCAAGAAATCAAAATAGACATCAGTATTTCTCTAAGAGAAAACCTATGTGATTACAACTAAGATGTATAAGTTATTGTATCCTAGGACACTTGCATTATGACATCATTTACTAGCACTACCAGAATCCCTTGAATACTTTCTTTTGTTCAGTTACAGGGTTCCCACTCATATCAAAAATTAAAATTCCCTGACTTTTCACTGACTTTTCCCTGACCAAAAGTAATTTTTCCATGACCAAGTGGCAAACTTCTATTTAGTACTTTTAAAAATATACATCGGGAACATTTGGGAAGTTTCGTTTGGGAGTGAAATTACAATATTATCGCCAAGAAGAATTTGAGAATGATGACAAAAATTCCCTGACTTTTCCCTGACTTTTTAATAAATTGCAAATTTCCCTGACTAAAATCCAAATTCCCTGACAATTCCCTGACCTTGAAAAAAAATCAGAATTCCCTGACTTTTCCCTGACCGTGGGAACCCTGAGTTGATTAGCAGCAATAGACCTCCTCGGCTTGGGTGTAGTGTTTTTCCATTTCAGACCACATATCATTCCCTAGAGCATTATTTCTTTGTTTAATGGTTGCACTCAGTTGCACATGAGAAAACACATGAATATGGATGCAACTCAAACAAAGAATATTATTCTCAAGAGAATGAGACATGATCTGAAATGGGAAAACATTACGTCAGAGCTGAGGTCTATTGTCTTACTATTCTCATGAGGGAATACAAATTTGAATGACAAAGAAACAAAGAAAATTTGGGAAGCATTTTGTTAGTATCAAAATGACTGCAAACAGGACAATCATGCAAACAGCCTATTTTACTCTACATGTAGATATTACAAAGCCCTATTCAGGTCCTCCTTCATTTTAACCTTCATTTTATTGGACGATGTGGTTTAATATAGCAGGACACATTAAATCTTGTTGTCAGTGGTTTGGAGAAAAAAATGGAATTAAAAATGCAGACATTTCTGTCCAAATATGAACCTTACTCAATCAAAAAACAAATTGCATACACCACATTTAAAACTAGTTCCTTAGCACTGCCTTTGCAAGAACTAATAATGGTTCTTTTCCTGAGGAATCTTCTTACCTGTTAATATGTTTTGAAAAGCTACTTCAACATTGGTTGAATCCAATGCAGATGTCTCTATGAAAGATAAGCCATTTTTTTCTAAACAGAAAAAAAATTGATACAGCATGAATGAATAGCATAGATGACAGACTTTATTGAGTACTTCATTACTAAGTACTTGATTAGGGATGTTTACAGCTAATTCACATCACTAGTGACTAAGTAATATTTCAAACACGCGAGAGAGTTCTTCCTTCGATTTCCAAATGCCTAAAAGTGAGTTGAGAAAATGAGGCGCAATTGAGGTGTTAGGAAATCAGGAGGAAGAACTCTCTACTTCTCAAACTCATGAATGGTTCTTGGAGAAAACCAAAGAAAAAGTTTACGAAATTTAATGCAAATTAAGAATACATTTCCAAACTACCGTCACAGTAGTGATTTGCTTTGTTTTCTCCTCATTAAATATTCATGAGTTTTAGAAGTATATTTCAAGTTTTAATTGGACTTAATTGACTGAAATTTCAAGTCTAGGGGCCAACTCAGCGATGTGGTTGGGCAGTGTATTATTTTGGAAAGTATTTCACAATCATTCATGATCTAGGTTCAAAACCTTTTTTCCGACTGAAATTTGTCTGGAATATTGCTGTGAATTTAAACTTTCTTAGGAATTTAGTATGTTTTTTTAAAAGTGAGTAAGTAAAGGGGGAAAAAAACCAAGTTGCTTGCGCATATGTACAACCTTTGATCGCATAGTTTTTATTAATATTGTAGCATATTTTAGTTCCTCTGAGGATAACGGTGTCGGTTGAAAGCTAAGGAAAATATAAAATTATTCAAAGGTTGAGGAGACAACTTTAGTTTCACAAGTTATTTATCGTCAGGATTAAATTCAGTCACAATAGGAAAACACTTTGCCCTCGGTCTTGAAAAGGGATCTCTGCCTAATGGCCTTGCTTTGTTCAAGACCTCTGGCACAGTTTTTCCCTATCCAGACCTCTAGCCAGTAATGTATTTATACCTGCAAATGCCTTGGCTTCATCTGTAGGTACAGCTCTTAAATGTCTCAAATCACTCTTGTTTCCAACCAACATGATCACAATGTTACTGTCGGCATGGTCTCGCAGTTCCTTTAACCATCTCTCAACGTTTTCATAAGTCAAGTGTTTAGCAATGTCGTAGACCAGCAATGCACCAACGGCCCCCCTATAATACCTGCAATGAAAGGTAAATTATTTAAATATATTTATAACCACAATTATATGCATGCTCTGATTGGTTTAGAAATATGCTGCATTGATGAAATGAGTACGGTGCTGGAAGTCAGCTTTACAAAGAAGTGTAAGCAAAGCAGACTCTTATCAAAGGATGCAGACTCCAGGAATAGACCTCCTTGCTTCAGGTATAATGTTTTCCCATTTCAGACCATGTGTCATTCCCTTCAGAATAATATTATTTGTTTGAGTTTGATCCACATTCATGTGCCTACTCATGTGCAACTAAACTCAGCCATTAAACAAAAGAAATGATATTCTAGGGAATGACACATGGTCTGAAATGGGAAAACATTACCCCCTAGCCAAGGAAGTTTATTGAACCCAAACCCCAAGGATGAGAGGCAAGTGCACTCTTGCTACCCCACCCATCTTTGTGAAACAAAAAAGATATCAAGCAACTGATATCATTAATAAATCATCTGTTCAGTTTTACTGATCAAGATGGAAAATTATTGGGGTTACACGTGAGAAACACTCTTGGGTTTAAAAAAGGAAAATCGCCTCCCAGTTAGCTCACTTGGTAGGCTCATTGGTCTCTCATCTGGGAGGTCCTGGTCTCAAGTCTCTGTGACCAGACTCACACTCAGAGTCTTAAAATAGCTGAGTAGAAGGTGTTACCTTTGCTGATAAAAATATCTGCAAATGGCAAGATCCTTCACCGCGGCTTTGATGACCACACAAAATAGCCCGTCCCATCTAATTAGAGACATGTTAAACATAGATGGTCACGAATTTCTTAGCTGTGACTATCACGTCATTCCTCTCTAAAAAAAGACATTATTATAATTCAAATTTTAAATCTCTCAAAACATGGCACTAGCATAGACACTACACATTTATGTTGGCACATAATCCTTACTTAAACTACCAAGTTCGAAAAGAATAAATTTCAGTTCAAAAATCTTCCTTTAAAGCATTGACATACATTAATAAAAAGTGTTTTTGTCACTCTGTAAAGATCTAGTTGTTGACATACATATTGTCAAGATTACACATACTTTGGCATAATTTAAAGTCATCACTTGAAGAAGCAAGCAGATGTGTAGATGGTAACAAAAGCTAATTCGAATTTATGACAACCATAAGCATATAAGTAGTTATGAACAGTTAGGTTATTGATTGGATGTCAAAATAATCAATAAATCTCTTTAAAAAGAGGTTACTTTGAAAAATAATATTCCAAATTGTTTTTTTCAACCATATAAGCAGTTTCAGTTATGGAAAAAATTAATCAAATTCATATATTGAACAAGTTTTAAAATGTTCGAGCTTTTTGTGTTTGAATTTTTTGATGTAAAATCTGTATGTATGTGGTATAAATGACTTAAATTGAACAAGTGATTAAGCCAGTAGGATAAGTAAAGGTTGAATGAATTTTCGAAATGAAGAAAAATACATTAGTCATAGTTTATTCAGTGAATAACATCACATTTTTAAAAGTAATTAGGGAAGTAATTATCTTAAATATTATTATGACAAAACCAAAAACAAAAATTCGCAGTAAGGATAGAATAATATTAACAAATATTTATCGTTGTTTTATAATTTGGTTAAAATTTATTATATATTTTTTAAAGGAAACCTCGATTCTTTGAAACCCAAACAACTACGATTACGAATGTAGATTTGACACTCGTACTACTAAAATAATAATATTATGAAATATGAAATATGGGCTTTGACTTTTGAGAATTAAATACTCTGATCTGCATGAAGTCTGAAGCAGGATGGGCAGCCATGTTTGATCTTGCATTCATTCATGCTAGGACACAATCTTAGCAGGAAATATTGAAAATGTAAATACTTACGCGCTTGTGATGGCTCTATATCGTTCCTGACCAGCTAAAAATGGTAGAATAAATATAAAAATGTCGTTAAAATCCATCATAATTTGAATACCGACTCGTTCATGGTACGAATTTGTACAAAATATTTCAAACCAGTTTGAATATTTATAAGTAGAAATTTGTAATTTTTTTAAAGTGATTAAGAATATTTCAACAGCAGAATAGTTAGTAGTTTCTTGCTTGGCAGGAATAGATATTAAGCTAGAAATTCAATGATTTGTCGTATTTTCGTGAGGAACTTTAGGATGAATTCGTCTCGATCTCCTCCCACTGTTTTCAAACTACTCCTGTAATTCTGCAACTTCACTTCAAAATTGTTCCAACTTTGCCTTTCCAAATGACCTCTGATTTTTTACCACACATACCTGTATCCCATATCTGAGCTTTTATAGTTTTTCCGTCTACTTGGATGCTTCTTGTGGCAAATTCAACCCCAATGGTCGATTTTGACTCCAAGTTAAACTCATTCCTCGTAAATCGTGAGAGTAAATTTGATTTTCCAACTCCAGAATCACCAATAAGTACAACTATAAAGATAAAAACGTACAAAAACATATAAGCTAGGTATTAAGCAGAAAAAATCATCTCAGGAAGCTGGAGGATTTTATAGTTACCTTTGAAAAGATAGTCATATTCGTCGTCCTTCGTTCCCATGGTCGAAAGTATATGCTATAACAACCAAGTCCAAAGTCAAATTATTCAGTTTCAAAGCAAATTTCAATAAACCTCAACAAATGACAATATTTCTCAACCAGAATTCCTCAAATTCACGAAATCAACAGCAGGATGTTTAAGCTATATGTTTAAGGCTTCTGAAGTGAAATATTGAAGCAAAATATCTAAGGATGGTTCAGATATTTACCGGATTGTCAACGTAAACTTGTAGCGGAAGCTACGAAAAATGGCCGCCCTCTTGGCCAGACCTACAGTTCCAAATAAGGAAAATGACATCATTGCCTGGGAACGAGTCTCGTAGACAAATATGACGTTGTCAAGGTATTTCCGGTTTAAAGTCTTGATTTTCTTTCATTTTGTTGACATTGTCGAGGGTCTTATTTACGCTGAAGCTTGATGAAATGATTAGATTTGAAGTAAAATTTAATTTATATTTGTCTTAAAGAGGTCTGTCTGTTTTCTTCCCGTATTTCTTATTCCCCCCCCCCCCCCCCCCCCCCCCCGCCACCGCGTTTGTTTGGATCGAAGCTTTGTGACATTCATCGAAACTGGATAATTGGAACATTTCTACTATCGAACTGTGTAAAGCTAGTTATCAAAAGAGAATGCAAATAAATGACTGAGAGTTAAGGGGAAGGAAAGGGGAGGGGTGAGAAGGGGAGTTGAATTGGTAGAGGAAGAGAATGGCTGCAGGCTTCAAACCGCAAAAAAGACTTCAGCGTGATTTCAACTGAGTGGAAAAATGCCAGCTAATATAAAGGTCATGTTACACGCAACGATTTTCCGCATCGATTTTTCGCGATACGCCGTTGCGCAAAAAAATAATTGATGCGTTTAACACACCGCACGCACACGTAGATTTCGGATACGGCAACAGTGCGAGTTTTATTCTTTTTCAAAAGCTCGCAACGCGAAATGACGAATTTTCAGCAACTGGATGCGTGTAACAGCATCGTCGACAATTTTTCGCGCAACACCTACCCAGAATGCAGTTCAAGGACAGGGCTGATGTCAAACAAGATATAACGGCGGTAATTGAAGAAAACGATAATTTGAGCTGGAGAGATTTGTTAGTTGATCAGAGCCGTGTAGATGATGCAGCACGTCTGAGTTAATATCGTTCATCAAAGCAAAGCCTTGTCTGTGTTCTCCACATGACAAGCAAACAAAAGATGTAAAAAGAAAACAATCTTTAAAAGAAGTCCAGGAAGTGTTTCACTTTCGACACACCGTTTGTTTTGATTCGTTACACTGCGCGGCTTGGGAGCTGGGACCGAAATTGCCATTCAAAAATCGCGAAAGTTTGTCGTCTGTCAATTCGTAGGAATGTTGCGCGAAAAAACGGCTGGTATAACATGTATTTTCTTTTGCAGTTGGCAACGCGTATCGCGAAAAATCGACGCTGAAAATCGTCGCGTTTAACATCACCTTAATAAGCAAATTCCTTGGCGACTGGACGCTGTCCCTGAGCCGAATCAATACTCATCAACAAAAGCCATGAAGTGGACCATTCAGTCACAAATGGCCTCAATTTTCAAACAATTGGTACAAGATCTAACACTTATTAATTTTCTTATCGCGAGGGTTATATATGATAAAATGCTTATTGGCCGAGTGCGAGGGCCATACGGGAAGATATTTAGCTCTAGGTGATGCCGTACGGACCGAGCGCACCGAGAGCCGAGGCCTGACCTAACTCAGCCAATAAGTATTTTATCATATCACCCTCGCGATAAGAAAAATAATAATAATAATAAAAGAAAACAAGGAAAAGTAAATAAAAGCTACAAAAGAGAAAGCGCGCGGATTCGATCGAGGGCGCCCTGCTCGCTCAAAGCCGTACGGCCCAGCTCAAGCCATTTTCCCGAAGGTTTTTTTTAAGGGCGCGCGCCCGGGCAGATACGGGTCATATGATAAGATATCTTATGAGAGCCAATAGGTGTACTATAAAGATGTGGTGCCCGTGTGTGTCTGCCTCAGGGCAGTAGCTGTCAGTCAGAACCATTTTTAATTCCTCCTTGCAGTAAAAAATATATATTGAACAAATTATTTGTTTAACCGGACAATGTGCAAGTACTGTCGAAATCGGCCCAGTAAAGACCGTCCGTGATTTAGAACAGCACTCGACTTGCCTAGACATCGTTATACATCCTCAGTGTCATCATATTTCCTATTTTATATTTTTCAGTATAAATATTTGTTTAATGTCTGAATATCATTTTCCCTTTCATCAATTCTTAGTTAATAATTTTATTTTCCTTTTACCATCCTCTACATCAAAAGGTTGATGACACTTCGCTCTAATTTCCAACACTCCTACAATCCATTTTAGATTTTCCTTAATCTTATCTCATTATACTTTTAAATATACCTTGGACCGGAAGTAAAATTCTGTGATTATTTTAGCAAAACAATAGGAGTTCCAAACTGACGCTATACAGGCAAGGACCTGACTCTAAAACGACAATAACAGACTCTGTTCTTTGATCATGGCCTAGCAATCAATAATGAAGTCGTGTTGGTCATCGAGAACATTTGTCCTCGTATTAGGGTTTTTCTTTTGCACTGAAATTCGTGGAGTTGTGTATAAATCCATAGTCTGGAGCCCAGAGAATCCAATGTAAGTGTTCATGATATTAATTGTTTTGTATAGATTGAAGGTCTAAATGTTGGTGAGTTAATCTGGCTAAAAATCAATGCTGCGTGCTCAAACCCTCTGGTTATCAGGTGTAACGTAGGTCGAAATTTAAGATAAATTTTGCTGACTTCGTACTCAGCGATTTCGAAACTAGATCCAGTTAACTGCTATTCAATCTATTAGAAGATACCATTTCTATTGAGCACGCTTTAGTAAGCTGGTGCTCGTATAGATAGAAATGATTTCTTTAATGCAAAATTTCGAGTCCATATCGTTTATGGATTCGCTGCACTGAAGTGTGAGAGTAAAGTTATATAATCGTTTTGGAAGAAGTAGAGTGCTGATTCGGTTTGCACTCAGGCTTAAAGTACGACTGCTTTTAAGACATGCTGGTTTTGCAAACTGAATGTTTCTAAATATCCAGCAGTCAAGTGGTTAGAAAATCTACTTCGTAACATAAAATATATTATCTAAAGTTTATCATGATTTGAAAACATTAACGTTAATATATAAAGATTTATATGTCTCCATAATTAATATGCATAATAAAAGTACCACTGAAGCCACGAGTAAAATGTAAACAACGTTTCTGTCAAGGCTAAAATGCGTAATGAATAAACACAATTTTTAGATATTGCTAGGCTGATTTTAATATTTTTTCTACCAGATAATCCCTCGTATATAGACAATAATATTCAAACAGTAGCCACGCAAAAATAATGGCAAAACTCAAGAATAGATTTATTCAGATATATAGATTTGAACGACCGCATTATGCAAAATATCACACTTCTGTACATCGTTAAAAATTCGATTTTTCTTTCTGCCAGAATTCGAATCTTAGATTTTTAATGAAAAGTTTTGCTATTCTTAGACATTGCAAAATCCTCAAATAAAATGAAACATTTTGCGAACGTTTTTGCATTGTCAACAAATTTGAAAGCAGCCAAGTAAAGTAAGCAACATTACGTCATGGTTTGATATCGAAAGCGACATTTGAAATAGTCAGCTGAAAGTTATGTTGCCTTAGCAACGAGCAAACTCAATGAATTAAAGTTTGAAGTAATTAAATTTTCTAAAAAATGAGATCTAGGATACGAAAGGAATAACGATGTTATCCTGACGAGTTTCAAAACAATAGCTCTTCATTCCAGGTTTGTCACACCACGAATAAGGAGATATAACTAGCTAAAAACTAGTGTGAGCTGCGTCGGTGTTTCTAATAAAACAGTAATGATAAAAAGGAAAATTATACACCGTGAAAAGATGAAAAAAGGTACTGACGTTTCGGACGCTAGAGAAAGAGCTGGTAGAAAGGAGTGTATATAAGATAGAATAAGAAAATAAGGACCATGTGCGCGCGCTCAAATAATAATAATCCTGGTATAGCGCATATACAATCCTGACAAGAGAATATGAACTAAGAGAAGGAATCCCCGTGCCCCATCATGTGCACACTTCGATGCTATTTTTAGAATGTATTCTAATTTTTTTTAATGTATTTCATTTATTTGATCGTTTGATTTTCTGCGAGCGCTCTACGCTGTTTGCTATGTTAATGCTATGCTACGCTTTTCTTGTGTTAAGCAAACAACGTAGAGCGCGCGCAGTAAATGCGCGTGCAGAAAAACAAATGCTTTAAAAATAGCATCAAACTGTGCACATGATGGTTACAAGGCTATATAGGGATGATTCCTTCTCTTAGTTCATTTTCTCTTGGTCCTGATCTATGCCCTTATATGTAAAAAATGAAAAAATATTTCTAAAAGAATTATTTACAAATCGAATGTTTTACAGATGATTTAAAAGAGGTGAGATCTGAAGTGTTTCTAATAATAATAATAATTATATTATAATTATTAATAATTATATTATTAATAAATATAATGATAATTATAATGATGATAATAATGATAATAATAATAATATTAATAATAATAACAATGATAATAATAATGATAATAATAATAATAAAGATAATAATGATAATGATAATAATAATAATTATTATGATTATGATAATAATAATAATAATAATAATAATAAATAATTAAGATAATGATAATAATAATAATGATGATAATAATGTTAATAATAATGATAATAATAATGATAATAATAATAATAATGATAATAATGATAATAATAATGATGATAATAATAATGATAATAATGATAATAATAACAATGATAATAATAAAATAACAGAAATATATATTTATAACTTATTTATCTATGAAAACATATCTTTAAAATAAATTAATAGCTCAAAACACGAGTCCAGCTCTTCACTCTGATTATTATTATTATTTATATTATATATATGATAAAAATAATAATAATAATAATACTCAACTAATAATACTACTATGTATGCTTTACATTTCATTCCAGTTTTAAGGCAAACAAGCTTAAATGTGTCTCCTTGAAATCAAGACTCAACATAATATGCCCCATTCTCTCGCTCATCGTCTCCGACACAGACAGACCACCAGCCAAAGAAAATCTCTACGAAAACCTATGGCTGGTTGACCAAGCAGCTTATGATAGCTGCAATATTACTAAGCATGATAATAACAATAAGCAGTTATTGGCGTGTAATACTCCTCTTCAGATGAAGCATTATACGATAGCCTTCGTCGAGATGAGTCCAACAGTCCAGGGACATGAGTTTGAGCCTGGCAAGGATTACTATCTTATTGGTAGGTTTGGCGTAGTGCATATTCTAGTTACTCAGTTTTTGATAGCTGAATTATTAATTGTGTAAGGTTAGAGGTAACGCACTAATGGACCAATCCCGGCTATACTTGAGTGTCCAACCGAATGAGATATTTTTCCCAATGAAATACAGATAGCATAGAGCATGTTCTAGTTACTCAGGTTTCGATAGCTGAATTAATAATTGTGTAAAGTTAAAGGCAACGCACTAATTTGTTTTCTCATGCGCAATCGCTAAACATAGAAATGATACTCTAGGGAATGACACGTTGTCTGTAATGGTAAAAACATTACTGACGCCCGAGCCGAGGAGGTCTGTCCTGGCAATCTCAAATTCCTGTTTCTATCTTGTTTGTACACAGGAACATCCGATGGAACGCCGAGCTCATTAAGCAACACCGAAGGAGGTCACTGCAAAACAAAAAACATGAAGATGCACTTTCACGTCTGCAACGATAGCAAAGGTGATGACACGATGTAGGCTTATTCAAAGGAAGCACGCTAAAAATGGTATATACCCCTACAACGTATATACCCCTAACAATTTCCAAAAAATCTGCAATGATAGCAAATGTAATGTTCCCATTGAAGGGAACCACACGGGTAATGCGTCGCGGTCACTTTTAACGTCAAAAACACACACACAACAACAACAACAACGCATACAGCTCATTATTTCAAAAAAGTTGTCGAAGAATCTTATTCTCAAGCTTTAAGAGAATGACACGTGGACTTCAATTTAAAAAGCATTGTACCCGGTATTCACATTAAAGTCCTGACTCTCCTTTCCTCATGATTTTTACTTCTAATACAGACCCTCACTGTCTCAGCGAGGAAAGCTGCCAGAACCTATTGACAAAACATATTGGTGATTCAAAGCCTGGAAGAGAGCCGGCTGAGCCAGAAATCAATCCCGATCATTCTACGGTTGAACCTCTTTCAACGATTTCACCATCTCCACCTTACGCCCCCAAAGACGCTTTCCCGCCAAGTTAGTATGCCCGTCAGAATATCAGAAAATATACCATTTTGGAGTTCCAATTTTTTTTTAACAGCTTTATTTGGAAACTAATATTACTGTGTGTTGAATAGAAAAAAACTAATAGTTACCCAGAAAGGAAACACGAGACCCATGCGAGGTGACCAACTCATGAAATGTTGAAATAATTAAACATAACAATTACCGCTGTGTTCCTTGATTACAGACTCATTTACTCAGGGTAAGCCTCGTATAAGTGTCTAAATATTCACAAATACCATTACGGTAAAATGTTAAAGAATGCACGATTTTAACAATATCGACACTAAAGGAATTTTGTCTAGAATATCCATGTGTTTCAGTGAAGGTCAGTGGAATTTCAAAGTGTTTGTATTGTTGAAGTTGTGCATTCTTTACTTTACCATTGGTATTTGTGAGTATGTAGACACTGATACGAGGCGGGCTAAGCCTGAGTACAAAACTGTAATCAATAAGCCTGAAGCGAGCGATGACGTTTTACCCCCGTCTCTACACCATAATCCTTTTCACATTGCTTTTGTTCTTTAATTATGACTATTGTTCCTGTATTCTCTAAGGAATCAAAAAATTTAATATGAAAGAATTCTAAAAACTATTATGGTATAGAGTCGGGGGTAAAACGTCATCTCGCTTCAGGCTTATTGAGTAACAAAGAGGCGTTTTACAATTAAGAAATTAATAGCTGCACGCGCACCCATAAAAAGCGCGCCTCGAGCAGCAAAAGGGTTAATTGCACATATATATAATTAATTAATCATATGAAATACCTTATAGTCTCCTTGGGGTAAGTCGTAATGCAGCTCTATTTGGAGGACATAACGATAGGTTTCCAATTCTCAGGAGATTGAAACTCTTTTGTTTTGTCCTCCAAGTTGAGCTGCTTTGACGTCATATACAAGAGATTTAATTACAGTCCGTCCGTTTGAATATTGCAGACAGCCAGCACATGGACGGGTCCAAAGAAGCTCGTTACCGCTTGGGCATAAGCCTGTTAATCTTGATTTGCCTATCGTTACTAGCCCTCTCAGCGTACCTGGGTCACCGCCTTCACAGGAAGACCAAAGAAGAATCCACTTGTATAACAAACAAAAACTTTGAAGTGCGCATGTCACGTACTAGTGAGGGCGCTGACTCGGCAGATGGTGAGGATTCAAAAACGTTGATCTCAAGAGGGAATTCTGATAAGGTCTAGATACTAGAAGATACTTTGAGGTTAACTATTCAGACGGCAATATATAGAAATTATTGTTACAGTTAGTGAGGAAAAACCTCGCTCTGTCAACGAGTTCTAACGCGTCAGCAGCAGTCACATGAATATTGTGAGCGAGTCATGGATAGATCCGGCGATAAGCTTTCTGATGGCCTGCCAAAATCATATCGCTCGCAAATACGTGCTCGCCTGATTTTGCTATAAAAATGGTTACGAGAAAATTCCAAAATTTGCTACAAAAGAGTAGAGGCCAACTCGTTTCTTAAAGGTTAAGCCAGAAATATTTCTAAGGCTTTTAAGTGCGACGTCACTCGTTATGGAAAAAACGACTTCCGGGCCCAAAACGAAACGCAGTTAGTTTATAAAGATGTTTATTTCAGTTTCTTCATGACACAGTTCTTATCGTTTAAAGTGAAGGTTAAAGTATTGAGAAACTTTTTTGCTTTGTTATTATTCCGCAGTTTTGTCAGCATCTGGATCGAGAAATACCTCACAAATTTAAAGCTCTATCCTAATCTTTTGACCTCAGGCAACCAATTTTCGTGTTGCATTTTCAGCGGCCATGTTTGTTTAACACACTTTTGGCGCATGCTCTGTACAATTATCAGCCTCGCATTATACATTCTTTATTTTTTCCCAGACCTTTTGGCTAAAACTCTTTTAAATTATTAGAAAAACTTAAATACTAATAAAAATGCCAATGTGATCCATCAAAGGTTTGAACTCCCTTTCTATTATGCCCAGACCTCCTCTTGATTTCACCAAAGCAATCCCGCGCTTCAAACCGTTAAAAATCCAATGTGCTCAATGACTTAAAAACCCTATATCATTTATCAAAAATAAAGACATTTCAAAATTGATTTTACAGATATCTAATTAATGACGCTTCAGCCGTCATGTACAGCGTGAGATAACAGAATAAAACGCGCTCTTACTTGACCCCTCTCGTCTCGCCTCTAGAGCGCTTTTTTCCGGACCCTGTCATCTTCAGTCGGCAAGAACAAGATTTTTATCGCAATGAATTTCTTTTTTCGGGCGTTGGTGAACTTTAACTCAATCTGTCTTAGAAAACCCAGACACTCTTCCATATTTATCCCTAGATCCGTTATTTATCATCTACTTTTTCGCGTTGTAGCTTAATTTGTTGCATATATGTACTGAAGCAAAACAAGCCAATAACAGAATAAGATTTTTGTTTGAGTTGTATCCACATTCATTTGCAACCGATAAACAAAGAAAGGATACTCTAGGGAATGACGAGTGGTCTTAAAAGAGTAGATTTTTTTTAACACCTGTATTGGGAAACTGATATATTACAACGAATGTGTTGAAATAGGTACCCAGAAAAGATATGTGCATGAGAAGACACATAGATACGACAAGGATTCTTATTTTCTAGAATGACTCGTGGTCTGTCATTGAAAAACATTGCACCACAACGAACTGAACGAATAAGGTCCATATGATATTCTTGTCGTCCCAGATAAATATGGAGCAATTAATAAGTTTTGGATCACAGGAAAGAACGGATGGCGTACGAGTAGTGGTGAGACCGCCCGCCTCTCAACAATACAACTTTGGTTCGAGTCCCGCACGCCAGGCTTGGTGTCCTATGTGAGTTTATAAAATAACTACTATAAATCTCGCGTTCTGATTGGTTGGGAGAGCGTGCTCTATGAGAGCACACAGCACGCACGCGCACTTTCAATTGCGTCATTCCTAACCAAAAAAGCGGTTATTGTAATTTATATTTTATAAAAGAAATAAGAAACTTTCTTGCGGTGCTGTTTGCAGTTATAAAGCACTTGGGGATTGGCAAGACCCTCGACACAAGACCGCTACGCACCGTGCTTCTCCTAACACTTCTCCCGCGCGCTTTATAGCTGCACACATCACGCGCGCGCGTTTTCTATCTCTTCAAGAGTTGCTTGTTACGTTGGTTCTCCCATGTGATTCGAGGCCTGATTCGAGATTTCCTCCGTGGTCTCCGGTTTTGCTCCCTCCGTAAAAAAAACTAAAACTATTCCGGTTGGAATCCACTGTTAATCCCATTACCAAATCAAACATGTCTTCACGCGTTATCACATTCTCATATGGAAATTCAATCATAACGAAATCAATGAAACGACCATTAGTAAAGGGGTTCGATAATGGTGTTCGATGTTGATGTTAGTTTATAAATTGTAGGGTCGTGTTTTGTGATAAATCACTTGGAATAATCACATGGGTGGTCGATAAGGAGGTTTAGTTTTCAAAACTCGCCGACTCTGTGCGTTTTAGGTATCGATAAAATTTGAAGATTTATGTTTCAAATACCGACTCAATCCGAACACTAGTTTTCTTCTTAAATTTTCTTTTCAATGTAACAGTAGATGTTTTTCGTGTTTTTATCAAATGTATGTAAAAGCTTTAGGATGAGTTTACGCGGGTTTAACAATAACGTTTACTTATCTGCGCATGTACAGGAGTAAACATCGCTGACGCCAAACTCGTACCCAGAGCCTGTTGGGCTGACGCGTAATACAAGTTCATGGAAAGCAATCCAAAGTAAATTCTGGCTCTCACTAGACGCAAGCAGACAAAACTCCAAGCTAGTACATGTTCTCACTATTGCTGGTGTTTAATCACTCCCAAGAGACGGGGGAAAAAAAGACACGGCAGCCATGTTAGAGGTTATAACAGAAGAGTCTAACAACAATTCTTTTTTTGTTTGAAATTTATCCAACATAGCGCCTGTGAAAACCATCAATAAAACACTACGCAAGCGCAAGAGAACAGAAGATTTTCGTCTTCTTGCGTCGCTAAACCGAAGTAGATTACCTTTTGCTGTTCTAGAGCAAGATATTTTTACCTAGAAGTAAATGAGGTCGAACTGTAGGAAGCTCGTGGCTATATATTTCCATATCTAATTCTATGGTTATTTACTGACGGCCATTTTTAATGTATCCAAACATACGGTTTCGCTTGAGACATTGTTTTCATATAACACAAAGTAGAGCGTTTGCATTAAGCACGTTAAAAGCAAAGGTGAGCTGCACAATGTTTGTTTTCGTTTCTGGAAGCCAAGAAAAACTATGCCATCATCTAAGTGTGTTTACTCTGGCTAATCTTGCGTTCATCCTGCAGGATCCTTGTTTGCAAAGCCTAGTTCAGAGTTCATTGCTAATGAATGAACAACACAGAAGACACCAAGATATTGTGGCAGTCATGTCTGATTATTTGTCGAATCGTATATAAACATACAGGTCAGGGGAGGGTTATTTGAGAGTAGAACAAGCAGCTTGGATTTGTGCTGTGCTGTGCTGTGCTGTGCTGTGCTGTGCTGTGCTGTGCTGTGCTGTGCTGTGCTGTGCTGTGCTGTGCTGTGCCTCTCCTCTCCTCTCCTCTCCTCTCCTCTCCTCTCCTCTCCTCTCCTCTCCTCTCCTCTCCTCTCCTCTCCTCTCCTCTCCTCTCCTCTCCTCTCCTCTCCTCTCCTCTCCTCTCCTCTCTTCTCCTCTCCTCTCAACAAGTCGTCTACAATGCTGACTCAGTTGCCCTTTACAAAAAAACTGCGCGCCTTGTAGATCCCTAACTTTTGTTAATTACTCTTTCTGTCTGGACACCACGGTTCTTCACGACATGATGACTTTCGGATTAACAACCAAACAAACTATAAACTCATTTCTCGACCTTTTTTAATGCGTAAAAAATATTCAATCTGTTTTATCAAGTCTGTCACTACTACAGATAGCGAATGTTAAGTCTGATCTGTATTATCTCAGCCGGGCTGATCGACATTCAATGGCATTCCACTTTAGGTTCAAGGTCTTCGAGTAGCTAGGTTTTACATTCCTCGAACGGGATTTCTTTCGAAAATCTCGGCATACAATGCAAGTTAGGTTTTTGTCGGTACACTAATTATAAATTTCAAAATCGTTGTCGGGTTTGAAACTAAAAGTACACAAGTTGAGAACTGAAAGTATTCTAGGAAGATGACATAATGATCATCTGATTTATTCATTTGAGATACACAGTAGATATGAAACATGTGTTAAAAGCATCTATACTTTCTGTCAGTGCAACATTTTATGAACCTTCCACTAGTTGTATCAGCTAAGGTAGACTACGTCTAATTAACGTACTTTCGCGTGTACCATTTCCTTTTATGTTCTATATCTTTTAACATCATCATTTTCGACTCTTCGGAGTAGTAGCATACTTGGGGAGCTTCTGTCTGCATCACTTGCTGCAGCAGTCGTGTAAGGGCTGATTTGTCCATCATAGTTCTCTTAATTTGTGTGGAGTCCATTTGTAGAATTATTTCAAACTTATTCCATAATCTCCTACACGCGAAAAATAATGTTGCAATGGATCTCATTACCCTTAGCGTAATGTTTACCCTTTAATTTCAGACGACGTGTCATTCCCTAGAGTATCATTCCTTTGTTTAACGGTTGCGCATGAGAAGACATATGAATACGGATACAACTCAAACAAAGAATGTTATTTTTAAGAATGTGACACATGGTTTGAAATGGGAAAACATTGCACCACAGCGGCTAAAAAGCATTCCTAGTAAAGAAAGAAATAATACTCAAGGAAATGACACATGGTCTGAAATGGGAAAACATTACACCCATGCATGCTAAAGAGGTCTATTAGAGTGTATCAATCGCCACGAACACAGGAGAGAACCAAAAAGCAACTTCATCAACATACGACACCAAGTTTGGGAATCGAACCCTCTGGTCGCTGGTGAAGGGCTAACACACTCGCGTCTCGACCTACGCTGCCCAAGTGCTTCCCGAAAGGATACGGGGCAGGAGCTAAAAGCCGAGTTACTTTAGGCTTAATTAGTACAATTTCCTACCATTTCCGTGTAGTCATTTCCTTAAACATGACTCATTAATGTATTTTCTAAAGCGTTACTTATGAACAAAGGGATTGTTTTCAAGGTGGTAATGCCGACGCGCGGTCAGAACTGATGGAAAACACGGGGTAAAAGTAGAGAGTCCGTAATGGACCTTTTCATTATCGAAAGGTCCTTTCACTGGATGTGAACTCCATCAGACCATGACTATTTCACATCCATTGAAAGGACCTTTTTCATCGTCGAAAAGGTCCTTTCAATGGTGTGAACTCCAACAGACCATAAATATTTCACATCCAGACTATTTCAGCTTTTCGACAATGAAAATGGCCCTTTCATTGGATGTGAAATAGTCATGGTCTGATGAAGTTCACATCCAGCAAAAGGACCTTTTCGATTATGACCATAACTATTTCACATCTACTGAAAGGACCTTTTTCATCATGAATATGGATACAACTCAAACAAAGAATCTTATTCTCAAGACAATGACATCATAAAGACCTCTTGCACTGAGTCCCAAGAAGAATTGCTTTGGGGGACAAAACAATGGATGTCTTTTACATAAGAAAAGACTGCCTATTGTTTTTTCCCTCAGAACAATTTTCCCTTAGGAAATCAATACTAGGAGTTTATACGCCCAAGGCAATAACGTCTATTGACGCTCCTACACCAATATAATTATTCATGAATTACGTATTATTTTTGTATGCTAAAAATATATTTAAATTTTAATTGTTTACAAAGAAATTTCGTTTACAAAGTCGACAAAGGCGCAAAGCTATGACTATGAGTCTACCATGCCTAGCGGTCGCAAACCAAAGGAAACCCATAAATGACTTAACTGATACTGTTTCCTTTTATTATCGGTGAGAATCTTCGACAAATATGCCGAAACGTATAAGCGGTTGGGCGTTTTGCCGGACGAGAAATGAGCTAATGACCGAGAAAACATCTCATTACCGACAGAACCATTTATATTCCATCCGGTCATCAAGGTCCTTATCAAACTGGCCATTGAATTTTGACCGTATTGTAATGATGACAAGAAAACCACGATAATCAGTACAAAGGAAAGGAGATTTGTAGATCAAACTCTGACAGTAATGGAAAATGGTTCACCGTTTCTCAACCTGTGGTTTCATCTCCCAACCTCTTCGGTTTCCAGCCGCAATTAAAACCGAAACGTTAAATTCCAATTCGATCTGTCTGTGAGTTAGCCATGCCCTGACTTAGAACAGCCCAGAGGTTGATTCAGGGTTCAATCTGTGAGTTAGCCATGCCCTGACTTAGAACAGCCCAGAGGTTGATTCAGGGTTCAATCTGTGAGTTAGCCATGCCCTGACTTAGAACAGCCCAGAGGTTGATTCAGGGTTTGTTCTGTGAGTTAGCCATGCCCTGACTTAGATCAGCCCAAAGGTCTTTTGTGTGCAAATGTGGTGGAAGTTCTTGGAAATGTTTGACAGTAAGACCAGTATAATTCATTTTTCAATGCAATGTTGAACTGGCCCCAAAAAGATAACATTATTTTGAAATGTTACTTGTTGCATTACGCTCTTAGAACGTAATTGCTAGTGTGACAGTGTGACAGCGTGACAGTGGAAGATCCAAAAGAAATTGAGAAATGCCCCACTCTTACTAGAGAAATCAGGACTATTTCCTCTCTAATTGCGTTTGCAAACATTTTGATTTCAATTACGATAGATATATAATCATTTGGAACACGATATTCAACGATGGACCCAGATAACCAAAAAACATTAACGATCTGATTATCAATCAGTCCATCATTCCTTCTAAGCAATACTTCAAAACACAGGGATTTAAAGCCGCTATGTCGCTCGCTTTTGAACTCTAAGTAACTCACCTAAGTACTTTGTGGCTTTTAAGATCTTACAAGCTCTAAAAACCGATTGCACTTCCTTTAGCAAAACTATTCTTAAATCTTTTTAAGATTTTTTTATTTTCTAATCATCTTTTTTATTTTTATTTTTGGAGTTGGATTGACTGGATTGGATTGACGTTCTGCGCGCGCTCAGATCAACTCCATATCCGCGCATTTTGAAATCCAGTTCACCAAGCAAGATATTTATTTCATTGTAATAGAATTATGACGTAACGACGTAACGAATTAAAGCCATAATTAATCTTTCTTCGCGTTATCTCTTCAAGGCAAAAAGATATGGTTTGTTTTTGTTATGCCCTATGGCCATGTTATGAGTTTGATCCAGGGTGGAGTTGTGCAAGATGTTTACAGCACGTTCACTGTAAGGCATTCCTTATGGGGAAAATTTGAAGGCCATCATTTTCAACAGACATTGCACACGAGTTGTACGCTGAAATTAAGTTTTTCGCTGCCGCCAGTCAAAAATATGAAAGGTACCGACTGATTAGATTTGATTGACGGCAGCGAAAAAACAAAATTCAGCGTTCAGCTTGAAGACACAGTGTTCGCATGTTTCTGAAAATTGCAATAAACTGGCCGTCTCGTTAGGTCCCCCCCCCCCCCCCCGTCTCACAGACAAACTTACGTCTCCTCTTTTTTAACTTCAACTCAAGACAGGGTATCGCATATGCCAGAGCACTGACATGGTTTTACAATCACAAGACATTATTATTTCATCTGATTAAGACTAAGCTTGTGCTCGGGTTATTCGATATTAAATATTTTACTTAACAGGCGCATGCGCAACTGATAACAAGCGTGTTTTACACGACGTGGAGTCCGCGCGTCTCGCGTTCGAACATGGACTGACAGCTCATGACCGAGTCAAACTGCTGAGACCATTAGAACAAACTCTAGTAGATTTATCGTTAAATACAACGGTCCCTTAATATGGAAACACTTAAGATGAAAAATTAAAGTTTCTTTCTTTAAGCATTTCAAATCAAGTTGATATCAAGCATCCTAGATAGTTATTGATAATATATTAATCATATATCATTCCTATTTATATCAGATTATACTCGTAAATTATCATTCAGCCCATGTAATTCCTTGTAAATATTAATTGCTATTTATTAAAATACTTTAAGCTATACATCTCTTGTGTATATAATTAACCTGCATCTTGCCATGATCAACTTTGTAATTAGTTGTAATTCAAATATATTAAAGCTATTCAGCTCGATAGGTTTTCACTTCTCTGAGCAACGTTTACAAGGTTATCTGTTATTTTTTCATTTACTGTAATGTATTATGTGAATTTTGAGGTAATAAAGTTATGTATATAAATATAGACGTCATTCATATTTGTACTGATATCTGATTTTTAACATTATCATTTTTTTGTATTTTTTGTCTTAGGAATGTCAAAAATATATCTAACGTAAGATGGAAAAACCACAGGAAGCCCAGAAATATTGAAGAAATAGTGCTGTGTGCTGTCATAAAGCACGCGAGGGTTAGCAAAACACGAGAGAAGTGTTAGGAGAAGCACGGAATATAGGGAATTGACAATTTTATAGGCAGCTTAAAATTGCAGTTCAAATGAAAATTTGTGAGTTCTATTTTAAAATAGCAGTCCGGGCACCATTACGTTACGTTTAATTTCCCACGCCCCACAAGAGAAAAGGATTTCCCCAGACTTTCATCGCTTCAATTGCCAAGAAAATCCGTTGAATATTTTTAAGTGCAACGTTTGCTTTTCAAGCCATTATATTCTCGACCCTCGACGCCCCCAGGATGACGAGTGTGGTTCAAAGTGTGAACTTTGTTCAATTCGAGGGGCGGTTTCTGTCTACAGGACATTGGTCAATCCGTAGAGGAAGGAGTCTATAGCGTGGTTAAAAACACCAAACTGCGAATTGTATTATTAGATTTTGGCGTCATCTCAAGGAAACTGTATGCAATCTTATTATGATTCGATTGTTAAGGCGTCTGGTATATTTATTGTCATTTAAAAGCGTTTTTGGCGAGACAACAATGAAAAAATGTAACATATCTTTTGAACTGGCATTTTTCTCTTGCAGACTTGCGATGGCAGGGAACTATTGAGACGATGGCTCTCTGCCGAAATATTTCAAGAGTTTTCAAAATCGAAGTCTGTAGTGTGAAAGCTAGACTGAGAAACTTTTGTCAACGGATTCTTGAAAATTCTTGGTTGCTATAGTGTGAGAACTAGCCAGGAATTTAGAAGAGTGAAGAGGCGAAAAGAACTTGGATCTCTTTCAAGAGCTGAACTTGAAAAGTACTTCATGGGATTGATAGCTTCCATCAACTCACGATGAACCGAAACACCTAAGAATACAATTTTTTTTTTAGTTAGTTTAAGCCATGAACGAGAATTTTGTTCAGCAAATAAATTAGACTTAAGAAATAAAACATTCATAGATTTTTTTTTCAAAAAAATACCAAATTTTGGTTCTAGACAACAAATATGGTTTTAGAACAATAAAAGGAAGTACGTTGTGGTTTGTTTGCCATCTTTCTGCAGAAGGAAATGTGAACCATTGTTCTTCATAAGATACCTCTCTGTGGGAATCAAGGATCTTGTATCGCACTTACTTCTCCTTACACCGTACACGCGAAATTCCATTTCAAAATGTGGGGCTTGGAGAGCCCTGACTTTCATCAGAAATAGAGGTGGGTTGTTGTTTCAGCAGTATCGATAAAACTTTAGGCTTGGACAAAGGTGTTTCTTTTGATTGAAGACAGACTAAAAACAGGGGGTACGATTTAGAGTCACAAATTGATTAGTCTGCTTCCAACAACAGTTTCTTTACTTTGGAATTTCATCAGCGTTGATGAACCTAAACCCTAAATAACAAAGACCAAAGAAAACTGAAAGAAAAAGAAAATACGAGCAAATAGATGAATGAATAATTAAATTAATTAATGTTGGATGGAATGGAATGGGATGAATGGAATGGACTGGGATGAATAGAATGGAATGGGATGAATGGGATGGACTGGGATGAATGAAATGGAATAAACGAATGGAATGGAATTGATAGATGGATATCGATAGATGGATATCGATAGATGGATATCGATAGATGGATATCGATAGATGACAGAAATGTGTGAATAAATGAATGTGTAATGGAGGGAATGGAATAAATGGAGTGGATGGATAAATGAATGAATAAACGGAAGATAACAATGAAAAACCCCGACCGATCCAAGCACAATTTCACACAATACTCTACATACTTAATCACATAAAGTATCTGTAGACAAAAGCATACTTGATTTGCATTACCTAATCCAAAACACACGGTTCGCCGAAAACAAACATGCAAAGCGTTTTTCATTAAAATCTTATAAGAAAACATCTAGCACCCTTTTGCTAATCCATAGCCCAAATGTTGATGTTCAATTCGTTCAAAAACATAGTCTATTGAGATTCAAAATTAGGTAAACAAGAATTGTTATTTTGAAGTGAGTGCACATCTTGAATTTGAATCTTGTTCTTGTCATTTCGTAAGATGCAAATTGCTAGAGTTTTTTCTATAAACATACGACAATAAAGGATTCTCCCTCGCTAAACTATCGAGTTAGCTTGCTGTGCCCTCAGACAATGATCATCCCACTGAGACTGCTTCAGGATTCTATCGCGGTTAGTTAGACCCACCCTGACTATGATCAGCCCAAAGGGTTGTTTCAGGGTTCTATCTGTGATTTAGTTATACCCCGACTTTGATCAGACAAGAGGGTTGTTTGACGGTTCTATCTAAGAATCATCCGTGCCCTGACTTAGATCAGCCCAGAGGTTGTTTCAGGTTTCTATCTGTGATTTAGCTATACCCTGACTTTGATCATTACCCCAGAGCAGAGCCCAGAGGTTGCTTAAGATCACGTGACAAATACAGCCCCCACCCCATACCCCCTTAATTATTCGGTAGCTGTTTTTTCCCCTCAGTGTAGGCGGAGCTAACTAAGTGCCCTCGAGATGACATGGACAGTCGTGTGTGATGGTAATGGAGCGAAGTCGAGGCAATAAGTAAATTCATATGAATGAGATATCAACGGTCTGGTTTGACTTAGAGGAATTCAGCTGTACGTATATGGTTTGTATTGAACCCGCTACCGCACGCAGAGAGCTTAATTTGACATCAAATCCGCAACCTCCCCTTGAAACATCCGCCTAGCTGAATATTCATTCACACCCAAGCTCTGCCATCTACGAGACACGAACGGGAAGTCTTTGAAGATGAGGATGTCAGATTCTCTACGAGTTTGATTGTGGACCCTGGCATCGAGATTAACCTTTGCTTTTCAAGTCATCTGTCATTGCTTGAGTTAAAAGCCATCGACCAGTCGAGGAGAACCGACAGACAAAAACACAAAGTTGGTCTGGATTTAACCATTTCAAATCAGCCGCTGTGTACGAACGAACGTCGTGTGTTTTGGATCGACAAGCGATATGTGGTTCAAGAGCTTGACTCGTCTCTGCGTCGTCTTCTTAATTCTATTTGTGTTGCCTTCAAAATGCCTAGTCTATCCTTCGATACAGTGGACGCCACGAAATCCTTTGTAAGTAAACCTCTCTCGCTCGCTTGCCTTTATTATTATCAGTATTTATTTGAAGTGGAAGGATAGTAACTGAGCAGTAATGTTTTCCTATTTTATAAATTTTATTACTTTGCTCTTATGTCAATGTGTACCTAAGAATTATAACTCATTTTGGTCCTCAAACGGCCAACAAAATATCAGTTAAATCTATGTACAATGACATTACAAATACGTACATCTGAGATAAATTTGACAAGAAAAAAGACTAGGAATCATAAGTACGACTAACGTCGTATTTGTAGAGCGACAACTTGAACAGTTTGGTAGCTAAATATATAATGCGACATACCACAAATGATGTCGAACTGAAAGGTGGTTTTGTTTGATTTTAGCAAGTACATACTACCTTCAATCAAAATCTTTTAAATACTCACATTAAAAGGTTTATTATTCGTTCTTAGCAAGTCATCCAAGCATATAACCGCTAATAAAACGCGATAATTCGAAGATACATCTTACCCAATTCTTTTGTATTTGCTGTGAAATATCAGGAAATAACGCTGCTAAAAAGCCTAGTGATTGATTATTTTATGACTGACAAAGAATAGAACAGATCTCTAGAAATTTTATCCCCGATTCTCTTGCACCTAATTTCCTGCATATTCTGTCTTCACTGTCTTCAAAACATGTTTATTATTAGAAGCGGATTGAACCTTAACTCAAATCCCTGGTAAATTAAAGTCGTTTAAAAAAATCATAGTAAATTGTGGTTGTTTGTTTTCTTTGAAGAACACATTTATTTGTTTAAAACGTCTTTGTCTTTGCTTCATAAAAATAATCAAATCAAAAATTCAATGGACAAGAAAACTAAGTACTTTGCATTACTTCTCGTTTGATTCAAAACTTGATCCTTTTAGGCTCGGGAAGCTTTTAAAACGTCAACAGAATAAGAGGATTTAGTTTTGGAATTCGAAAAAGGAAATCCATGAAAAGAAGACGCTGAATATTCATTATTTATTTAGAGAAGTTTGTTGTATTGAATTCTCGCGTGAGGATCTGTTTAGCGCGCGTTGTAATAACGAGAGCTCCAAGCACCGCTATCGCTATGATATCTTGTACCTCTACGACAAAGAGTCATGGATTTACTTGATATGGCTATATAGCTTCTCCAGATAAGGCCTTTTTCCAGTTTTTCTTGATAAAAATCACATATATCTCATCAAGAACGCAGTTCAACACACAGACTTGAAACATTCACTAAGTCATTTCTCCAAATAATGTCTTTTCTGTAGCTAATACTAAAACGTAAGACCTCTGAATCCTCTTTCGTAATTCCTTTATTATAAACAAATTAGAATTACTTATGGAAGATTACTACATTTTGGGCAGATTCCTAAAGAAATCTTTCTGTGCCACGAACGACCTTACACCAAAGGTCAACCATAGTAATAGATAGTTATTGAATCGCTTCGAAGTTACGCACGAATCAAAGTCAAAAACTTGAACTCCTCAAAATCCTCTGAACTAATGCCATTTTTGATGACAATGGTTTAAGAATTATTACGATAGGCTTTCCGATCTGGTATTGAAGCAAAACCCGAACAATGGACTTAGATATTGATGTGTGAACATGGATTTTGCCTTCAAAAGAGTTTGTTTGTGCACTGTCGTTTTTGTTTGTGATTTCTCCATAAAGATTTTAGCTTCCTTCTTTATTGGATTTTGTCTTAAATTAACTGGAATAATAGAAAATTAAAGCACTTTTAGCAAAATTGATTTCAATAAATACTAAGAAAGACCGGAAATGTAGCACAAAAGCGAGCTAAATTGTACAAATTTTGCTGCAAACTTTTTTAATAGTAAACATGTCATTTGGAAAGGTCATTTATTTCTTAATTTTGTCCTTCGATGAGTCCTCTACAAGGCTCAGTGACAGAAGAATTCTTTTTTTAATGAATGTAGAATTGCTCAAACTACACCGAGCCTAAGATTCATACGTCTTCGGCGAAAGATATCGAGACATAGTTTGCAAAGCGTCTTGACGAAGGCCATTAGTTGAGCCATCTTTCTTTACTCTTTCAACGCCTTTCGGCTCATTCCAGTTAATTAACTCATTGAGACGTATCACACATTGACTCTAAATTAAGCTCGAAGTGAACCTTTTGTTTAGAGTTATTTCTAAAATACAAAAATTAATTAAAAACAGGCAAGATTTTACAAAAGCTTGAGGGATTTTTGATGTTTAAACAAACAATAAAAGATAAAGTCTCGTGGCTTATAAGATATATGAATCCGTAAGTTTGTGAATGGCTGCAAAAGTTTCAGTGGTAAATAAAAACTGCAAACACAATATGTCTGCAAATATTTTCACTACTTTTATTCTTTCGTTGACTTTTTAAAATCATGGGATTATGAGAAACTGGACTTCAGTTTGCTTTTATCAGTTTTGCATACGCTTACAGACGCATGCACGTTTGCCTCTTTCGAAGACTCAGATATATAAGCTGTCAAAATTTGAAGTTTGGGCCCGTTTTATCTCACGTCACCCAACCATAGAAATTTATCCTAGACTTTTTCTGAGCTGTAAATTCGAATCTTAAGAGAAACTTCTTGGATAAAACGAATTTTGCTTTACGCATGAAGTCTTCAGGAACTGTGTTGAAAAGCCTTTCGACGGTTTACGAATGGCAACTTTCTTCCTCCAATAAAAGGTGTACCCTGTCAACTACTACAAGTTACTGAAATTCCGATGTATCGACGTAAATCTGTGCATTGGACATCCGAGAGACGTATCAATTATATGATTATGACTTAACTAATATGATCAACGCGTTCAAATTCACTTCACACTTAATTAAAATCTTTCAATCGAGCAAAGTATGTGCGAAGAACAGTATCTAGACCACAGGCATGGAGTGCCAATTTGTGAATAATTTCTCTGCTGAAATTCCCACGAAAAACCTTTTATCTTTTACTTCAAAGTTAAGAAAGAAAAGTAAAAGTACCGGTTGTCAAGTAAGGCTTGTACTTAGATTTCAAACTCTCACGCTCTCGACTTTTTTTTACTCTTCCATTCTTTGTTCCTTTTCGAAATTTGAGTTTACTAGTAAAACAAGTTTTAAGACGACCTGTTGATATGTATTACGCACACATTTATAAATTTAAGACTGTTGCAATCGTTCCAAGATACAAATCAAAGTTTCGACGCTTTTAGTCGTGACATTTTTCATCGACTTTACTTGAAAAAGATTGTCAGAACTTAAGTTGAAAACTAGTAAACAAAAGTTTTTATTCTGAAAAAGCTTTGCTAAATATTAGCAGCACTTGTTGATCCAAGAATTCAAATATTAATTTAACTTTCCACGGGGTTTTTGAGTCCAAAGTTTAAGGTTGCTTCTTGTTATTGTTTATTGATAAAGTTTATTGAGACGAACTTGCTGACCACCTAGACTTTGCAGATTTTAGGAAACGGGTCTTCTTCATGAACATAAACAAACTTGAAACTTAAGATATTTGTTGTTCTTCACAACTCAAAGTCCTGCCGGAAATACCTCAAAGAAAGCGTTTACAAAGACAAGTATTTAAAAAGGAAAAAGTAATCGGAGTATGTCATCACTGAAAGCCTCTATCGGCGAGGAGGAGGGGTGCATACGAGTTCTGTTGGCGATAAGATACACACATACATAGCTGCATCACTACACCGTTGCACAACCGCTTGGCAACATGATCTGAAGAGATCTTTACAATCTAAATAACAGAAGACCACAAGTTTTGCATACCAAGCTTTTGCTAATGTAGTGTAAAAAACATCTGTTTTGATTCGATTCACTTTTGAGAAGCACGTTGGACGTTTTCGAGAAAAGATGCAACTTTTATGAAACACACATACGCGTTTGCAAAATTTGTGCTTTTCTTTCTCTTCGACTCCTTGAAGAAGAGAATACGATTTGCTGTGACGGGTTAGCCATACCCCGACTTAGATCAGCCCAGAGGTTGTTTCAAACTACGGATCTGTGAGTTAGCCGTGCCTTGACTTTTCCATCTGATTGTGCCACAAAAGAAAAAAAAACTTATTACTTCAAATTTTCCATAAGTCCATATATTTACAGATTGCGCTAGCAATTTGAATACTTCGCGTGTAATTAGTTTATCGAGATTTCAAAGACTAATGGCAAACATTCATGTACTCGAGATCGCGTAGAAACTAGAGCTAAAGATCCAAACATGAATCTATTTTTGGGTGACTTAACGACACAAATATGACCTGAATTGGATTGTTATGTCTTTGTGATCAATGGAAATATAAGTTCAACTATCTAACCACACTGAATATAGGCAGGGCAAGTAGCTCAGTCATGAATATACCACGGTCTCGTACGGTCTCATTATAAGCGTGCTATCTGTCGTCCATTGATTGGTGATCTTAATGACTTGGACACGTGACTTTTAGGAAATGGATAGTTGCAGGGATGATTGATAAGTGTATGTATGGTCCTTATGAGTTCGTTGAGACTTTGTTTATGAGTTTATTTGATAGTTTTATTTGGAGCAGATTTCGTTGTTACTTCGGTTTGGTTTTGCATGCTTTTTTCAGTTTCATTCGCTTTTCTTACCTCTCTTCAATCTTTTCCTTTCGTACTTTCTCCCCCTTCCTTCCTTCCTTCCTACCTTCCTTGCTTGCTTGCTTCCTTTCCTCTTCCTCCCATGCTACTCATTCTCCTTCTTTCTTTCACTCTGTTTCTCTTTTCCCATCTCCATCTATATCAACAGTATGGCTGTTTCTCTCTCAATGCGTCGAATCTTATCCAACTTGCAATTCAAGCCTTTCATAACCAATCGCTCGCCCTTTTCTATACTCCAAGTTCAATGCCACAACAATAGGCATCCGGAATTTCAACTTTTTCTGTCATAAGCTAAGTCCTGTCATAAGTCTTTTACTCCGGTGAATGACTAACGTCCGAAACGTCAGTGAATTGTTTCATTTTTTCATCTTTTTCACGATGTAAAATTTACCCTTTTGTCGTCACTGCTTCATTGGAAACACCAACGCAGCTCACACTAATTTTTTAACTAGTTATCTCTTCCTATCATTAGTTTTTTTTTTAATCGAAATAGCAAAAATACATTATTCTAATACTCTTTAGCTGCCTCTTGGCATGTGATAAGGAGAACCATAATTTTGAATCTCTTCTTTCAATAACTCTTAAATTTTGAAGAAGTTTAGTCTAGAAAACGACAGCCTAAGGCATCCGACTTCCCTAAGGCCCTAGGGCTTAAATATTCAATAGTTTTCAACTGCTACCTTTCAATAGTTTCTTTCATTGTTAACGTACCCAACAGAGAAGGGCACGATCAGACCTCCTTCTTGTCGTCTTACGTAGATTCAGTGAGATCTAAGTAACATTTTTGTACGGTATAGTGACTGATCATTTTGTTCTGATATATATATTGGATAAGGAAAGGAAGAAGGAAGGGAGAAAGGAAAGAAAGAAAGAGAAGAAAGAAAGAAAGAAAGAAAGAAAGAAAGGAAGGAAGGAAGGAAGGAAGGAAGGGAAGGAAGGAAGGAAGGAAGAAGAAAGAAAGGAAGAAAGGAAGAAAGGAGAAGGAAGAAGGAAGAAAGAAAGAAAAAACTAGAAGAGAGAGAAAAAAAACAAATTACTCAATGAATGTGTGTCGTCAAAAAAATTAACGAACGAATGAATTGATAAATGAATTAAAAATAGAAATGAACGAAAACAGTAGAAAAAAGCAATATGGATAGCAAATGTCGAGGTTATTAATCTAAAGAGAAAGTGGAAAACAAGATACTTTTCCTGCACATAAAATAACTATTGAAGATTTCTAGTCTATTTTATTTTCTTCTACTTTGAATTTAATTCCAAGATCCCAAGCTTACTCGACGAAAATTATCATGTATCCAAATCGTCTTCAAAGGCAGGTTTTACGAAGCCAAGTCACCTTTTATTCTATTTAATGCCTTGTAATTATCGAGCAACAACTTGACAATAGCCTCTTGACGTGCCATTGGTCGCCCTAATAAAAGGAACGCCAAGATCATGACACTTGAGTGCCCATAATCGCCTTAATACGTCTACAGGCCCTCAAAAACAAAAGCTAAAATCCCTTTCAAAACATGGGATAATGTTCCTGTGGTCGCTAATGTATGTTTTAAGTAATTTTGCCAAATGATTTTCCAGACTTCGTACGAACAAATAAAATATCTGTCCCTTTCATTAGTGGCCCCTGCAAAGGGTTAATGGAGCAAGTGGTGACGCGTTGTCTAATGCAATCACCGTCACGATACTTGAACCCCACCCCCTAAGGGGTAGAGGTACGGTTTGCTTCGGTCTTAAAATGGGGCCCGTTATGGATGTTTAGAAAAATGTGGTCCAATAGACTTTTGTAGCTTCGTATATGAATTCACCATCTCAGATCACATGGATTATGTATTCTTTGATGACTAACATGTTAAAATATTAACACATGAAAGAATCAACTCCCAAGTGTGGCATCACATGGTCTGAAATGTGCACAACGAGCAACGAAGCTAAAACGGTCTGTTTGTAGTCAGTCTACTAATGAGGAAAAGAAAAGGAAAGAAAAAAAAAGTAAAACTTTTCAAAAGCTAAAATCAAAAATATATATAATTCTCTTCGGAGATCAATGAATTGTGTCTCCTGAGTTGAAGCATGGAATACAAACTGTGGTGTTCAAAAATAAGAGTATAAAATATTAGGGCTCTAATCCAAAATTGTATTCTTTAGAAATCGACGCGTTTAGTTGAGAGATGTACGTTTACTGAGAATATTGAATGTAATGTTTTATAGTTTTTGAAGGAGTTTAGAAACGAGATCATTTTATTGTAAGTTTTTCAGCATAAAACCTCAAAGCTCAAATCTAAAATCATATTCTTAAAACATGTGCGTTATGTGCATAGAATATTGATAGTAATGGTAGTGTGTGAGTGACAGTGTAGTAAATTGGAAGCAAGTTTTCACTTAAAAAAAAACAAGATCATGGATATTACTTAAAAAAATGAAATCATCAATTAGCACTTGAGGGGGAAAAGGTACTTCTCGTAGACAAAACTAGAAAAGATGGACGATAACAAGGAAGTGGCGCCAAGGCTTCAAAATTCAGTTTTAAAACATGCTTATAGGATTTTTTGAGGCCTGTAATCTTCGCGGCAAGTCATAACAAGAGTGTATTTATTTTAAACTGCATCTTTCAGAATTAAGAGGATTGAAGAGTTTGAAAGTGTGTTTTCTTCGTAGGGGATAAAAAAATAGGTCCTTTTGGAGCAATATCTTGTAAGAGCTAATCATCTGGTACGTATACTATCATGGATGGATGGATGGATGGATGGTGGTAATACATAATCAGCTAAGATAACAGCTAGAGTGCAATATAATATCTATAAGGCGTAATGTTAATAACTAATAACCTCTTTGGCAATAGAGTGATATACAAATCCCTCATAATATCTTGGGACTATTAGTATAAATGTATCTAGCGACAACTTTCGATGGCCTTGCTCGTGTGCCATTCAATTGCCCGACAGCTTAATATTATCATTCCTCGATCTATAATTGTGTTGTAACTGCCATTCATCGCTTAATGTTTTTCAAGTACATTTATATTTTTCAAGATACCATGCAACTACGTTTTACATGCTTCACTCGTGGCCAATTTCCTCATAAGGCTCTTGTGTCTCATTTTCACAGTCCTCACATTAACTTGTATTACAAATTCATTCGTGAGGTTTTAAAGTATTTCTTATATTTCTCATGATACGAATCAAAGACTTTTTCATGGCATGCTGCACTCGTGGCCAGTTGCCCCCAGGGTCCTGCACATTATTAACTTTTATTGCAAAGATACTCGTCATTCCAGCATAAGATTTCAAGTATTTCATTCTTTATTTTTCAACACCAAGCAACGACTCCGTGTCCAATTGCCTCAAGGCAACTTGGTCTCATTCTTAGCTCTCATTTAGTATTGCCAAGTCACCCATTAAGGTTTCTCAAGTACCTTTTATTCTCAGTAATCATTATAATCTTTGGGCTGAAAACCTTTCAAACTCTTGTTTGATGTCCACTGTATTAATGAGCTTCGACAGAAATACATTGACACATGCACAATGGGATAAATAACTTTTGACGTATAATGGATTTTTCTATAAAATTCCTTAACAATAGCGTTTTCTAAAAGCGTCTCTGTCGCTCTGAATAAACAAACCACTTGTCAATTAATGTTAAAGCATCTCTTGCTTTTTCTTGAAAAAACAGTGCTTGTTTTTCGTTTGAGTTTTCGTCACATCTTTAACACTAGCAGTAAAAGAAATTACAAATATCCACTAATTAATTGATTTAATTTATTAATTAGTCTTTACAGAGATTTATGAATTCAACAAGAAAAGGTTAATAGAATCAGCGTTTTTTTTAGCCAAGAAGTAAGAGTGGTTTAGCTTTTTTTTTTCATGACAATATTTCAAGACAGTTGCGCGACATATGAAAGAAAGACGCCTGCATTTGCAATCATGCAAACGTTTCAATATAACTCTTCTGCTTCGAAAGTTTTCTACAGAACTCGGCATAATTCAACAGACTAGAAAATCGCCATTCTTCAAAAAAAAAGATAAGATAAGCAAGCTTGAATAATTTTGAAGATTTGGATCAAGTCACGGTATAAGGAACTCCTTTTCAAACATCTTGTTTTTGAGCCGTTTGGGATGAGTGATCAAGCAGTTCTTTTCATTACAAAATAACTAGAAGAAGATAACGATATGTTTTGTTTTTCATTGTAATTTTTAAGATAAGCCGGATAATGTTAATTAATATAGGTTTGATTTAATAAGTCGTCGAAGTCGATTCAGTTGAATTTCAAAATTGATGAAGGCAAACGTGGTACTGAGGAAAACTCGGTTTTATTATTCGTTAACAGTTGATGATGCTGAAGATTTCATTTTGCAATCTCTAAGTTTTTTCCAAGTTTTGTTTTCTATCATTTTATTAACTTGCCAAAGGCATTGTTTGGAAACTAATTTAGGCAAATAAGAGTTAATCCGTGTAGGAACTTCTGTCAGTAGATGATTGATTCCAAACAAACTATTGCATTAATAACTTGGTCTTTTTAATTATTATATCCTTACGAATATCTTATTTTAAAATTGATTGCTAACGTAACTCATAACAGAAAAGAGTTAAGATCCAGATAGGCCACTAACAGTACTTCATCTCCATGCAGAGCAGCACATGTTGTAAGACAAAAAAACTAAATAAATATTTTGGGAATATGTTGCAACGGGTCTTTGGCAGAATCCATAGTATACGCTCAATACATCTCAATAGAAGGAAAAAGATACCTTTGATACTTCGGAAAGCTAATGCTAGTTGCATATAGGATTGCATTTGAAGGTGGTGTTAATTGCTTCAGGAATAAACGATGAAATTGTCACGATACTCGCTTCTGTTACTCGCTTAAGTCAAAAACGCATCTTCTCTATGAATTGCTTGCAAGTGAAATTGTCCCCAACCAGTTTTGGTAGAAATCACCACCGAGTCTTATACTGAAACTCTCTAAATTGAAAAAAGTATATTTTTTTTTTACAAACTGCAACCCGAATGTATACTTGTCATACTTCTGTAATTAGTAATGAAAATTGAAAGCGATGTAAGGTCGAATCAAATAGTTTATTTGTCCATTGGTACTGAAAAACTCACTAAGAATTTCTATGAGGTTCAGCGGTGACATTGCTCAGCTCGGCTTTTTGAAATATCATTAAAACGATGAAAATTGTAGGCTCGTAATTTTACTTCTAAAAATTCTATCTTCTTGGGACCTGTATTGTCCAGTTGTGTGGTAAAACTCGTCCGGTTTCACGGTCCATCGCAAGTTATGTTGTTGTAAAACGTTGACTTTCTCGAGGCAACTCGATTCCCCGCCATTTGGTGTAATCTCTAGGCTTTTGACCGCGACATACATTCCCCACCCAAGTAGACACATTATTGTACAAGCTAAGAATGGGCGTAATAGGTTCCACTGTTGAAGATGTTTCTCTAAACGCTCGCCACCACACACGTGCATGTGCTATCTTCAAAACCATCAGCTAAAATCCCATATACAAATCGATATACATTACTCGTTGAAAAATGATTTAAAAAGCCGTCCCAAACTATTGTCTTGAATTTCGTCTCGATTAGCTTATCTGATCGTGGTACTAATTATTCGGTAGTAATACAGAGATAAGAGAGATTCTCGAGATATCGGGTCTGACAGACACGATGGCTGCGTTTTTCGACATACCTCGATAGTTTAATTTGTAAATGAAGGTAGTATTAATGTTTAGTTGCTTGTTTACGAATAAGTCGCTTCCATTTTGAAGGCCCTATGCACAAGATTGCGGATTGGCCTTGAAGAGCAGATCTTTTTGAAAACGGATAAGTGTGGACGCGGGCAAAAACGATTCCAAAATACACACAAAGACGTCAGGAAGAGGCTAAAATGTTCGTGGGATACTAGAGCGAACTAAAGTAAAATTTAATATTAAAAATGCCCCCAAAAAAACTAACAAGAAATGAAGAAAAAAATTTCACGTACGAATGTGAATAAAGCTAAAACGATCAGCAAAACGAGAAAAATCTAAAACACTGGTTTAGTTTTTTGGAGAACATAAAAAAAACTTCAAAGACCCTCACTAAGTTTACATAGATTAAAGTTCACTCAAGTTTTAATTCAAGTTTTTCTTTTAAACTTTAGAGGCGACAATTTCTTAGTTGATTGTTCAAGAACCTATCATCGTGTTTTCAAAAACAGGTTTCAAATCTTGGAATGATAAAGGGTCCCACAACTAAACGTTCAAAACGTGGCACTCCACAACCATAAACAACACGCGCGACGGAAATTGTTGACGAAGTTTCTTAATTTCGGGAAATATTCTAACCTCTTTAACTCAAAAAGGAAATTATTCACAAACCACGACATCTTGATAATATTACTTTTCTTGTCGTGTGGGAATATTTAGTCCATTTTCTGGATTTGACCAAGGCGGTTTAATTATCTCCCAAGGAACCAGTGGACGTCTGTTTTTTTTTTTAGCCATGAGTTATTTTTGACCTTGGTAGCATTCAATGGATCTCATCTGCGAGAACTTATATAGAATTTTGAGCATTCTTGTTTAGGATGGGGGTCAGAAGCTAGTTTCTTCTAAGAAAAATTCACATCTAAAATGAGCTTGAGTGTCTTGGGAAAGAATGACAATGTCATACTAGTAAATCCTTCGAATTCTTAAGTCAAGATGTTCAAAATTATGTTTAAAAATCAATGAGATATTGGTATTTTTTCGACGCAATTCAGTTCCAAGAAATCATTCTAAAAGCTTTAGAACATATATTAATAATCTTCATAGAAGAAACTCTATATCATAATATATAAATATATAACTAAATAAAAAATGCTAGATAAAAACTACTTGTTATATATATAAGCAGTGAACACAAAGCATCTCTAGAAACTCGAGTCATAGTGGTATGTCTAGAACTCACAAAACCCAAGTGATCATCACCTTCATGATATTCCTCGTCTTCTACCGTCTGCCGTAGTTAATTAGATCAATGAGTTGAAAGATTGATGCCTCCGGTTATCTCACTGGGGAAGATTTTGCGGTTTGGCATAAAAAAAACTTGTGTCGCTTTTTGTGGTAAACGAGTATGACAATTTACGAGGCGAAATGGCATGGAAGGATGTGCTAAAGAAGGCTGTATTTAAACCTTTTTAAAGGGTAGGTTTGAGGGATGTTTGTCGGTATTTGTTGGCTTTCCGTGACGCGGACGCATTAACAGAGAGGGAGCCGTTTTGTTTCACGCTGAGAATGAAGTTGCCTTTTTGTTATTAGTTTTGACATTTCTGGGGGCAAAAATGTTTGATCAAGTCAGTTCGTGGGAATTCACGGTCTATACATTTGACTTCTTTCTTCGTTGCTTTCTAAGTGTTACTTTATTTTTTAACTTGCTTTCCGTTTTCGTTCACACCGTTGCCTGCCTTTTTGTTCTTCTACTATTTTTCCTTCTCATTCACTCATTCATTTATTCTCACATCCAATATCCATCCATCCTCACTCCATCCTTCCCTCTCTCTCTCAAAATTATCCATTCATCCGACTACGGCAGTACGACACATGCATCTTTCTCATTAAGACCTTCAATTACCTGCACCACCAGTTAACACAACATTTATCACACCACGTCACATCTAATTTACCTCTTCTTTCTTGTCACTCGCTAATGACATCAATATGGCACTAGTATCTCCCGTAGGACCTCGCACAGATAGATTCCTAAATATCTCAAAACAAGTCACACATGTACTTACGACCAGCACCACGCTGGGAATGACACAAAAAGGCATATGGTGTAAAATTGGTCTAACGGCTGAGGTTATGAGTAAAAGGGGGCCGATGCAACTATTAGTGAATAGAAGGGAAGAGAAAATAAAAGAATAGAGGAGAAGAGAAGAGATCGAGGAGAGGAGAGGAGAGGAGAGGAGAGGAGAGGAGAGGAAGAGAAGAGAGGAGAGGAGAGGAGAGAGAGGAGAGGAGAGGAGAGAGAGAGGAGAGGAGAGGAGAGGAGAGGAGAGGAGAGGAGAGGAGAGGAGAGGATAGAAAATATCTTTAAAATTTTTTTCAAAATTAAACACCAAAGCCAAAATTTAAAGAAATAACCTATGATAGATGTGTTGATCAATTTTCAATTTTCACAAATAACCTATACAAAGCTAGTTAAAATTTTTTCGCAACTTTCTCCGTATTAGATCAGTTTTCCGTCACTATATCTGTTTTGTTTACGAAACGTCCAGTCAAAGATAATCCTGTGCAATAAGGGAACCAAACGGGTTAAATTTTAAGAAACTTAAGGCTTTTAAGCCAAGATTATGAGACCCGTTTGTCACAAGGCGCGGTTGTGGATTAACATTTGATCTTAGTTCATGGGAAAATATTTGGAATGCGAAAATAAAACTCTGTATAAGAAATTGTGTTTGTATTTTGAAATTCAATGTAAGAATTAATTGTATATATACAAAAAGAGATGTATTGACTACAATAGGTGAAACGTGTTGGTTTTGCCTGATTTTGGCTTCTAAAAGACTCGTTATAATCTACCACGATCACTCGAGCTACAACTCACTATGCAAAGTAAAGAAAATTATTCTGTATTTATAAAAAAAAGAGATGACTTGGCTACAATAGGTGAAACATGCTGGTTTAGCCTGGTTTTGGCTTCTAAAAGACCACGGTCATAATCTACCACGATGACTTGAGCTGCTTTTCAGTTTTTTCAAACGTATTGTCTTTTACTTCAAATTTAATAAAACCAACCTCATAGTTACATTATTTTCTTTTGCACAAATTGAAATCAATAATTTCTAGTGATAATATTAATTCATTTGCAATGTTTTCCACACTAAGTTCCGAGAATTTTGTTTATTTTTCTAAAATACTTCCGGCATTATCCGATATTATCTTCCTAGATATTTTTATTGATTTTTGTTATCATCTTTGCCATCACTAATTTACCGGATTGTTTGCTTATCTTTCAGTAGGATTCATTCATTTGTGTCAATTATCTTCTAGCTTATTTTCCTTGCCTCTTGTGTCGCGACGACCGCCAGACATATCAACGGACTGCAACATGTATATCTTATCAATGCTGTTCCGAATATAGGTTTAAAGTTATTGCAAACAGGAAAATACGACTTCTCAACAGTGTTGTTTACCATCATTTCATTATCAGCTACTAGAATTTTCTACCTAGCGTTATTAACTTTGTACAAATCGTCCATTTTCAAAGTTAGCACTTTCAATGAATTTACGGTGAGCTCTTCAATTCAAATGCTAATATTTTCCAGCTATTTGGCTACATGAAAGAACATAACTCTTTGTGAACTAGAGAATAAATTCCGTGATGTTTTATGATTGAGATTCTCCTGCCAAGTCTTTTTTTTTCCAAATCATTTTAAGAATTACCTAAATATGAGACCTCCTGCTATTTTGTTTTTCACTCACAGCAGGATTTCCTTCGTCTGTTTAAAATAAGCTAGAAAAGCGATTGTGAACAAAATTCAAATTTTCTGAAAAACCCTAGGAATCCTACTTTCAAAATCAGACAATCTCTGTCTTTTCATTCCTAGTCTTCTCGAAACAATCTAGAAAGTTTCTCATTCATCAGAGACTTTTGTTTAAATTTCTTAAAATTTGGAAGATTAATTTAAAGTTAGACAAAAGCAGTTGGAGTCTTTTGAATAAAGCTTATTGTGCGTTCTTTGAAAATTTCATCAAAAATGCAGAAATTATTTTATAATTGTTTTCGGAATATTTTTCGTGGTATGGGTCCGAACCCCATCTGACGAACAGGAAATTAAGATGGCGGAATTGACGTAATGATTTGACTTTTGGTCCGTTGAAGCGATCTGTAAGCCGATAAGAGATGCTTGGGGGCAAATGACTGATCATGATGCCGATAAGGCGATTTCGTTTGTGTTATTGAGTAGTAAATAATGGTATATTTGTGGATATTTGTGTTTTGAAATAATTTATTAAGTAAATATGAATATTTGAGCTAGATTTTTGAGATGATTGTTGGATTCTATTTTTGGCATGGTGTTCCCGCGTTATGTTTGGTCAGTGGATACTTTACAAGCAAGCATGCGCATCTTTGCCCGGTTAGTTCAGTGCGTAGATAAACAAATCCATGCGCAGAGGGATAAGATATCTTAATGGTTGGATACTATTTTTGGAATGCCGTTTCCACGTTATGTTTGGTCAATGGATACTTTACCAGCAAGCATGCGCATCTTTGCCTATTTAGTTCTGTGCGTACATATGACTAAATCGTGTGTAGAAGGGATATAACTACGATATCCTATCTTAAAAGGCAGTTTGGGATTGAATGAATGTGACTTTAGACCCTCGAGTACTCGCGCATTTTGTTAATAAATTGATATAGTATTCATAATTTATTAGTTTAACTAAGTGGTCACTCTAGGGGAATTGTTAGTGGTCGATAAATGGAGGTTGGTCGCTTAATAGAGATATAAATTACTGCAGAAACACTTTTGGGGATCTGAGAACTGTTCGCTAAAAATAGAAGCTGTTCGCTAAAAATAGAAGCTGTTCGCTTAACAGAGGTATAATTCAGTGCAAAACCCCTCTTTAAGATTTAGACAAGTGGCCGCTATAAGAGTTAGGTTGTATATCTATACTACTTCTTAATAAACGGTTCTAATATTAAATACTCCGCAAGTCCTGATTGGTCAAGACTTTGTCGAACCAGTATCAACCCTTCCGAGGTTGAGGAAAAACTGGGTCGATTTGGCATTGCAATGGCTTATGGGACTGTTTCAATGGACAAGATGGCGACTATTTTTGTATCCAAAAATAGCTCTACAATGCAAAGCCAACTCTCCCAAGTCTTTTTCCTCAACCTCGGACCGGAATGGCCAATAGCAAAGTATTTCTAATGACATTTTTCATTCTTTCTAGATTCCAGATTCCCTTGCATCAAAGAATCCACAATGTTCTTCCCATGTCCAAAATAAATATTATCTGCCCAAACTTGGCCATGAACGTGGACACCGTCCTTGATTACACGCCTAAAGAATGGCTGTACGAGAATCTTTGGATCGTCTCTAAGAAAAGCTACCATAAATGCAACGCGTCATCTCCCCGGACGGATCGACTTTTGCTCAAGTGCGACACCCCCCTGAATCTTAAATACTACACGGTGGTGTTTCAACAGTACAGCGCCACGCTGCAGGGACTGGAATTCCCTGTTGGCGAAGAATATTATTTTATTGGTAAGGTTATTGAAATTGCCCTCGGTTTAGGAGCAGCATTCGCTAATTAACCTGCATGTGGCCCTCGTTCTTACTACTTTGATAATACGGCAGCCATCTTGAATCGCAATGCATTATGGGGCGCCCAGGGGGCATATTAAGCTTTCTTACAGTAATGACGTCGATGTTAAAAGCTCACCACAAGAAAATGCAACAAGAGATAAATTGAGACGGCACATGATCACCTTTACCCATAAAAGAAAGACGAACACGAAACTCTATACACTTTCCATCATCTTTGTTTTCTTTTGCCCCATGCAAAGAGGGCCCATAATTTTTGTGGAGGGTGGTAACCCAGAGAATTCGGGGATAAACCTAACATAGCATTTTGATCTGTTTGGTATGACACTTTAATAAAGGTTTTGATTTGTTACTATAGCAACGTCGGATGGCACCCGAGCGTCGCTGGATAATCGAGCAGGAGGCAACTGTGCTCGAGGAAGCATGAAGATGAAGTTTTATGTCTGTAAAAATGACCAAGGTATGTACTTGGTAGTGGTAGTATAGTGTGTAAGAGTGAAAAGTGTCCCGAATTAGTGAGGAATTAAAGAACGACAAGACAGAAGATATAACTAGCTAAAAACTAGTGTGAGCTGCTTCGGTGTTTCTAATGAAGCCGTGATGACAAAAGGGTAAATTTTACACCGCGAAAAGCTCTTTTACTCCGACGAAGGACTAGCGTCACGGCGAACGACAAGACACTTAAATAATGTTCGTAATAGCGAGTTGTCCGTAATATCGCGGGATGTCCGCAAGGGGAGAGTTGACTGTATCTGCGGTATTGTGATGTTTTCTGCTCTATATTGTGTCGTGTTATCATAATCATCCAACAGTACAACTAATACGTTCATACTCATTTCTAACTCTTGATTTTCGATGGTTCTCGGATTCTGTTTTTGGAATGGTGTTCCCACGTTGTGTTCGGTCAGTGGATACTTCACGAGCAAGCATGCGCATCTTTGCCCGGTTAGTTCAGTGCGTAGATAAACTAATCCATGCGCAGAAAGGATAGTGATATATTAATGGCAAGATACTATTTTTGGAATGGTGTTCCCACGTTATGCAACACAGGGAGCCCATTTTAGACTCATTTTTACCTTTTATAATAGATCCAAAGTGTAACCAACCAACCACCACCCAACCAAACGCTTCAGCAATAAAGCCCCCAATTATCACCGAAAACGTCATTACCACCAATAGAAAACAAACAACACACATGAAAACTAGACCAAAACCAACTCCGAAACAAGTGGTCACCAGTCCACCCACTCAGCCAATCTCGACCGAGGAGAACAAGGCATTACAGAGTGACGATCCAAGAGAAACTTTGGAGCCTACACTTAGCACGCATACTACGGCATCAGTTCCTGTAATGACTTCAGAACCAAGATCGGAAGTACGGATGATAACACAAGAGGAATGTTTGCATGATCATGGTAAGGACTTGCTAAAGACTGTGAGAAAGAATGCGATATTTTATCATTTGAAGTCAAGAATTTCTTTACCTTGGGTGTATTGATTTCCCATTTCACACCACGGGTCATTCCCTGGAGTATTATTTCTTTATTTAACGGTTGCGCATGAGAAGACACATGAATATGGTTACAACTCAAACAAAGGATCTCAAGAGAATTACACGTGGTCTGAAATGGGAAAACTTACGCCTATGCTAAAGAGATCCACTCTTGGGAGCGCGTTGCAACAAAGCTTTGCTTCTTCTTCCAGCGAAAAATATATGCTTGCTCTCACGAATAAATCATCATTTTAAGATATTCAAATGTTCCTTGACGTATACAAATATTTTTTTAGGTCTGCAAACGAGTTGGAACGTCGTCATACCTCTTCTCGTCATTATCGTCGTACTTGTCATCATGAATAGTTTCGTAATTTGCCGGCTAAGGCAACTGCACCCAATGGCCAACAATCCTCTCGAAGAAGATGGCCATTTTAAACCGAAGAAACAATCTTTTAGTTATTTCGAAAAAGAAGAAAAGAAAACTTCGATCCCTGTGAGTGTGTGAGCTTGAAATTCGCTATAGTAGATTTATTAGAATGGAGAAGATGGTGGCATGTTTCGAGAGAGTTACTGGATCGATGCATGGAAAGGATGCAGCTATGATGTTAGCGCTTCGTGAAGGAGAAGTGGAGATTTTGAACGCAAAAATTATTATTTATGAAAGTTAAGGCAAAGCTTGTGTCATATGAAGTAGAACTACAAGTCCCATGATGCAGTGCGTGGACAACTAAAGTCAAGAATGGAGGAAATAGGAAATAATGAATTAAGAGACAGGTGATTTAGTGATGAATTACAACAGCGAGGATGTTTACTTTATACTCCATCTCCAATGTTGCATAGCACATTTTGATTCAACCGATTGTGCATTAAGATAAACTGCATACGAAAGAAAGTGATCAAATGAAAAAAACAAAGATAAATTCGCGGTGAAAGGACGTTTGGTTAGAGTGAGAACTACAAGTTCCATAATGCATTGCACGAACCATCATCATCAAAATGAAATCGAAAAAATAAGGATAAACACTCGTGGTATACGTTCAGCGTAAGGACTACAACTCATGATACATTGCGTGGTCCATATCGTTTTTCTATCTAAAATTTGTGTTGATCTTAACGCCGGACTGTGACTCCCGAAATACTTCGCGGGTAAACTCAACAAACTTCTATATGGAAAAAGATGATGGATTCTTTGACAAAAAATTTGAACCTGAAATTAACAACACAGGTTTGAATACACTATTTGACATTCGATGCATAACGCTGTTTTTGAAGTTTACAGACTCATTTGCACAGGCTTAGCCTCGTTTATCAGTCAGCCATACACAGATACCATAAAAAGTCCATGGGATTTCAAAACATCGTTATTGTTCAAGCTATACATTCTTTACATTACAGTTGACATTGGAAAATTGCTATTAAACGAGACTAAGCTTGTCCAGATGAGTCTTCAGTCATAAAACACAGCGGTATTTACTGAATGAGAAAAGATAATTTACCATGGTTATGACTGACCACCTTATATGGAATTGTGGATTACGTCGTACGTTACTTGGCCAATCACGTCCATACGCTAACACATTATTACTAAGCATGCGCAGAAGTTGTCCGGTTTAATATATATAATAGATATCATGCTCTAACTGGTTTTGTCAGTTTTTAAAATATGTAAATGTTCAATTTTAACTTACTTTTATTTTGCGTCCAACTTCTTTTAGGCGACCAGCCTCTATTAAGCGACCAACCTCTATTAGGCGACCAGCCTCTATTAGACGACCAACTTCTATTAAGCGAACAACCTCGAATAAGCTAACAACCTCTATTAGACGACCAACCTCTATTAGACGAACAACCTCTATTAAGCGAACAACCTCTATTAGGCGACCAGCCTCTATTAGACGACCAACCTCAATTAAGCTAACAACCTCTATTAACAGACCAACCTCTATTAGACGACCAACCTCTATTAGACGACCAACCTCTATTAAGCTAACAACCTCTATTAAGCTAACAACCTCTATTAAGCGAACAACTTCTATTAAGCGAACAACCTCTATTAGACGACCAACCTCTATTAAGCTACCAACCTCTATTAAGCGGTAACCATTGTCAGTTTCTGTTAGGTGGCCGTTTATTACATCTGTTCAATTATATTTTTATAAAGTCGATCGTAAAATCTAATATTTAATTTTAAGTCACACATTGCGTTAAATTAATATAATTTAATTATTCAGTCGTTTTTTAATTACTGTCAATATCAGCTACTCGATACACTTTACTCTTCGCCCATGGTTTCTTCCTTCTTTTCCTTTATGGCTTTCTCTTTCTTTCTTCTTATTATTATTTACTCCAATCTAATTTCATTTGTTTTTTGGATTTTCCTTTTCCTATACTTATTCTTGTAACAACTTCTCAACAGTACCAAATGACCAATTTGCTACGTAATTTGATTAGCATTGCTATTTTTAGGTAGCACGTGGTTCCTCAAATTTCTATCGTAATCTTCAAAGTATATTAACAATTAATTTGCAAATCAGAGGGCACAAATAAAGTTCTATTCTATATCAAACATGATGCACGATGTAAATATATTTCATTGATTCATTCCTTGTCACGTGATATTAAAGGATCTTTTTCGAGGGTGACGCGTTCCATGTCACGTGGTTTTGAGCCGCCATATTGGATTACCAAATTTGGAGATTTATGACAGTGTCCGCTGATCTATGATCACTACACTGTGAATGCTTTAGTTACTCGACATTGAATTTCAAAGTATATTTTCATCGCGAAAATCTACAGCCACTCAATACTAAGATTTCTGTACAATATTCAAATAACTTGGATAGATTCGTGTGGATTTTCATCTAACTATATATATATATATGATCCTTATCAATAAATAATCTATTCTAATGGCGCATGCGCATTGCTATCGAGTGATTTTTTTATAGTTCACTTAGAACGAGGCTAGCTTAGTAGTTCACTTTGTAGTAGACCTCGTTCTGTCCGAGTGAATTTAATTTATTACAAATAATCAATAATGATAATAATAATAATCAAAAATAATAATAATAATTACAACTAATAGCGCACTGAAATTAGAGGTGTGTTTAGAATTCTTGGCACCTTTGTCGACAGAGCCGCCATGTTGGCTGCCTTGTTTCATCCAATATGGCGCTCATATTGTCTTTAACATTCTGTTCCCTTAAGCCTCATGCATGAGTCTGACTGCAATAAAACTAATGTATTAAGGCTTTATTAACCGATATTAGAACTAATCTTTAAGATGGTTCAATAGGTGTTGACTTGTCGCCGCCATTTTGAAAGTGTAACCACGCCTTGGCATTAAAGTGAGGTTTCAGCTCATTTTTATGAGAAGACATGACAACCTTTCAAGATGGCGTCTGCACAAGTGATTTACTGTGCGTGACTTGACATTGATTGGTGCCAAGCCCGAAAGGAATTGGGTCTTAACGAAACAATGATTACTTGTTATATGGCCAATTAATAGTTTTTAAAAATAATTTAGGAAATGATTTGTTAGAAAAATAGTAAATAAGGTTATAAATTTCATTGTATATAATTTGTAAATCATGTACAATAAATTATTTTTCGTAAGACGTGTTGTCGAAGTTACCTCTGTCTTCATTACAGGCAAATGCTCTCAACCCGCCATTGTTTTCATGCGTTTTCCCGCCTATTTTGCGTCAAATATTTTATACATCAACCATTTTCTTTAAAATCCCTATAAGCCTTTACACAATATTTTCAGAATTGATTCTTTAAGTAGTGAACATTTGATTGTGAAAATTATTCGCCATTTGAATGTCGGGTCTTTGAGATACGAAGGTTGAAAATTCTACCTATTCTTATAACGTCTACTTATGGGTCAAATGGTGCATCGTGGTTTCAAAGCTTTTATGAAATTATCGTGAAATGATAGCTCTATGATAAACAACTGAAACTAGGACCGCCTTTAAGCGCGTTACCCTAGATCACCTGGACATGGTTTGAAATGGGCAGTACATACGAAGGTAATTGTTTAGGTCTATTGGTTACACGCTCCAAAAAAACAAACGATGGCAAATATGATTCTAAAAATAGCATCAAACCGTGCCTATGATGGTTACAAGTTTGAATACCAAAGATTCCTTCTTAGTTACATGCATACATACATGCATACATACATGCATACGTACATGCATACACACACACATACATACATACGTACTTTATTTAACATGGAAAAATACACTAGTTTACAGGTATTCTACCTAATATTAATAATATTAATAATAATAAAATTGGACGAAAATATAACATACAAAATATACATTTAAAAGGAGATTATAAACAATATATGCATAAAAAGTAGTAATAAAAATATTGGGATATGAAATACGTCGTTGTGTATATATAAATATATATGTATGCGAGCAAGCACACTGTCGACAAAACTCCAGCGCGCACTCTTTCATTTTTCAATTTTTTTATTTCTTGCTAGTGTCTGGACTGATTAGCCTCTCATGCATGGGAAAACCCTTTTATGTTGCCACGTTAACACGAGAGGCTAGCCAGTCCAGAACATTTGTTATATAAATGAGTCGCTATATTTCGATTCGGTGTATAATGTTCATACGACATAGTTTTATTCTCGTACCAAAACCCTTCTCAGATTTCGGCTGAGGGGGTGGGGTGGGGGTACGAGAATGTTGAGAGTTTTTTAACCGGTTACGTCACAGGTAGACCAAGCTTGGTTTTTGTGGTGTCCTGTTATATGAAAATGTATGGGGATTCATTAAAAATAAAGCCTCGAAATTTTACTCGATCATTGAGAAATAATACTTCTTTCGCTCTGCGAAATTTAGCCCGTTCTAGGATTTTTTCTTCCAGGAACTTGGGCTACCTGTTACGTCCCAAATTTGAAAATGGCGATTTGCTCTAACGATTGTACTCTTTCACTTGGTGTTCCTGGGTTTTATGCATTCAAATAGGGCGATTCTCTTAATGCCTCTCCATGTTCACAAGAATTACATGGACAATTCCTACCATGGAGAATTCCTTCTTCTTCCTCCTCCTTTCCTATTCTCAAATATCTGCAACCTTTGACCTCTTCATAGCAAGAAGAAAAACTCTCTTGCAGAGACCTTTTCTCGAAATCTGTTTGTCTTTGAGTCAGGAATTCCATGGGATCGTGTTTCATTGAAGCGTTGCTTGACGATCGCTTCCTGCGAGTTGTCCTTGGCTGAATATCCCAACTTTTAAGAACTTCATCAATGGTAATCTTAGGCAACGATAACTGAGTCTCCAACTGAATACTAGAAATATCGTCCAGTCCATCATTACCTTTAAATATATGCTTATCAATTTTTTTCGCTCTGGGAAAAGTCGTGCTTTTTCTTCTGCTCTCGATTAAGCTCAAATTGGTCGACAATTTTGAAGCCTTTTTCCTTCCGAAATTCTTAGTCGTTGACACTTCTTTAATAGTTGAAATACTAGGTAAAGAAGGTAGTTTTATTTCCTTTGAACTCTCAGAACTCGAGTCCGAAAGATTACTAGGAAGGTTAACTATTATTTTATCTTTTTCGCGTCCCGCTGCGAGAGATTTTGACCCTTGAGAAACGTCTTCTCCTACAAGCGATGAAAGTCTCGTCGGAAATCCTCGTCCGCCGATATTTAGAGAACTCAAATCATGAGGGACTGAGGTTCTAGTTTTCTGCCAATCTCGGAGAGGATTTTCTATGGGATATCCAAGCTTTTTCGGCGTTAAGAATCCAAAGGATTTATAAAGAGGTTTAGAAAAGCCATTTCGATGTCGGCCGCTTTCGATGGAATTTTTGGAACTTGAACGGAATTCAGGTCTTTGTGGGAGCTTTGCCAAACGAGTTGGTCTCTTCGTACTTTCTCTATTCTTTGTCATCAATATTTTCTTCGATTCCATTGCTTTTTTGTTGTCTTTCATAGTCATTCGTGTAGTCAACACAGAATCGTTACTGCCAGGTTTTGATTGCAGAAACAGCGTCATTAAAAGTTCAAGGGTGTAAGTATAATAGCACACGTTGATAAAGACGGTTTTGACCAATAAAAACCAAGGCTTAAACATCCGATGAAACTAATATCTCGAGTATGACTCGCAATCGCTATATAAAGCACTGAAGTGACGCCTAATTCCGACTTAATGGGAAATTAATCGTTCTTGCTTTAAAAGAGCATTGAAGGTTTTTTCAAAAATCCCTAATCACAACGTCAATCAAAAAATCTAATTAACTCTACCCTTTAAAAAATTGGCTATTTTTAACGAATTTTTTGCTTGACAATTTTTCTTGCAATATGTTGTGTGGTTTGATAACTAAGCCTAGTGAATTAGATACAAATATTTTAATTGTTAGCCGTCATACTAAGTAAATAAAGGCTTTCCAACGTGACGTAGGAAAAAGAGAATTCTTAAACAACTACGTTTATGTTACTTTGCAGTTTTCCTCGCGCCAGAAATCATTGACGTACGCGCGGGCTTATATCATTTCCGAAAGCTTGACAACATAATAATCCAGTACATGAAGATGACTAGAGAGTATAATAACTAAGTTTGGAAAATAAAACAATTAAAAATAGGGAGGATTAAGATATAAAGTGTTTGCATTGTAAATAGATTTGTTTTTTGTTACCTTTTTAAAATATTATTTTAGAATCACAAATCTGCTTTGTTTTTCCTTACAATTTTTGAAAGGTCAAATCTAAAACGGTCTAGCTAAAGTGAGTGGAGGTTCACTGTAAGCAACCCAAAAATATTATATTATTTCAGTATCAATTTGTACAATAGTTAAGAAATAATTACTGATTAAGAAATGTGTTTTTTCTTCTCCTCAAACAGCAAAGATAACCACGTCTTTATAGTGTTTCCCTTACTATATTTTAGAAAGCCTTCAATCACCAAGAACAGTGTTATTTCATTTACCAAAAATAGGTTTAGTTAATATTATATTATTTTATGATTTAATGGCTCAACACAGGCTGAGAACAGACGCGGTCGAGGCCCAAACACCTAGGTTAGTCCGTAACAAAAAACGGTTACAGTTTTTCAAAATACATTCTTGATTTTTCACTGATGCCGCTTGAAAAACTTACACTTCACGGTTGCCTTAAAAGTGACAAACGACATATGGTACTGAACACTTTTGAGTAGCCATGTTTTATTTATTTAATATACTGAATTTTCAACGAAGTAAGTAAACACTTGTGTCAGTTTTATGTCTAGTTAATTAATGTCTGACGTATTTCCGCCGGAAGTAGGTGAAGGCAAGTGACGCCATACAATTCAAAGACAACCTGACAATGACAGTTTTGCAAAAAGGTGTCTTGCTAAATTAATTTGCAGAAATCGAACTCTATGGGAATGCAATAATTATTTGTTATTACATCCATTTTGAAATCACTACCAAATCCTGCCATCTGATTGGTTCCCTGCAGCAGTGATTTCAGCCTAAATCGCACGATTTTGAGCTCTAAATTGCACGATTTTGCACATCATCTGATATGAACCAATCGCAAGAGAGACATGTCATTTTCTAGCCAATTATATTAAGGAATCCATTTGAGTGTTGAGCTCGCCGCTTGCGAGAAAAAAAAAAAGCCACGGTTAAAAAACAATTTTCTGAAGAACGATTATACCGTAAGTCGTTAAAAAAACTTAAGAAGCAGTAAAAAGGACTAAAAAAGACCAACCGAGTACTTAAAATTGTCAAAAGCATCTTTGTAAAGTAACTGCTTAACTGAAGGTGAAGATATTACAGCGAAAAGCATGTGGGAAAAATACAATCGGCATCTTTTGAATGTGACGTCTTGGCCATTGATCGTGGAAAGTGGTTTCCTTTTCAATCTTTAAAGCATAAAACGCATCGAAAATACAGTCATTAAAACAAGTATTTCTTAAGAAGAAGATTTTTGCCGAGCTACGTGACTTCTTAAGGACAACCAAAGGACTAAACAACCTTTGATTTTTGCTGTCTTATCGGCACAAGTGTGATCATAACGTGTTGAACAGAAATCGTAAAATACAAGCAGTGAGTATTGGCTGTATGAACAACAGCCATGCAGTTTTTTACAACCCTTTTGGACAGGATTGTCTTGCTATTTAATTTTATTCAAGTTCACTTGACAGCATGTTTGAATCGACTGCTTGTAGATTGTAAGTCATGTCAGTTTAACTAGAAAAAACGTCTTTTTCAAAAAAGATTTCAAAATGGATATAATAAAGTGGCAATTGAACTTCGTGTCGTCTCCACTCACTTCAATTACCATTATAAATCCATGACCAATGAAGGCTAGTCAATCATTCTACATTAATACATGGATATTTTCGACAAAAAGACAAAGAGATAAATTGATTTCTCATATTTTGTAGCTTTAATGCTCTTAAAAATTTAAGAAAGTCGAACAAAAATCCCTACAAAAATCTATCTTTTCATGTGTTGCTGATTTAAACTTTTTCTAAAATGCTGATATAACATAGATTTTTGGAAGTTTTTTCGAATGAGCTATTAAAAAATAGAGAGTCCCGTGCAAAATTTGAGGGTTTTGCCCTGTTGAAGCTCAAAACGCGTATGGTTCTTCAATAAAATCTTGTAGATTTTTCAGCGGTTTTTGAGCGCGCGCTCATCGTGGGCTTCGATTCGCTTCGTCAATTCGAACGTTCAAAAGTAGGCAGCCACCTTAAGAAAACGGTCTACATGCTTTTTCGATGTGCTTCTCATTGACTGCTATCTCGACTTACTTTTCGTAGGTAGGTACAGTTTTGAACGGGCTCAAGATTCATAGTTGTAGTTTGTGGGTAAGTCCAGCCTCGATACCGCACAACATGACGTATTACATTCATATCTTCGTCGTCAGCATTCCACAACTTCAGCACATCCGACAAGGGCACTTCCGGTAGTTCTATGCCACTCTCGTCTCCCTCTTGGGACGCCTGATTAATAATTGCACTTGCTACAGATACCAAATCTTCGTGGGCTTTGCACATTTTTTTCGGAAAATACGCCGACGCTCTGGAAAATTCTTGAAATTTTCGCTCGATTTCTGAATGAGACAAAACAGGCGTGGTACTTGAACGTCTGGGTAAAGTAGGTAAGCTATGTGGGGACACTACATGGCTTGTTTGCTTGTGCCTACTTGATAATGGTCGTCTTTTTGGAGGGAATACATGATCATGTCCATCCCCTGCTACATCTGTGGCAAAGCGGTTTGAATTAATTTTTAACTCAACTGGAATGTGTAGTTCCTGGGAGCCAGAATTAGCCGTCATGTCTGTGGACAAACTTACTTCATTGCAGTGTTTTCGATCAGGGGTGATCGATTTGGCCTTGGGTAACGTTTGTCGGAGTGCTCGGGATGTCTTCGGGGACTTCGGTGGCACAGGGCGTTTTGGACTTTCCGGAGATGTTGGAGACGTCGGGGATATAGAGGCCGAGTCTTCAACAAACGGAAAACTTGATAGGCTGGCGATCAACGATGGTTCAGGAGTGGGTGTTCTTCTCCTTTGCCTTAAAGGAGAATTTGGACGACAGTTTGGAATCAAAATTTGTGATGAACTCGCTAAGGAACTTAAACTCTCTTGACGTTCTGATTTAGGGGACTTTGGACAATCCCTTGAGGAGTTTGGCGGTACAGGAGATGGCGGTGGGGCCGGTGACCTTGAAAACACCCGGGATTTTGGACAGTCTCTTGGAGATATAGGAGATCGTGGTGAGGCCGGAGGCTTAGCTAGTACCGGGGACACAGGAGATCGTGGTGAAACCGGAGTCTCGGATGCTGCCGGGACTAATTGGGGGCCATCCCGTGGCGAAGGCGGCGATCTCACCGACGAAAACTCTCTGGAACTCTGAGAGCTCTGAGAACGTTTGGACTATAAAGCTGGTGCTTTGGGGTTTTGTCTCAAAGAAATCCTTGAAACTGAGGGCAATAAGCTGCCATATTGCACCGCATTTTGAACAGAAGCATCAGAATAAGTGCAGCATTTCTGATTTGTTAAATTTCTCTCCACGCTACTGTTAAATCTTCTCCTTCGCTCAAGTCCGCCTTGTTTTGATATCTTCGAGCCATGGACATTGATATTCATATCAGTTTTCTTTGTCTCTGATTTAGTTTTAATCATTTCATTCATCGAGTTTGTGCTGTCCACAGAACCACCAAAACGTTGGCAGCTAAATTTTTCCAAGTCCGCCGGCGAAGATGCTCGACGAATATCAAGCAAGATCCCTTTTTTTCTTGGCAAGAATGTACTCAGTTGACTTGACTCTGGTCGTTCGTAACTTTCTGAATATTTCTGCGACATTTCAGTCAAAACAAGTCGCTTAACTTTAGTATTTGCTTCTTGGTCTTCTTCAATACTTTCTTGCCTTTGAGAAAGTGAGTTTCTTTTCTTCTGGAGATCACAATTTCGTAGCAAATTTGCCAAGGTTGTTGTTTCATTGTCATCTTTTGGTTCATCTACGTTCTCCGAGCTTACTTCATCGATGTTAATTGAGATGTAATGATTTTCAATGTCTTTAGTCGATTTTTCATCTTGCAAATCATCTACAGGTACTTCTTCAAACGCACGAGTGATTTCTATAGTAGGCATAACTTTAGCACTAACAACATTTGCTTTTTTATCGTTTGAAGCCGATCCAAGTTCTGCTAAAACAACATCAAACTGTGGCGAACTTGACAACGTCCAAACTGAAGGCATTTCAAGATCTTGCAAGCATCCAATCTTCGATAAACTCATCATCATTTAATAACTTTCTAATGATAAATTTCTCTACTGATTTGCCCAAAGTTTGTGAATGCTAAACAACGCGGTCCAAAGTTAAAATTTATAAGAATAAGCCTGAAGCGAGATGACGTTTTACCCCCGTCTCTAGACCATAATCCTGTTCTTGTATTCTCTAAGGAGTCAAAAATTTTAATATGAAAGAATTTTAAAAACTATTATGGTCTAGAGACGAGGGTAAAACGTCATCTCGCTTCAGGCTTATTCTCAAGGGACTTTCGAGTTTTATTGCTTTGTTTAAATTCATGAATTAAAAGAACAAAAGAAAAAGACGTTTATCAGTTCTGTCAGCCGCTTATGAAGATTTCTTGAGTTGAAAAGATTACCTTTCTAGAATCATACATATTCTAAAAATATTAACACGTTAAAATGCCTATACCATCTAACTCAATATTTTCAGTATTGATTCTACATAAAGTGAATATTTGGATAGTAAAAGAATTTCACATGATTCGAGTGATGGATCTTGAAGTTATCAAGGTTTATATTTGGAATATACTAATGAGAGTGTGCCGATGTCATTATAGGCAAGATAAAATATACAAAACTTTTGTATATCATGTATAAAAAAATACTGTATATAAGTTATAACATCATTGTCTTACTCAGGGTTTATAGAAAATCAAGAGCATATTTGTTTTCTCATAGTAATCAGTTTTGCAATTTAAAATCGATGAGAAGCAAACTCAAATTCTTACAATCCACTATGTAAAGTTAAAAAAAATGCTCTGTATTTATACAACAAGAGATGTATTGGCTACAATAGGTAAAACATGCTGGTTTAGCCTGGGTTATGGCTTCTAAAAGACTCTCGTTACAAATTACCACGATGACTCGGGCTGCATTTCACTCATGCAAAGTAATGATGAAAAGGTAAATTATACACCGTGAAAAGATGAAAAAACATGCAAAGTAAAGAAAAGTATTCTGTATTTATACAAAAAGAGATGTATCTGGTGTTGGTTTAGCCTGGTTATGGCTTCTAAAAGACTCTGTTATAATCTACCACGATCACTGGAGCTACAATTCACTTTGCAAAGTAAAGAAAAGTATTCTGTGTTTATACAAAAAGAGATGTATCTGGTGTTGGTTTTGCCTGGTTAAGACTCTCGTTACAATTTACCACGAGGATTCGAGCTGCAATCACTGTGAAAAGTAAAGAAAAGTATTCTGTATTTATACAAAAATATTCCGTAGTATAAACCATACACAATGACTAGTAAATACCTACTTTAGCCATACAATATTATTAATTTCGACAGCATTTGTGTTCTATAAGACAGACAGACAGACAAACATGTAGAAAAACGGGCAGATAGAAACACATCCAGGCTAACGACATCCAGACAGACGCTGTTTGAGTTTGTATATGTAGTAGATATCAGTAACGGCAAAAAGTCTGCATTGCACCTCCTAAATCACATGACCAGATTAATGACTTAACAAATGTCAAAAAATATTGCGTTGAAAGTCCATTTTATTTGTTTTTATACATTTTAAAAATCTTAAACTTTTTGTTTCGTGTGTATATATATTGTAAGCATAGATTTAATCTTTGACTCTGAGATATTCGTGTAATTCTATAAGGAATCTACTAGCAAGTGGTTTCATTCAAGGCCTTTCACAATAACCATCAAACACTTTTTCAGCTGCCATAAAAACGGATGATTTATAGCATAGAGCCTAAACTTATATTCCCACAAAGCGCAATAATTGCTGACAGGGACTAACACAGAAGTACTTCTTTTATCTAAAAAATGAACAGATTTAGTTTTCATCTATCGTTCTCCAACCAACACCGCCAAAATTCTCGCATATGTTTTTCTTTTTTGGCACTTCAATTTCAAGTACTAGCTTTGAAGAGTCGTTGTCTTTTTCCTAGTGATCTAAGAAAGTGTAATTAATCGTCATAGTAACGGAGAGTAGATCTTTTCATGATCGCGGCGATGTAAATTAAAGTTTGGTGTCGTTTGCGCTTTAGAAGCGTCATTGCCACATCTGATTATTCGCGTTTTCGATCTGTTAATGAACCTTCACTCATAATCGTCAACAGCGACGAAGCGATAAGTTATCCTGCTATCCTTCGAAACATCATTCGCCGAATTGGAAAATTTTCTTGATTTTACGAATAATATTTAAATCTAAAAGCGAAAAACTGAAGAAGAAAAGAAGAGATAAAGTGAGAAAACAGGTTTGCAGTTGCTATTCTTCAAAACATCACTGACACCGAAAATTTCACGAATAATTCCTTGATTTTACGAATATTCTTTAAATCCAAGAGGGAAAATCGAAGAGAAAAAGAAAGAATACTTATAGAAATAAGTCGACAAAAATGGTGGAAGATTTTTCAATGCAGTTTCAAATGCAGACGAACATGCCTACAGTTCTAATCATGCAAAGCTCGACACACTTTCGAGAAGTCTTAAATGAGATGCTTAACGTTCGTGAGCAAACAGAACCAGAAAAAAACGAGGGATTGTTGTCTCGGAATTCTGGAAAAAATCCTCGCTTGCCGCCAATTCACTTGACAGATGAAGAACTTAAAGATTTTACGAAACAGAATGAGAATTCAAGTCGCAATATCGGAAAATTCCCTTCAAATCTGCATGACAAGGAAACAAGTTTGATACGGCAACCGAAAATGGCGAGGCAAGGCTCACAAGAATTGGAAAAGAAAGACTTGACATTTCTTAACGTTCCATTGGGAGATTTGGATGTGAAATCTTCACTTCTACAGCAGGGAGTACCAGAACATTTTCATGAATTTTTGGAATCAAATGCCTTGGAAAATAACTTTTCGGGGAAGAAGTTATGAAGAGTCATTTGGAAAAACAAAAATTAATACAGCATTATTATTTGGAACAAAGTATCATTTAATTCTTTTGTGAGAGAGAGATTGAGATTTCCAAAGTAAATATGGACCACCAGAGTTTGCTAAAGCTCAAGGGTCATACATACTGTATTCAGTAGGAATATCATAACTCTTTTTGGAACGTGTCCCTAGCAACAGGGTCACGTAGGTGTTATAAAATTTGAAAAAAGGATGTCGGACCAAAGGCCAGTAGGCTATAAAAACATCATTTTGTTAACATTTCTTGGTTTGCGCATATTTAAAGGGCACTTAGATGAATATGGATAAAAATTGATTAATGACATTGGAAATGAAACTTAGTTAAATGTATCTATATGGCCCCAATAGTAGCCAAGCAACATACTTTCTTAACAGTAAAATGTAGCGGATACAAATTATCAGTTTTATTCAGCATCTAAATTTGGAGTAAATGACGTCATTTACTCAACCCTATTGTTCTTTCTGCTTTTGAACCAAAATATCTCAGTAGCAAGTGGCTCCCAGGCTAAAATGTTCACTAACCTGGTTTACATAATCATAATTGAGTCATATTTTCAGACTTGGGGCGTTTTGATCCAAGTGCCCCTTTAAAGGGGACTAGCACGAAAATCATCCACATTTTAATTCAGCTGAAACTTTATTGGAATAACCCTTAATTAAGGTGACTGCCTACTTTTATAAATTGATTTGAACATTTTTTAAACTTCGATTTTCCGAATTGAAATTTAATGCTGATTCGAAATCTGGAAAGAGAAATAGGGTGTCCTGAGCTCGTTTTCTAGATAATCAGCATTTAATGGAAGCCTACGCACGAGGTTTTGGAGCAAAAAAATGCGCCAACGGAAGTGATTAGAAAAAAAATAAGATTCATAAGATAATAGTTATTTGCAGACTATATGATTGCATAAATGAAGGCTAGTCAATCATTCTACAATAATACATGGATATTTTTGCCAAAAAGTCAAAGAGATACATTGATTTGTGATATTTTGTAGTTTCGGTGCTCTTAAAAAATCTCATAAAGTCGAACAAAAATCCCTACAAAAATCTATTTTTGTCATGTGATACTGATTTAAACTTTTCCTAAAATGTTGATATAATAGATTAGTAGGAGTTTTTTTCGAATGAGCTATTAAAAAAAACAGAGAGTCCCGAGCAAAATTTGAGGGTTTTGCCCTGTTGAAGCTCAAAACACGTTTTTACAATAACTTACCAATTTCTCGCGCGCTGATTGGTTATTTTTTATCATCAGATTATCAGATAAGGCTGACGTCATCAAGCGCGCGCTCTTTCCGTTGGTTGTTTTGATCGCTAAAAATGAGAAGTTTTTATCGTTTTTGTTATTGTAAAAACAAATTAAAATCAGATTTTTATGTGTCTGTCCTCTTATTGACAATAAATTTCGCCATCACATTGTCAAAGTAGTATACGGGTCTACTCGGCTACACCTCGTGAATCCACGCTACTTTGACAATGTGACGACGCAATTCATTGTCAATAAGAGGACAGACACATAAGAAACTGATGTCAGTATTTGCTAAATGGTTCTTCAATAAAATCTTGTAGATCTTTCAGCGGTTGTTGAGCGCGCGCACATTGTGGGCTCAAATCGACGTTCAAAAGTAGGCAGTTACCTTAAAGGTCTAATAATCATAGTATCAGTTCAGTATCAATATCAGTTCTGTTCCATTACTAACAGCAATTAACTGAGCAACGTGGACTCTATTCTATTCTAGATTAAAGTTCTTAAAAAGAAGTCCGTTGAAGGCTTTTCTGTCTTTTGTTAATCTTCTGGCCTGATCTTAATCAATGTTTCATAGTTTTTCGATCTTGAATCCATGGATCTCTGACATATCTTTTGATTGGTTTGCTGAAAAGTATTTTTTTCGTAAGATTGGAGTTGGGCCGTCTACATATGCGTGCTATATATTTTAAATATCTAACATATAAGAAATCCCGTAGTGGTGGAGTCCCAATCACAGGGAGCCCAATTTAGATGGTGAATGGTTAAAATAAAATCGGAAAAATTAAAAAATTAAAAATTTATTAAATTTGAGATCAAGATAATGTCCTCTGTAATGCAAAAGAGCAAAAACATCAATGAAAAATGCACTAGAAATTTTTTTCGCGCGCATCTTTGTTTTCCTATATAATTTAATAAGTGAAAGAAGCCTGATCGATTTTTGCTTACCAGCTTTCATGATGATGCAGTTTTCTCATGAAAAAGTCCGGAAATCTCCAAAATTTCAAGTTAAATGAAAGACATTCAAAGTAATTTTCACTAAACTGATATCGTATTGAGTTATCTGTAGTTATCTTTCATTTTTCAAAGTCAAACCAAACCAAAAAAGCAAAAAAATGTCGACCATAGAGAACTTTGTGGAAGGATTTTTCAAGACCAAAACTAGCCCAGCGGGGTGGCTGGTGGGTGGGCAGTGTACACGTTACAAAAATCCTGTGCGGGAGAGTAGTAAGGTCAAAATTCGTTCTCGCCCGAGTCCTACGCAAGTAGTAACCTTGACATTTGAAATGACAGAAAATTTTCTGTAAGCGAAAATTTTTCTGCACTAAAAATTCGGTCATAGAAATCTTGTAGGAAGAGCCAAAAGTGCTTTGAATAAATGAATCCCCCATCGTAGGGATCATTTTGATCACTTTTTTTGTGGAGTTCGAGGTTAAAAAGACAATGAAATCGTGGTTTAAAGTAAGTTGGCGACTGAAGTTTCCTCACTTGTCAGAGTGAGATCAACAATAGTTACCATAGGGAAATTATATAGGGAAAACAAAGGCGCGCGCGAAAAAAAATATGTTCTAGTGCATTTTTAATCGATTTTTTGCTCTTTTGCATTACAGAGAACATTATCTTGATCTCGAATTTTAAAAAAAAAATTAAATTTTCCGATTTTAATTTCACCATTCACTTTAATCTAAATTGGGCTCCCTGTGTCCCAGTTACCCTTTCAACATCAGCATTTTTGTATTTAAGTGCAAAAGTTTCTTCACTATCACTATCTGTTTTTTCTTCCAGCCATTATTTATCATCCTTCTTAAGGAGGCCTTACCAGCATGTTTCGAGCTTTTTCAGCTCTTCCTCATTCGGTAATTGTGCTTCTGAGCATTAAAGAAGTCTAGATCACTGGTTAAAGTTTTTTCCTGATATTCGGATGCAGAACGTTGTATTTTTACGATTTGTTATAGTAGTCTGTGACGTCATACACTCAACACTAAACTTCGCTCCATACATTTCTTTGTATTTTGTAATTAATATCAGCTTATGGTTTGCGTCACGTGGAGTTTAGTTACGTTTTCCGTCTCCCAACTTACGTCAATTCCATTTTACATTTCTTTCTTAAGTCACGTATTTTTTCTTAAATGTCAAGGTCTGGGTTTTGGTTCCTGGACTGTTTCACGAGAGTAGAGTTTGTTGAATCTTCTCCTTAAATCGAGGGTTTTTGTCCTGTTTCTCCAGTTTTCCTACCTTCGCAAAACTTAACACTTTATTCCAATTCGATCTGTTAGTTAGCCATGCCCTGACTTAGATCAGCCCAGAGGTTGTTTCAGGGTTCAATCTGTGAGTTAGCCCGTTGCCCTGTCTTAGATCAGCCCAGAAGTTGTTTCAATGTTCAGTCTGTGAGTTAACCTTGCCCTGTCTTAGATCAGCCCCGAGGTTGTTTCATGGTCCGATGTGCGTGTAAGTAAGCCGTGTCCTGACGTTGGTCAGCCCAGAGGTTGTTTCATGGATCAATACTAAAGTGTGAAGACTGCGGTTTTTTCATAAGGTGTATTTCTCTATAACTAGTGCTTGAAGTTTAAAGTTTGAACAAGATAACTTCATTTCAAAATTAAAAAATGTAATTAAAGTGACTCAACAGAGAACTGGTCAAAGAGGTCACTGTTTTACGAATCAAAATCTAATTGTATTTTTGCCATGTTGTTTTCTGTTCTTTTACCTATTGTACTGTTTGTTATTCAAAACATCAAGAAAACAAAGGAACTGTTTATCCTCCTAAACGTACTTTATGAGAAACAACCAAGAATCAAATATTAGCATAAAAATTGCTTTAAATTACAAACCAGTTTTCATTAAGTCATTTTGTATCCTTCCTTAGTTTTGTATACTCCTTTTAAGGAGTGAGTGTGGAACATTATTACATGATTTGTTTTTCAAGACATTTTCAAGGCGAGATCACACAATTAGGTAAGTAAGCTGTGATAGTAACTTTATGATTATGAATAAATACACAAATATCTTAAAAGAATGCAATGACGAGCAGGTCATCAATAATCGTATCAATAATCACTTCTCGAGATAAATATAATATAGTTAAATTTTACTATAAGTAACGTTTGGTAACATTCTACGTTAGTATTCATAACTAAAATTCCTTCACTAAGCTTGTTTCCCAGTGAACGGTGCTGTGCTCCGTTTTACAAATATTTAAGCTAAATCTACACGTGCTAACTATGGAGAAGTCAAAAAGTGTGTGACAGATACAACCAGCGTATTTTTGCTTCGCTGGAAGCGCTCGTACCATCTTGTCCAAACTTTTTTAACCAATAAAATCTTTAAATATTTAGAAATTTAAAAATGAGCAGCTCAAGAATTTTTGCCTCAAGCCTCTTGTTTCATCATTACGAATCTTTATCACGACAAGACTATTTATTAAGGAACAATTATATTCTATTTCAGAACAAAAAAGAGTTTTTTAACTTGAGGAGCGAGAAGAAGACCGAAAACGGATAAGAAAGTCAGAAGCATATAACAACACTTATAATAAAACACAATTAAAATATTCATGATGCACCGTTTGAGTGAAGGAAAATTAAGCAGCATCACGATGAAAGACGCGTTGACACGTAACAATATCGCCGAGCAGAAAATGAAAACAGCTTTGACTTCATTACATTCAGTTAACAAGAAACAAGTCCATTCATTGGAAAATAAAAAACTGCTCTACGAGAAGCGACGAGAGGAGTTAAAAAGATCTCTCGCCGTGGAACACGACGGTGCTGATAAATTAACTGTGCAGCGGGGAATGCCTCGAAGCCGGAGTCCACGACCGGAGAGAAGCCGGTACGCCAGATTCCGAAGTCCGAATCCACGACCGGACAACCGATATGATAGATCCCGAAGCCTTAGTCCACGACTGGAAAGCGGCCAGCACGACAGATCCCGAAGCCCTAACCTACGCCCGGATTGTCAATATCATAGATCCCTAAGCCCGAGCCCTCGACCGGATTTGGAAATCCTGAGATCACCAAGTTTGACCCCACGAACGGAACTTAAGCCGGAACCCACTTCATCAATAAATCGAATATTCTCAAAGCCCACGAGATTCACAACTGTTACAGAATTAAACAGCAACCAACTGCGCCATAACAAGAGCGACAATCGACCATGGTCAATATCGTTAGTCAGCGGTCCAAGTATCGAGATCTCTGAAGCAGACGACGATGACTCTACTGGGGTAAAATTGCCACCTATTTCGTCTCCTAGGGGATTCAAAACAGAGATCTTGCAAAAACAGAGAAGGAATTCCGCTGGAGAACTTCCCATCGATGCTGGGAGAAGCCCTAGCAGATCATCTTTGACTTCATATCCAGAACCGTGGACACCGAACACTGCAGTAGATGGAATTTCACCGCGTTCAGCGTCATCTTTACTAGTGCGTCCAAGGAAGGGAATTGGAACACCAGGTACACAACTACCAAGGGGGGTTAATCGTAAAAACATGTCTGATGAGATGAGGGACTTGAGCGGCATTTTGAAAATTCTCGATGACGTCAAACACAAGAATGTCCCGGATCTAGACAGCATTGACATGCGCAGTAGCCCTTCGGTTGTTGAGAAACAAAATTCTCAGGAAAAAATACCAATGAGCATAGAGAATGCTCAAGATGTGGTAATGAAAGAAAAGGAGGAAGGGGATGGCGAGCGGACGAAGGAAAACAAAATGGCCGACGAATCTCTGGATGACTTAGCCTCCAGCATGGAGAAACTCAAGTTTTGTACATATTTACGTGGAAACGATGTAAATTTGGACAGTGAACAGAATCTCCCAGCTGAATTAGTTCCTGTTTGTGTGATTGTAGGACATACGAAGGTCGCAATGCATGACAAATAGATCACGTGCTATAATTATTCTCGCAATAAGCCAAAAGTAGGTCACGTGAGAGTTTCCCCGCTATGATAAAATATAATGGATGTTAAAAGGTATTATTGAGTTCTCTAAAGTCATAAACTTATAGCGGAGACTTTAGTTATTAAACTTGATAAAGGCGATGCTTGATTCTTGAGCTGCACGTTATGTCATAGCCGCCATGTTGGTTGACAATAATAAAGCATTCCTCATTAGCTTCTCTTGTTGGATCAACCAAGATGGCGGCCGTTTCATTGGTATCCTCCTATTCTTGGGGTGCATGTTACGTCATAGCCGCCATGTTGGTTGACAATAACAAAGCGTTTTCTCTTTAGCTTCTCCTGCAGATCAACCAACATGGCGGTTGTTTCATTGTTATTTTGCTATTTTTGGGCATCAATGTTATGTCACAGCAGACATATTTGGGGACGATAACAAAGCATTCCTCATGAACTTCTTTTGTAAGATTAGCTTTAAAAAAACACTGACAAATACGTCTGACCACCATGTGCTGTCAGCTGAGCAGAAAGAACTATTTGTATATTTAAAACTTGTGATCCACCGGATGAGCATTCTGTTCAAGTTAACGTCAAATTAAACCATAGTTAGTAATATTAACCATGGTTAAACCCGACAAGAGTGAAAAACGTCTGCGCATGCTCTGAATCCGTATGCAAGTTAAATTTGACGTTCAAACATGCCTGACAAATTGGACTTCACTTCATGCTTGAAACTCAAGGGTAAATCTTTCATATTGTGTTTGTTAATACAGTATCTTGGTCTCACAAAAGTATAGTCTCGAACTTTTTTGTATACTTGGAGAAACAAACATTTATTTTCTCACTCAAAACTCTTAGAAAATGTTCTGAAGTGCATGCACCCATGCGCAAACGTTTTTCTCTAGTGTCGTTAATCCCAGCAATGACACTTTGGTTTTTACAATCATACGTGAAGTTAATTTGCCAAACATTATCATAATAGTTATTGCCAAGCTGCTTTGTTTCATCATCATAGTGATGACAACAGCTTATTGTTTTGTTTACTCAGTTTATTAAAACTCATTCGAATTTGCCGCCGCCATTTTGGCAAAGGGTCTATTCTGGCGTTCACGACCTTTTGATAATACTGGTCCATAATTGCACCATGCCCATTTCAAAAAAAGTTCAAAAGTATTTTTCTTAGTTCATGATAACTGTCTGCTTAATTAATGTATTCGGAAAGATTAGTTAACACGATATAAATAAAGAATAACTGAAGGTCAAACGAGCGTGAGACAATGGCCTAAAAAACAATGATGAATCTCTCTTGTCTCACAGTAAACAGTGTAATCGCGGTATTCATAAAGCAAACTAACCTGCTGGCCCAAAGATTCACCAGCGATAAAATTTCCAGGAATTTTGAAGCTTCCTGGAAAAAATTCCAAAGAAGTCACGCTATGAACAGTATAGATATTAAGCTAAAACTCTGTGGGTCTAAACTTCAAACAGCGTTGGATAGAAATATCAAAGTCAATGGTCAATTAACAGAAACTTTAGGAGCCGTTGAGGCCAAGAGAAAGAAATCTTTGGAAATTCTACTGCAGAAAAAAACAGAAGTTCTTGGAAGCAACGCTCAAGAGAAGAGAAAGTATCCCAGAGAGTTACATTACAAGGAATCCAAGATCTGGTGCAAATGTGTTCAAGGTGGAAGGAAATGACATTAAGAAGAATTCGCATCTAATTGCACTTGAAAAGCGTGCAAGCGCCAACAAGAAAGTCGTAGAGCCGATTCATAACATCATTTCTGCTAAGAGAATGGCGGAAAAATGGCTGACTAAATCTAGATTGGCGAAAGCACACGAGAAGATGGATGAAGCAAATGCAAAGAGTTTTGACAACAAAAAGGATGAAGAAGAACAGAAGCCCCAGAACCAGAATAGGCGAAAATCTTTGATTGAATTCGAAATCGAAACTGCAAAACTGCAAAAACAAATGTCGTTTTATCAAAATCGTCGGAAGACTTTGTCAAATGCTTTTCAACCTCTTTTGGAAAGTGATTCGGAGAATATAGAGACACCGGGACAACATAAGAAAACAATAGTAAAAGATAATGAAGAAGGTGAAAATAAGAACGACGAAAAATATCAACCTCAAAGGGAAATGGAATCTGAGGAAATTGAAAGAAAACCTAAAGAGAAAGATAATTTCCAGGCACAAATAGGAATTGTATCAAGAAGAAAGTCGAGTTTGGTTGAGGTTTCAAAACAAAACAAAGAAGGATTAGCAACTCTGGTAAGATATAAGTGGAACGAAGATGAGACGAGAGGTGTTGAGAGTAAAACAGGGGATAATAGTCAAAGACGGTTCAATGTGAAGAAAGAAGTTATTGACACTTCAGTGAATTATAGAATATATGGTACAGGCCAGGAGGAAGAAGAAGATCAGGTCAACCAAAAACGAAAGGAGTTAATTTTGACGAGAATGAAAAAATTGAACAAAATTAAAACGGAGAAAAAAGCTAAAAAAAGCACTCATAATGGAACGCTTAATGAAGGAGTTAAAAAAGTTTCGATCGAGAGGAATGAGTGCTGTGATGAACGACCGAAACCAGGCATCTATTCAGGTTTAATTAGAAGCATTAACACTGATCCATCAAAGGCAAATAATAGTATTATCTCTAATCACAGAAGCAAACAAAGTTATGAGAACAATAACGACAGCATTAGAGGCTTGGAAATCGCCAAACAAAGAAGTGTGAACACGATGAATGACGAATTTACTGACGATGCAATAAAACAAAGGTCTTCAAAATCTACTAGCGAGTTAAACAATGAACTTTTCGATGTACTTAGCGACCAGGAACGTGGATTGAATTCGGAAATTTTTGAGAGCTCATACGAAACAATGTTATCAGAAATTCAAGAGAAGACGACATCCGGCGTCCAGCAGGAGAACCTTGAAGGCCAGAATTCTAATCCTTTAAGAAGAGGTGCTATCTTAAGGCAAAGACGAAAAAGTGTTGCAAATGTCGACGAGTTAAAGAAAGTTGAAGTCGAAGAAAACACGAAGGTTAACGTTTCAAGAAAGAAAAGTATTGGTGAGTCTGAACCTCTGGACTTAGTTTCCACGGCGCATGCGCAGCCTCTGAATACCACCAAGCGCATTTCACATCGGCGTAAGAGTATTCCGATGTTGCGTGGGCTTCACTTTGGGCGCCCTGTAGGGAACGTCTTTGGACACGTTACTAGTGAAAATAATTATAATACCGAGGGAGGACAGAGTGGAGATGGGTTAGCTCCATCAGGGTTGACTCGCAGACGCAGTAGTATCGTGTGTGGGCTATTGCCACAGCCTGATGGTGATGAAATTTATAAATCGGGTAATTCGTGTCCTGGGAAGTTTCTTCACGGAAGACGCAAGAGTATTGCTTCCTTGCGTAATTTTGAGGATAGCACAGCGGATATCTTCCTCTAGTCTAATGGAGAACAAATCCAGGGCTATAGTGACGTTGGCCACGCCAAACGTATCTGTGGAAGACGCAAGAGTGTTGCTTCATTAAGCACCTTTAGGGGTCCCCTGGGGGAAATATTTCCTGACCATGGGCAGTCTGCAAACGATAACCAAGATGGAAATGGTAAGAAAAGAAATGACCATGTTGGAATTGTGAATCGACGAAAGAGCATAACATCTTTAGAGTCTGGAGAGCTGCGTAATGTGGTGCAAGCGAGATCGTCTAGATTGAATGACCGGGGTCGGCGAAAGAGCATCGCTGCTTTGCCGGAATTGTCGAACAGAAGTGAATATTTAGTGTGTAACAGTTTTGAATCATGAGTTTATTTCATAAAATATATACTAGATCCAGTTTCCAGTTCTCTGTTATTCAGGGTTAGGCTCGATTTTATATAGAATCAAGAGAATATGAACTAAGAGAAGAAATCCTACCTATATAGCATTGTAACCATCATGTGCACAGTTTGATGCTATTTTTAGCTTGGAGATATTTTGAGCGAAGAAACTGATTGGCTGATTTCTTGAGGGTAGGCGGCTTCCAGTCTTGCAGTAAACAAAGCCCGTGTTTTTGTCGCTTTTCGTGTCCTAAAACGAGGCATTAAAGGAACGTTGTCATACGAAAATAGAACATTAGTGATTTAGTGGGATAGGGATTATATTATAAAAACAAAAGATCACTGAAGATGAACTTTTTCTTTTGTCTTTTAATGTATTCCTTTCTCACTAAATTACTAATGTTCTATTCTTGTATGACAACCCTCTTGCAAGTAGGTGTATGTATATATATATTGATGGGTTGCAAGCATTCCCAAGAGAGTTTAAAGATAAAAGCATGGCGGCCATTGTGGTGCCGTTAACAATGAATGCTAATGAGAAATCTTTTTGTTAAATGGCACTGCGATGACGTAACGTGCAATCGAAGAATTGTGCATTTTTTTGACATTATCTTACACATTTTGAAGTTTTGTATTTTCTAGTTTACATTAATAAATGTTTTAAATTTGTATAAAATAAAAACGGAATAAGATCGGACCATTTGATCTGTGAGTTAGTCATGCCCTGACTTAGATAAGCCCCGAGGTTGTTTCAGGGTCCAATCTGTGAGTAAGCCATGCCCTGACTTAGATCAGCCCTGAGGTTGTTTCAGGGTCCATTCTGTGAGTTAGCCATGCCCTTACATCGATCAGCCCAGAGCTTGTTTCAAGGTAGGATCTATGAGTTAGGCATGCCCTGACATCGATCAGCCCAGATGTTGTTTCAGGGTGGGATCTATGAGTTAGCTGTGCCCTGACTTAGATCAGTCCAGAGGTTGTTTCAGGGTTCAATCTGCAAGTTAGCCATGCCCTGACTTAGATCAGCCCAGAGGTTATTTCAGGGTTTGATCTGCAAGTTAGCCATGCCCTGACTTGCATTAGCTCTGGCAGAAGTTGTTAATTTCAGTGTTCTATCTGTGAGTTAGTCATGCTCTGACTTAATTCCTCCCAGTGGTTGTCTTGGGCGGGCCTGTATAGATAAAATTGAATGGTTTCTTTCTTTTGGTCTACTTTCATTTCTATATACACAACTGATTTAAACGGCATACCTTGAAACAGACAGTAAATTCATTAAGCAATTGCCCTATTCCACTATGACGTCACTGCTTGTTTATGTGTGGGATAGAATCGCCAAATCCAATAGAAAATTCAACAGAATTTGCTCCTAGCGAAACAGTTTAATCTAAAATGGCCTGGTTTTCAGATATAATATGTGTTAATATGTACTAAAAAATATTCTGAGCGTTTGCTGGCTATTCTACTTCTCTTCGTGGATTGATACGGGTTTTAGAACAATTTTTGGTGAATTTGCGTTGATTTGACGACCATGAACCTTTACGTTTAGATAATAGATGTGACGCCATAGTGAAAAATAGGGCAATTTGAAAGTCGTTTTCAAATCCCTTGGAGGTTAATATTAGATATTAAGAGGCTGTGAAAAAGACTGGGTCGATTTGGCATTGCATTGCATTGTGGGACTGTTTTAGAGGACGAAATAGACGCCATCTTGGAAATATGTCCCCTACAACAGCTCGACAACTAATGCACTGTAATGCCAACTCAGTTAATTTTCTCCTTAACTTCGGTGATCTTAAGAATGACAGAATAGACGCCATCTTGGAAATGTCCCCTACAACAGCCCCAAAATGCACTTAAATGCCAACTAGACCAGTCTCTCGCTCAACCTCTAAATGGCTAAAAAGGATTACAGATTCATAGGTGGTTGGTATCAGGTTTCGTACCCCTCCTAAATCGCATAACAACTTTTCTTAGCCATATAATATTTATAAATTTATAGAATAAATATGAATAAAGGGAATTAGGAATCGTCTGGTGTCAACACGGCCTTAGTGTGTCCAACAATAATCAACGGGACCCGATACTTATACGAGATATTACAACTATTATCATCGTTATCATCATTTACATCATCAGGATCGCCCGAGGACATCCTTGGGCGTACTCTGAGATACCTCGTATGTTTTATTTCATCGAACATCTCAGCTAAAGTTGATTCTGCACTTGAATTTAAACGAGTTTCTTCCTCTGTGGAGGCTTCTTCACTTCTGTTGGCGGAGTAAAATACTTCTCTCTCGCCGCTTGGCTCTTGCTCACACTTTTCCGCACCCTCGCCATCGAGATTGTTTGGCTCAAGAAAATGAACCATGCCACCATCGACGTCTCTGGCAGAAATATCTTTAGTGGCCTGGGACTGGGCTTCAAATTCAAGTCCCTGCATTTGCGCATGATCAGGATAATCGTTATCACTGACCTTATCAGTCTGTGGATTCGTTTCTTGTTGATTTTGATGTGCAAATCTCACGTTCCTAATGTAACGGTACTCTTTCATGTCACCCATTAGGCGAATGGCATGTAATGAAGCACGCATGCGCCGTAGGCGTATCTTATCCTAGTAAATGAAACATGAATGGATACATTAATAAAAACTTTACATGAACACACATCTTCGAAAAGTCCTAATAACGGGATAATACTCCAGTTTCGAGTGGCCATGTCCTTCCGTTCCTTCTCTCTTCAAAAATTCTTAAAGACTGAAAGTTTCTATTTAGGGAACATTCTTTTTTTAGAAGGGGGAGGGGGTGGTCGGAGAAATCCAGGGGAGGGCCATTACATTTCTACTCATTCAAAAAAGTGGGTCATCAAATTTTTCACACATTACTTAAAAGGGGAAGGTCACCTTTTTATGCAGAGGGTCTAAACATTTAACATTACATTTTCATAGGTATTCCTAGCCTTCGGCCCACCCTCCTCTCAAAAGATGAATGCTTCCTATACTTACATCTTTTAGCAGGAGATACTCTACTTCTGGCTCAATATCCAACAGATCAGGAGTTGACGATGATCTTTCCATTTTATTGGACTTCCAGTTCATGTCGTCTTCTTCCTGGCCACCGTGTCCTGCATCCTGCTTCATTGAAGGCTTCAATGGCTGTTTCTCCACGGATAACCACGAGTTCTTTTTCACCCGTTGCATTTTGGTAGCATCTGTCCAAGACAAATTTCTCGTGTCTTTAATATCTTTGCTCCCAGATTTACTTTCTGTTTTATTCTCGGGTAAATCTCGAAGACCTTCAAAGCTCTTGCTTCGTGTTCTCGTCAGGGGAGGCAGCGAAAGATGTTTTCTTTGTTTCGTGATATATTTATCTTTTATCGACAAACATTCGTCATTTTTAGACAAGGGGTTGATGATGGGTGGGACAGCTAACATACTGGGCGCAACACAGCTTTTTAACCATCTCCCTCGTTTAGATGTTTTGTCACTTAAATTATCGTCACTAAATGATGATTTACTTCCGAAAGAAGGAACTCTGAGATTTCCAAAAGAAGTTCCATCGATATATCTGTCAGTCTCATTTGTGCAAGCATTAATTCCTTTATTTGTTTGAATTTTGCCACAATTTTTCAAGAGTGAGTCACTCTGTTTGCCTCCATCATCCTTAGAAGAGTCTAGGCTGAATTTCTGGAAAAGCTTTTCCCTTTCCTCACTGGACCTTTCGTTTGCATAAGATGGGTCCTTTCTGGAGCTGAGCAAATATTCTAATAAATTATCAGTGGAGTAGCAGTTCCTCAGGTCCAAAAGTCCAGAAGCTTTAGCCCGTTCTTGTCGCCATTTTTCTGAGCCATTGCTACCACGGTGGAAACTATGTGACTTCTTCAATGGCTCAAGACACAGACGATGTTTTAAGAACTGAGTTCTTCTTTGTTCAAAGGCCTTTTCTGAGGCCTTTTTCTTGACCTCTAATACTTGAAGTTCTTTCTTAAGCTCAAAGTCAAAGTTTTGGTTTTGGTTTATTGCTTTTTGTAGCCTGACGCTTGTTAATTGATTGACTGTTGCTCTGTCATCCATGGCACTTGAAGGATTCGTTTCTTTACCAGTAAACATGGAGGCAAAGAACGTATTAAGTTGTAGTTTATCACTCAACTTACGTTAATTGTCCTTCCTCAAGATACTCGTTAACAACGACGAAATCTTGCCAGAGGAAACTGAAACAATTTACTTCACTAAACTCTTTCAAAGACACGTTTTCAATTCCCTTTTTTAGAAAGTCCTGGAGTCACTCGACGACACAAAAGACTTTTGACCATGCGCTTTCGTTTTCCGAGGATCAGTTTGTTCACACCAGAGTCAACTCTGTTATTAACTCTGTTCACACAAAAGAAATTTTCCGATTTGATTGGGGCTCTGAATTTACCACTTAATTGTCTTGCAAGATTACATGGAATATCTTTATAACTGCAGTTCTTTATAACTGTAATCTGGTGTGAAGTTCAAAGAATTTCCCGCCTTGAATCGATATACCAAAACCAATGCTGTTGTAAAGAACTGCTGTTAAGTACTGGCTTCAAAATCTTCTTAGTGACAAACAAGAGTTTGACAGAGTCTATGGGATCATAACAGCGAAAACGCTTTTTGGCATAGGATTCTAAATTACAAATAGCCCATCCAAAAAAATAGAATAGCTCATAAAGCTTTGATAAGGGATCTATTTAGTGGGGTAATTATCACTAATCTGTTAAAAGAGAAATAAAAGCCCAAAGAATGTAAGATGTTGTCTTCAAACCAATCAACCCACCGAGGCCCATTGTTAGTGCGTTAGCAACGTCCGTAAAGAAGGTCCAACGTCAGAACTCGTATAGAAAGCACAATTGATGACGTCTAAAGATTTTATGACAAACAAGGCGGCCGGTTTGCTTTGTTCGTAAGGAATTATACAACGTAATCAACTCGAACAAAATAAAACACGATTGAGTTCAAAATGCACGCGTAAATTACAAGGATCTGTTTTAAGATTATTAAACACAGATTACGTTGTTTTAGGGATGATTGTTGCACGTCACTTTAGTCAGACGAACAAACTCTTTTAGCCCAAACAAGTGTTTTTCAACTCAGCTGGGCTCCAATGTAAATAGCGGTGAATACACATTCGTAAATATTTATTTTTTTCCATGGCAACAACAGGCTTAAGCACAATAAAGATCACTTGCAAGTCAAAACGAAGCACCTTGTCTTAGTTTGTACTCTAAAATTACTCCTTAAATTATGTTACAATCACCGTTTGTCTTGAAATATATTCGTACGGGTGAGTGCAGTCTTAAGAAAGACTATTGTTGGTGGTGACCGACGTTTCGACAACCAGAATTTGTTGTGAGATGTAGTGATCGCACGGGTGAGTGTAGTCTTAAGAAAGACTATTGTTGGTGGTGACTGACGTTTCGACAACCAGAGTTTGTCGTGAAATATATTCATACGGGTAGTGCAGTCTTAAGAAAGACTATTGTTGGTGGTGACTGACGTTTCGACAACCAGAATTTGTTGTGAGATGTAGTGATCGCCCGGGTGAGTGTAGTCTTGAGAAAGAATATTGTTGGTGGTTACTGACGTTCCGACAACCAGAGTTTTTATTTCGATAACGCGGGGAGTGGTTGCTCAATTCTCCCGAGCCAATGGCTCATGCAAAAAGCGCTCAATGGTGCACCCTTTACCCCATCAGACCCTATCATTCCTCATTATTACGGGTATTTAAGCCTAAAGCTACACAAAACACAGTGAGAAGTCGAAACAGACGTAGAGATCCTGGAAATTGAACTGTGGATCTCGAAGCTCAGCAGAAGACCGGGCACTAACTAACTGAGCTAAGCCTGCTCAGAAACAACTATAATGACGCTGGCAATTACATCACCAATGCATGTACACATTGAAAATTTTCTTTTCCTTTAATTCATTTTTAAGAACAGACACGAGGTTATCTAGTTTGTAAATAAACAATTTGGTATTGATATTCGAAGGCGTTGATGGCAAATAAATTAGAAGGCACTAAATATTTAAGAGAAGTGTATGTATTATCGCATCTTTTCTTATTCAAACATCAACGCCAAATATCAATATAAACATGCAAACTCTGTGTCTGCGAACTGAACGCTGAATTTTGGCTTTTCGTTGCCGTCAATCAAACCTAATCAGTCGGTACCTTTTATATTTTTGACTGGCGGCAGCGAAAAAAACAAATGTCAGTGTGCAGCTTGCAAACACAGAGTTCGCATGCTTTGGAAATTTCAGTAATATTGATACTGTCTAATATTGCCGGGTGCAATAAAAGCATGCCTAGTCATCATAGATAATCACTGAGCCTGAGGCAAATAATTGTTTTAGTATAAATACACAGGCGATTCTTTCAAAAAATGAAGAAAAAAAAGAAGATAAAAGGCATTTTTTCCCGGTAACAGCAACAAAGCGGCTGGCCGCCATTTTGGATTTTCTGGATTGGAGTTTCTTGACCAATCAGCGCGCGAGATTTTCTATAATCACCTGCGTATTTTTACTAAAACATTGTTATCACCATCGTCACGTGTTCTGATGCTCATATCATCATCATCATCATGTACCATCTCCATCATCGTCCTCATTTTCATAGACCTATCCAGCGCTTTCTTCATCAGGTTTGGGCATGACTGACTACCCTAAGATATCTACAATTTTTCAACGATTCCCAAACTTCTTGTGTAACAGTCTCCTTAACCGCTACGTCCTCCACAGGATTGCTAATTCCATCACTACCGCGAGCTGTTAACATGTTTTGTCCTTTTCTCTTCACAAACCGACGTTTCATTCGGACAACACGATAAACCACCGACCAGCCTGGCTTGACTTCGGAGCTATTCGGCATAACATCGGAAGGTTTCCGTGGTACGATAACAACGGGAACGTTTCTGCAATCGGCTACACCTCGTTTGGGTTCTTTCTTTGGACTATTTTTTCCTCTGTTTGACGGCATTTCCGTAGGTTTTGCAATTGATCTTTGTACAGTCGGATGTTTCCGAACATCTTCGGAACTTTTACGACGGACATCTGGAAGACTCGAGGATTTAACGAGCGCTCGACGAGTGCCTGATTTTGAGGAACCACCTCTCTTTCTCTTACTTCCATGCTTTCTTCTTTGAACTTGTTTTGGAGCATCCACTAACTTATTAACAGAAATTTCGGGCAAACTGAAGGATTTTCTAGAATTTTGTCGTACTTTTTCGAGGTCGTTGTTTGCTTCAGAATTTGTAAGTGTATTTCCTACTTTGGCTTCTCCCTCTTCTGTTATATCATGCTCTAACTTTTCACAATTCCTTTTCTCTGAATTCTGGTTCATTAAACCTATGTCATTAACGTCCTTGGCAGTGTGTAATATCATTACCGGTTTTTCCAGTTCTTTAACTTTGTCAGAGGACCTTGAACTTCTAGTTACATCACGAAGTTTCTCACTGTCAAAATAATGAGCAGTTAATGGTGCTTTTTCTATTCTTTCCTTCACGTTTGAATTGCAATTCTTCGGGCACAAATGCCCATCCTTGACTGATGGCAAAGCAAAGTCTTTACTATTTTCAACATCTTTTTTGATTTCATCATTCTGTATCGTTACTGAAGTAACAGAGTTAACAAGTAACTGCGGCCCTTTCTTGACAATTTTTCCAAAACGATTCACTTTCGAGCAACTAGATGCCGTCGTCTTTTCTATCTCCGATACCTCATTCTTTCGAGATTTTACTTTTAGGGAAAACTCTGGTCTTTTTTCCATATTTTGATCCACCTCGGTGGAGCTTTCAAACCGTTTTCCTAATTTCTTCTCCTGCGCTGTGCGAAATTTATTCGACTTGAAAAGAAACAACGAATTCTCTTTCTTCATCTGCTTTTCCAGGGCATTTTTGTACTTTTCAAGTTCCTTGCGACCAGCTTTGGATGTGGCTGTAATAACTTTGCCTCTTTCTACACGATTATTCGCGGCCATTAATACTCGTACTCTCCTACTCACAGGGCTCAGTGCTTGCTTCAATTGATGCTTCGACGTTTATGACAACCAAAACTGCTTAAAGCGATCTAGAATTCTAAAACCTTAGGAGAGAAAGTTCGACGCAAGCTGCTTGCCAAGATGGATATCGGAATGTACTTTTACTTTATATACATATATATATTTTAATATTTTCATGAACAAACAGTGGGATGATTGTATTACTACCCGGTCAATATTACAAGATTTATATCCTCATTACCACTTTTAATGAGGAATCACTTGTGTACTTTCAATCTAAGCCTCTGTTTCCTTACTGAATAAGATAATGATCAATCCACAAATTCTCCTATAGCACACTTAGAAAAGTTTTTAATGAACTGTTAACGGCTTCCTGGAGAATGTACTTTGGGAGAGTTTGAAAAATATTACAAAGAATTTTTGTTGAAAATGTAGATTGTTAAAAGCCTATACTTTTTTGTTAATATCGTGTTCTTTAGTTTTGAATAAAAAAAAGACAACAGAAATATTTCAGGAAATAAGAGAATTTTTTCTTATTTTTATGAGATGAATCAATCTACTTTTGTGAAAATGGGAAAATAAAAACTCATTTCTTTATGAAGCGAAAACCCATTTTTTTTACAAAAAAGTCATTTTTTTGTCAATTATGAAGATGAATACCGACTATGGCAAAAGAGTTTTCATTTTATTCATTTGACAACATACCACAACGATATTTGACACTATTTTTTATCGAAAATAAGCTTAATAAATTTTCTTGTTTAAAAAAAAGGATGAAGACCCATTTTGAGTCGTTTTATTTTCTTACGAAGCTCCCAAACAAAAAATAAAAATAAAAAAGCCCTTGCCTGTTTACTACGAGCTTTTGAGCTCGTGTAGTATCATTAATTTGATTTCCTTGCAAAGTATCTTTTATACCATATTGTTTCCATTTGTTCTGATTGTCAAAAATTTCAAATCGGATGGGAGTGGTCTGAATACAGTGGAAAGAAAAACGCCAAGATGAAAATCTGACTGTGTTCGATTGTGTTGAGACAAAGCCCTTTGCTATTTGTAGAGTTTATACGCATGCTTTTAAGAAGAGATTAATGAAAAAGGCGGAGATTCCTTGAAATGAATGAACAAAGGGTGAATTTCCGGTGCTATCCAACTGTACGCTATGACTTAGGATACCACAAGCAACCGAATCAAAGTATTACAGTTGAATATCAAAAAATCTCTGGAGTAACATCTTTAAATAAAACTAGGCGGAGATGGGCGGAGATTTCTTGGAATAAACGATAAAAGATCGAATTTCCGGTGCTCAATCGAATTATACACTTCGTATGACGTACTAAATCACAGGTAGCCCAATCTCAGTATTTTGGATGTATATACAAAAGTTAATAAATTGAAAACTTTATTTCCGGATAGTAAACCCAACACACTCAACTCTTTGAAACACTTTTCTACGCCACAGGCAACCCAATCTCAGTAATTTAGTTGTAACTGCAAATACGATATTCTTGGGTCTTAACATGCGAATAAGAACCGTTTTTTTACGAATGAAGAGTCAAAAGTTTGATGCAGAAGCGACAATGAAACCACAGGTACTCCAGTGTCAGTGCTTTTTATTTCAAGAAGCTATCGGTTAAATAATGCTTGCATAGAAATACTAAAGTTGCGAAGCTAGATTAGATGGCACAATTGGCACTTTTAATGGCTCGAGAAGAAATAGTAAAAAAAAAAGAATCCTAAATGAAAGAAAGAAATAGGAAATGAAAGGATAAGAAAGAAAGAAAGTGTAAAAGCCTTAAAATACAAAATTACTATTCTCCTATTGCAATCCCATTTCCTGTTTTTCCATTCTCTTTCGTTCCTTTCCCTCCCTTTCTTTTTCTTCCTTCCCTTTCATCCTTTTTTCTTTCTCATCTACCAGTATTCCAAAAGTTGAATTTTTAAAAAAGCCTCCATGGATTCCAATTTTCTGCTAAAATAGGATTTCCTGACTTTTCACTGGACAAATTCGATTTTTCTATCGGAATCCCTTAGTTTTCAAAATAATGGAGAATAAGAATGTCAGCTTAATAAAACAATTATTTTTTAGAAAAAGATATATCAAGGTATTGATATGATGTTCGAAGAATAGCATAATTATTAATCATACAAATAATCAATAATAATACTGATAAAATCCATCAGAACCATATTGTGTTGCTGGCTTACGTCCACGGTCCCTGTGATCATGCCTTGATCTGTCATCTTGTCGGTTGCTATAGCGATCACCATAGCGATCACCACCACGTCTGTAGAGACCAACAGAAAATGTTTTTAGAACAACAGTTATAGTCAGAATATTACTGACTTTTATTATATTCTCTACTTTCACATCCCCATAATACTTGCGTCTTTGGGGGTAACCAGAGGGTAAAAACCCACTTATTTTGCTGAAGGCTGATCAGACAATGTTCAAAATACCTTGTTTGGTATCCAAAGAGATAAAATGAAGAAGTAAAAAACAGAAAAAGATAGAAGCTTGAAGACATTTAAGATAAATTTTAATACATTTTCTTGATGATCTGTACACACAAAAATAACTTGGAATAAACTGATAATCAGTATTGCACTGATAAAAGCAGGTATAGTATAAATTCAATTAAGAAACCTTTCGATTTGGGAAATTTATTTGATTGGGTTACCCCCAAAGACGCAAGGCATTATGGGAATGTGAAGGTAGAGAATACAAGACACTCAATTTCCAGTTAATTACAGCCATTTTTACAGTGCAATTACAGAGCTAATTGTTGTTTTTCAGGCCACTCTTACTCAGTTTTTTTCGTACCATACAATAAGCTATTTGTGACACTGCTAGTTTTGTATTACAGCCAGATAATTTACACTTGAAGCTGTATGTAGCTCGAAAAAATGTAACCGCTCTCACTATGGAATGTTGTGAAAACACCTTATTGATGACCACCTCTACACTGTGCTTTATTACTGAAGGGAGGATGGAAAAAGCTGCTGCTAATTTGCATAAACATCAATGTTTGTGGAGTGAAAATCCTTTTAATTCATTGATCTTGTTGATTTAGATAAGGCGTGTGAGTTTCTACTTAACTTAATAAATCCTTTACAAGATGTGAGCATTTGAAGTTTTGAAAATGCACCAAAACAAGGCCACTAAGGCTTCCAGTGATAAATACATACAAAACTCTCTATTTTCGTTCTTTCATAACTTCTTTAGTATGCAGTCAAACTGTACAAAATTTTCTGGAAAAAGTTTTTGTGAAGTATTTTCTCAGATAGCATTAAAAGTTTCTACTAAAAAGGCTTCATTTTCTCTATCTGAAAAAACTGGGTTATAAAAGTCGTCTATTCTTTTATTAATATTTAGTTCCTAATTTCATTTTGGTATTGAGTTTATTATGCAAAAAGAAAGATGGTTGCAGGATCTAGCACAATTTTGCATGCATGGATTGTGTCACCACTGTGCTCTGTTTAATACTAAAGTACAGTTTTCGACCAATTGGCTTGCACGTACTATCCTAACTAGATAATAATACCTAATATCTCCTGGAATATAACATGCAACACAATTAAAGTGAATATGAACATTTCAAAACCAAATTTCAAAATTATGATTTGGATGACGCCACACTTTGGTACCCCGGCTTTAATATAATGAACAGATATTAAACAAAGTCCACCCAGAAAAGGCCATTTCACGGAGCCCCTTAACTCAACGTCAGCCTCATCAGCTTGTAATTATTCTTTAGAATTTGACTTCAGTCCGCAGTAATGAAAGGAATTTACACATCAGCGAACAATTGAAACACTTAAAAATTTCACAGGTTGTAGGCAATTTCTAAAGAATATATTACATGCTGACGAGGCTGATGTTGAGCTGTGGGATCCGTGAAATGGTCTATTTCACTATTTCACTATCATGTCGCTTGTTTATAGGGGATAGAATCGCCAGATCCAATAGAAAATTCAACAAAATTTGCTCCTGGTTTTCAGATATGATATGTGTTAAAAAATATTCTGAACTTTTCCTGGCTATTTTATTTCACTTTGTGGGTTGATACTGGTTTTAGAAAAATTTTCAGTGAATTTGTGTCGATTTGAACCCGGTCGGCGACCACAATATTTTGCGTTTAAAAAATAGATTGTTTTGATGTGACTTCATAGTGAAATAGGGCATTTGGAACTTGTTCATTTAAACCTTTGCCTTGCCCATCATTGTGACCAGAACTGTTGAGCCAGAAACAAGGTGTGACCAGACTAAAACTAATTTGACGCGTCATCATGATTGGCGACTTGCTGGCCATTATTTTAAGCCCTAGGTAAGACTCTATTGCAAAGTAAAATAGTTAAATAGTTAAATAGCTAACCAACCTGTCATCTGATCTTTGATATGGGTGATACCTATCACCATAGCGGTTTTGTCCTTCATCACGACGATCTCTTCTGCCACCCTGATAATCTCGACTAAACAAGAAATTGGAAATAATGAGAGCAATTAGAGAAGACAAATAACATTATTTTAGGGACAACCTATTATTATATGGTATTATCTGGGAGGATTGTCCGCTTAATAGTGGTTAGTGGTACCACTGTATCTATCAATTCCCCCCACCCCCCATTCATTTTCCTTCTCCTGTTCTTTTTACCTACCTGTACTGGTACTGTAGCCAATCAGGAACGCAAGGAGGAGGTGCAGCTGTCTTTTCAACCGTCTTCATATACTCTTCATCCTCTTCTGTGTACCTTTTAGCAAACAATTCTTCGTATTCCGCAATAACTTCCAAAGAAGAGTTTTCCGACATCTTGATTTTAGTCGAATATTTTCCAGAAAATATAGGTCGAGTTAAAGATGCAAAAATAACGATAAAAAATTGCTTATAAACGAGGTTTCTGTGTACTAAGGTGTATCAGGAGAGCTATATTAAAGAACTTTAAGGGAACAAGGTAAGAAATGTTTGAATAAACGGACTTGAAAGAAGATTAAATTTTCTTGAAGTATTTGTCTTTCCTCGTGTTTGGAAAAACAAGCAGAGGCCTGGATGCTTGGCCACAGGGAGCCCAAAAAAGTTCCAGTTTCAAAGATTTAAGATTTCAGTTTTGGCTCTGGTGAACTTGAAAAAACTTGTTGTTTACCTCTGCATCGATTGAATTTTTAAAAAAGCTTTCCACTGCTGTACAGTTGAATAAATTACAGCATGTTACAGAGAGTCCGCTCACATTTACTATATCATATACGAGCCAGCCAATCAATTGACACTTTTAAACGAAATCTAAAAACTCATTTATCCAAAAAAATACTTTGTTAATATATTTCACACTTTTAAATAATATTTTAACTTTTACTAATTAATAGATGACTCTTATACATATTTATATTCATTATTGACTTTCGATAATTTATTTCAAGTTTATTGTATTGGGGGGGGGGGGGGGGGTGGGGGGGAGGTCCTCCGGCTCACCGGCCATGCCGGCCACCCGGCCCTTTTTCCCGCTACGGGCCTGTGATGGAAATTACTGTGGAAATACTAGAAGAGATAACTAGCTAAAAACTAGTGTGAGCTGCGTCGGTGTTTCTAATTTACTTTTTTATCATTACTGTGGAAATTACTAGAAACTTGAGCTGAAAGCTTTTTAACTGAGCCTGTGTGCAGCCGGTATTATTTCTCTCGCTATAAACTATAGCGGCTGAACGAGGCCACTCGAAACTTGACATATCTAAAGGAAAACACAAGACACAAGTGAGACCATGTATTTATATGATTTTTTTTGCATTAAATTTATTGTATTTGTTTAACTTCCAGTTGCCGGGATCAAGCACTTCAAGGACGTCATCAAAAAGAAAAAAGAAAGAGGCGTTAGAGAGGGTGGTTACAATACGCCTAAAGGAGAATACGTCAACAAGATCAGAGTTAAAAATAAATAAAACTTTAAATTCTTAATACATTTATCAAGATAAATGAATATATTTAATAACAAAGAGTAAAAAACATAATTTTCAATGAGCAGAACCTAATACTGGACTTGTTTTGGCGGGGAATTTTGTATTTTGCATATTTAATTCTGTTGATCAAACGATTAATTCTTTCAAGGTGATGTAGTCTAAGACTACTGGTGCACGTGCCAAGCCTGTCTCAGTTGTTTTACTAGACATGTGTGACAAAGAGTAATTTCTCGAGTAAAATCAAGATTTCTACCAAAAAATACCTTTTTTGCCTTCATAAATGTCCGTTAAAAGAACGATAAAGGTCCCCAAAAGCCTCGACGAGCTTGTTCGAGCTCTTCATGAGGTTTTTGAAGACGATCATATAAACGTTGAAGAAGTCCACGAATTGATGGAGTCTTACGTTTCTAAGGAAGAAGATTGGATAAAACACGCTAATTACGACCCATATAGGTGAGAAATAAAAAAATAAAGAGTACTTATGCTTTCTTTAGGTAATGGGGTATATTGCATGTTTAATCGGTGGATTTGCAATTGTTTTTTCTACAGATACACGAGAAATTTGGTCGACGAAGGCAACGGAAAGTTCAACCTCATTGTCTTGTGTTGGGGCGAAGGACAGGGAAGGTAGTTGAAATTCATAATTTTAAATTAATATAACCATGACAATCTTTTTCTTATTTTAACCTAAAACTATCCCTTAAACTTTCATATCTTATGTTCAATCCTGCTAAATCATATATAACCTATTTGCATTTACTTTTGATCTATTTTTTTTCAAAGGATTCCTTGACCGACTAAATTTTCAAAACAGTATTTCATCATGGATCCTCTTTAGATTTTTTTATTTGACGATACTCTTCAGTTTTTCTACGCTTCAAAATCAATTGCCTTTTATGTATTCAAGAATTTCTCACCCAAAAAATCATCGTGCATAAACATAATACCTCCTGCAAATATCACGAAAAAATATTAAAAATAAGCTTACATTTATTCGATATTTCTTCATTTATAAGTTTGATTTTAAAATCTAAATCAAAATATCATTTTTTCAACTGCATTTTATAACACAGAAGAAGAAAGGAATGGAATTAAATCAAATTAAGGAATAGGAACGGGATGGTCAAAGTTATTCAGATTAATTAATTGTCTTGAAATGTTTGAACCTTTTTATACATCATAGGTGAAAATATCTCTGAGAGCATCTGACTACTTTGGTAAATAATAAACATAGAATTAAGGTTTTTTTAACCTGAAATTTAGTGCTAATTTCAAAAATGCAAAGAAAAATGGGGTGTCCCTAGCTTGTTTTTGAGATAATCATTCCGGAATGACATGCGTACCATTTTTAAATAATAAAGAAAATGAAGCTAATTTGGACGAGAAACTCACGCTAATCACCTCCAGCGATAATCCAATATGGCGGCCAGCCGCTGCGTTGCTGTTACTGGGGAATTAAAAATAATGAAAGAAATGCTGTCCCCAAAAGGACTAAAGAGGCTAACGAATTTCCACTATATTATTTATTAAAACTACAGCACTAAAAAAGACCATATAATAAATAACTTATTTACCTCGCGTCTCGGTAATAACAATAATTGTTAATATTATTCTGGAAAACAAAAAAACAAAAAATAATGAAAATGTAAAAAAAGTTTTTAAAAGAGTCCCGTTCAAAATTTGAGGGGTTTGCCCTCTTGAAGTTCAAAACGTGTATGGTATGTTTTTTTATTAAAATCGTGAAGCCACCTTCAAGGTTAGGCCTAGGTTTTCAGGATTGTAAATTTCTAAAAAGTGTTAATTTTTTTTACAATACCCAGAAACATATTCTAGTCATGTGTGATGCTGTTCAATTAAAACCTTTTATACCAACTTTCTTTGAGTTATTGTATTTTCATAAACATGCGAATTCTGTGTCCAAGAGCTGCCACTGAAATTTGTTTTTTCACTGCCGTCAACCAAACCTAATCATTTGGTACCTTTCATATTTTTAGCTGGTGGCAGTGAAAATCCTAATTTCAGTGGCAACTCAGAGACACAGAGTTCCCATTAATGCCTCTTTTGCATTTCGTTCCGAATCGGAAATATTATTCATGGTCACTGAACGGTACTGTAAAATGGAGCTATTGAATCTGTTTTGTGGAATGCTTTCAAATAAATCCCTTTAAACAAACTCACTTTATGCTAATTAAATATGTTTTGTAAGACGCAATGATCTAGTGCTTGGAGACGCATTCATAATTTAAGAGGCAGTTTGGTGCTATGGGGATTTTGAAGGGGGCAACCATTATCTCCGTCTGTTGTATGGTTGCCATCACCTATAGACATTACTGTCTTATCATATTCTTTCAGTCCATTAAACCATGTTGTAAATAGGTTTCAGTGCAGCAAAAATTGACCTTGAATTAATTTTGTAGGTAAAATTTCCCCCAGTTTTAGACCCTGGGGAAATAACACATTTTTTAAAAATTTTGAATCTGTCCAAAAAGTGACTGCCAAGCATTAAAAATACACAAAAAATAATAGTTTCGGCTGTTAATTACGTATGTTATTATTTGATATCCGAGCCCATCCTACATGGCGCATTGCCTCACCTATCTAGTACTACTTTTTCGTGGGATTGCCAGCTCACTGGATACACTGTGCTGACGAGGCCCAATACAGGCCTAAACAGCTGTCCACAGTTTCTAATTGAGCTGGCTCATTTTTTATGCGACTTGAGGTTGTGAAAGGCTTGTATGGCACTCTTGTTCAGTCGTTTCATCTAAGGCTCGTAATTTACCTATTACGACGTATGTTCTTATTTGATATCTTACGAGTGAGTAAGATACTAGATACTCAAAACACAAGAAGGTAAGATCTGTATCTCCAAGTGGCCATGTAATATACTATTTTTTATATTAATTATACAGCTTCTCATTAATCCCAAATAGGTAACTGTCCAATTATTTTCTTAATTGGACATGTCTTGTTGATATGGAATTAATTAGGCAGCTATGTATTTAATAAGTAATGGGATTTCATGCTCCCCAATCAAGGAACAATTTTAAATAATAGACTCGAAAAATTCCTCTGTCTGCCAAATAGGACTCTGCCTACTGCCTCATCCATTTTTGTCAGTCCTTGGAATTTTCCTCGTCCAATTATTTCTTAATTGGACAGCATGGAGTTCTATTACATATACTAATTATCGATACGATAAAAAATTTGGTGGATTTTTACTGTTGAATACAACTCTTAATTCTTACCAATGGTGTTATTTCTACATGTGAAAAATATCATGTAACATCTTCACGTAAGAAGAATAGAGAAAAATAGACATTCTATTAATAAAACATTCAAAAAGATTTATATATTTTTGTTTATTCATTCCAGTTCAGTTCATGATCATTCCAACTCACATTGCTTCCTCAAGATGCTGGATGGATCTCTCAAAGAAACTTTGTTTGAATGGCCGACAGAATTAGAATCAGAAAAACCATTACAAATAAAAGCAGTAAATACTGTCAGAAGAAATGAAGTGGCTTATATAAATGGTAAGCAAGTCCCCTCGCTGCTCTACATTACAATACGATACAATGTGAAGTTCCAGAAAATATCTATACCCCCACTACTGAGAGATTTTGGAAAATGACCCCCCTACCCCCAGGAACTTACAAATTTTCTTATGTGCCTATTTCAAACCCTGTCAATTGATGGTTTTCATGGCAGCCATGTTGGAGGAACTTAGTAAAAGAATTAATTTGTCAATGAATTATTTTGTTTTATCCTCCAACATGGCTGCCATGTCTTTTGTTATTCAATACTCTTGGGAATGGTTGAAAATCATCAATTCATGTCATTAGCCTCACTTACATGACTTCAGAACAAAAGAATATTTGATTTTAACCCTATAAGCAAGTATAGCAATGTGAATCATCTGACCAAGGGCTTAAAAAAACTGTCAATCAGTTGCAGTCATATAATAATAATGTCATACTTTAGTTTTGGCTTGACTTTACTGGTAAAAATGATGACCAGCAAGGCAAACATTTGACCTCGCCAGACATTGTCAAAGGAACAGCAGGCTTTTTTTATATTTTATATAAAATAAAATCCTGATATAGGCTTAAATGGCTATTTTTTTCATTATCATCAGATTCAATTGGATTACATCGAATGGAAAACACAAGTCACTCTGATACCGCCTGTTCCCTTCATCTTTATTGCCCTCCCTTTGATATGTGCCAAAGCTTTGACCAAAGAACAGGACACAAAAACATATGTAAAGTGACGTTCTTTAGTAAATATGGAGAAAGAACACCATTTGTAAGTACTTGGTAAATCATTTCTTTAATTATGTAATACCATCAACTAATTGTACCTATTAAATAAATGTTGTCATTGCAAAAGGTGATAGGACACAGTTATTCCAAGATCCACAAATACAGTAAATGACCTATTAGAAGCCCGGGTGTCTATTACATTTTCATAATGAAGGGGGGGCGCTTAATAGATAAGAGGCGTTTATTAGAGAGGGGTGTTTATTTCAATCTTTGAGAACAGGAAAATAACAACACCCAAAATATGCCCAAAATGTAAGAACAGCAACGAGAAATGTTCAATAACAGATCACAGTCAATCTTGAGTGGTATTATACAAGGACAAATCCACAAAAGATTGCTTGCACTTGGCTAATCTTTGGAGGGGGGCGTCTATTAGATACTTTGCATTTATTAGAGAGTGGGCGTCATTTACATAGATCGATCATTTACCGTAGCTGGAATGAGTTGTGTTTCTGCTTCTTATTCTCGTCAAGATCATGGACCTTGATGTTGAGACTGATTCCATGTTCTTTGTATTCAAAGAAACCATTTTTATGTCAGAATGAACTATTGCCTTTGGCCATGACAACATTTTTTGAAATAGGTGTAAACCGAATAGACCTCCTCAGCTTGAGTGTAATGTTTTCCCATTTAAGAGCATATGTCATTCTTTTAAGACCTAATCATTTCTTTGTTTAACAGTTGTGCTCTGTTGCACACGAGAAGACAAATAGATATCCATAAAAATCAAACAAAGAATCTTATTCTAGAGGAATGGCTCATAGTCTGAAATGAGAAAACATTACCCCTGAACTGAGGTCTATTTGAATAACTATTGTTCTGCACCGACTAGCCTCTCATACATGTGAACATCTTTTGTTTCCTTGTAACGGATAATGGTGCTCAATGACTTGTCTTGTCGGACTTATCAGAATTTGACCAATCCATATGAGCAGCAAAGAGGATCAGTGTTATAGAGACATGTGGCTGAACAAGTGCCAATTTGTAGCAGTCATTTGTTTAACCTCTGCTGTATAAATCTGCTAAATCTCTCAGGAACTTGATTATATTTTAAGACTTCAGAAGTTGACATGTGTTACATGTTTTACATACGACTCATCCAATTTCCCTATACCCCTCCCCCCCATGATCCAACTTTGGTCCTGAACCTAAATATGAATCCTGATTCCATTACCTTTGTTTGTCATGTTAGTAAGTCTCAACTTCATATATTTATATGTTGTGTAGTTCCAGAAATGTGCCACCCCCCCCCCCCCCCCCCCCAAATACGACTCATCCAATTACCCTATACCTCTCACCCCCTCCCCCCTATCCCTCAGAAATTCCAAATTCCTCTGTGAAGGGGGTAATGGATAATTTATAGAACTACTCATTTTAACTCTGATTCCTTTTTTTTATTTTACATCCCTACAGAAGCCTACTGGAAACTGAGAATATTACCTGGCACTTTATTAAACATACTAAGTGTTTTTTTACACTAGTAATGAATGAGACAATCATTCATGTTCTCCAACACAGACTCTTGTAATAAGCCAGTAGCAGTGTCATTGCAGTGCTTTGATGTTTTAGGGGACCAAATAGCCACAGTCATATAATGGCCGGCAGCATGTCTTTTGACTCTCTTGGGAATGGCAGTTTACAACCCATCAATAAAAGCAGAATATTTCTTCCACTTCGACTAGTCTGCTATAAAATCAGTATGATAAATATGTAAAAAGTTTAAAAATTCATGACCTTAATAATATTAAAACTTTATAGTGAGTGATATTAAAACACTAAGTGAATAAGATATTGGTATTAACTAGAACTATTGGTTTTAACTTGCGATGGATAGCGGCTGTCGGAAGCAGTTGATTGAAATTGTTAGTGGAAACCCATTGTCACACAGTCAATGGTTTTATTATTTAAATATTATTAAAATATTGAAATATTTAAATATATTCTTTCTGAGAATACGAAGACTCAGGGCTCAAAATGTTAACAGATTCAAAACTCGTCAACGGCGTCTGAATTCTCCTTTTCGATGCTAGTCACGTGGTATAAATTGTGTTGGATTGTGTTACGGTCACCAAGAAGTTCGGACACAGTTCTCGGATTTCTGTACAAATTCACACAGTTCATAGAGAAAATTTAGATAGATTTGGTGACCGTAACACAATCCAACAAATTGTTTACGACGTGACGCTATCGTCATAAAGGTGAATTCAGACGCCGTTGTCTGATTTTCACTTCTACCCCATTCACATTACACCAGTCAGTACAGAGCAATAATTATTTAAATTGGTCTCCTTACCAATCTGCGGCGTAATCAATCGAACGAAATCGAACTTTCGATTCCATTTCGATTTCATTGGGCAATCGAATGAAATCGAATTCACAAAAAATATATATATCGATTATGCCAGCACCAATCGAATGGCACAAGTTATCCCATGTTGGTCTGAGATATACTAGATTAGTACTGATATATCTAGTTCAGATTACAATGTGTCGAACGGGAGGTCGTTTTGTCGTACGCGACTTTATCGACTCGTACTGAATATTACGTACTGTTATTGCGACACCACAGGTAGCCAAATTTCGTTAAAACTGTTTTTCAAGTCATTTCGCGCAGTACTGGAAAGAAGAAAGAATTCCATTGTCAGTTTAATCTATATCCTTTCATTAATTTATTTGGCGGTCACAAAGGTTTCAAAAGATGACAAATATGTTCCTAGTCATTGGGTTTCCTCGGGACGAAACGGAGTGCTCACGCTGCCATGGAGTCGTTCTGTAAAAACTTGTTCCAAGAAAACTTGTTAAGAATTTTCAGGCCTCGGGGAAAACTCCCAAGAATAGAAGGAAATGTACAGATGAGGAACTAGACTATAGAGATATATTAGATATATACTATTCAGATATAATATGTGTTAATTTGTACTAAAAAATATTCTGAGCGTTTGCTGGCTATTCTACTTCTCTTCGTGGATTGATACGGGTTTTAGAACGATTTTTGGTGAATTTGCGTTTATTTGACCCCGTCCGACGATGGGATCCTTTGTGTTTAAACAATAGATTGTTGAAGATTGTTTCGATTTGACGTCATAGTGAATTAGGGAAATTTCTGGCCCATTAATTTTTCCGATTCGTAGAACTTTCTCTATTAGCCAAAGTTTCTTTGGTCCCAACTCTCTCCGATTCCTAAATCCACCCCTCCCGAATGGGATAGACGCATAGTTAGAGATGGTAAGGAGGACTAGCGGCGAGAGTGGAGAGAGAAGCTAAAGAGGAGCCCCGGATTTTGATGGGTCCATGCGACAACGATTCGTACCGTTTTGCACAACAGCCGTTTCTATACCAAGCCGCGCAGTGACAAATTATAAATTAGCTAGTCTTAGTATGGTTATTGGGCCATGAAATAAAACTAGGTGAGATATAGCCTTAAATGGTATGTAAAACAGATTTATCCGCATGAGCAAGACAAGTGAGAACACAACTGTCACGACCCCGCAAATATTAAAATTAGGCGACTATTTTATAAGTTGAAAGTTGAATTTCATATTTTGACACTTTTAAGAAGTAATTTCTTTGAAAACAATCAATGTTGGATTGATAAGTGAACATTAAGAAAAAAGGGCTGTTCCTGTGCCCTGAAGAAACCTTTTAGAAGTGAAAATGCTGACTAGCATTTAGAATGGGCGAAAGAAACGGATGAAAAATGGGAACATATGGGACAAAAATTAAAATAAAAGTGAAGGTTGTCTTTTAATTCGCAGACATTTTGACTCCCTTGACACATTGACATCTTACCACATCAACGAACATGCAATGATCAACTTGAATATCAAATGTGAATCAAATTGTCACAAAACTTTTGAAACACATCGTCAGAATTCTCAGTTTTTTATCGTATTGTCTTACATTAATTATTAAGGCCAAGTATATGTCAAGTAGGTATGAATATCAACGTCTGAGAAATAAATAAAAAATAGTATAGTATTGCTGTCAAAATGATGAAAATCCTATTAGGATTAGGGTGGGAAGACCTCAACGCTCCTTGGCGCGTAACCTAATTGTCCAATCAATATTAGTGTTATATTGAGAATTCAGGTGAATAGACCAATAAGGAAGCGTGTAAGAAAGGGCGGATTTGTGTGACGGATGCCTTCGACGTCACGCAAAAGTATTTTTGATTCTCTAGTATCTTTCTCTCTACGATCTTGGGCTATTCACGGATGCTAACCCTGGCATAAAAGACTTCTGCTTTCCTATCTACGGCCCTTGAAGCTTAAATTATAGCTAGAAGACACAAGATTACCCAAAGGACATCTTAATTTGGGGAAGTAATGGCTTTACGGCAGTCATTTCGCACTAAACACGTCTCCAAATTCAGGCATGTATTTGGTAAACCAAATAAAAAAGAATTCTGCTACGAAGGAATAAGAATCTCCAAGAACGCGTGGGAAAGTAATTTCTGTGCTGTAAATCCGAAATTTCTGGCTGTAGTACTAGAAGCTCAAGGTGGAGGTCCTTTTATCGTTTTGCCTTTAGAAACGGTGAGTAATTTGCAGCGTTTGTCTCGCTCCTACAGTTCGCTCAACTAAGCTTATATATACTTCTGTATATAGCAGCATAAAAATTTGTTCCCAAGAGAGAAAGAAATATTACTCTTAATTGAACTTAAAGAACCTTACAACACTTAACTAATCCATGTCTTTAGAACCCAAATGTTTTTGTAGATTTTCAAGGCCTGGTTTGGTGTATTTCTCAAACAGAAATTTTGTTTATATTTTTGAATTTTTTTTGTGTGTGCAGACCTTGAATTGTCGGCTAACATCGATGCATTTAATCGTAGTAAAAACAATCTGTGTTGTTCTTATTTGGTGATATTTCGATGCAAGATCTGTTTTTTAGATGTCTAAATAGCGTGGAAAATAATAACAAGTTGTTAGTGTACGATGATATTTATTTAAGGTTAGAATCGAGCGATCGTTCGTTCTGGATTCCAATCTAGATTTCTCTTCATTTTCAAAACCATTCGAGTGTAAAACAGACGCGTTTCTTTTTTTTTGATTTATTTGACGCTAAATTCCAAAGAATCAAAAAAACCCAAGCCACTCTGTGCACGAGTGCCGCGGTATCGTTACTGTATTTGTGATTTAATTTGCAAAACGCTCGCATTTTGAACAGCTGTAAACTGTTATGCTGTCTTGTGACAGAAAATAACTTTCTAAAAATTATAACTTTGATATGCAAATATGTATTTCTATGAGCAATGATTTTTTGGAAATTTTATATAAAGCTTCTTAATCCTCGAATATTTTTAATGGTTTTAACTCGAAATAAAAAAAACAAAGTTTGTGATATTTTTTTAGGCTCACAACGATTAATTGTCAAAATTTATAAATAAATCTTGATTATTTTCGCGATTCGAATTGAAACGTTCTTTTACGAACATTCACATACAGAGTTTGTTAAATAATCAAAACTATTCCTAACTTCGAAACTAAAATTATCTTTTGTTTTGCTATCAATAAATTATGAATTTTAAGTGTTAGAAGCTTAGCAAAGTTTTGCCAATTCTTTTTTCAACCACAACTTTGACCACCCTGTCATTTCTCTATAACACTATGGTCACATTTGACCAAAACAAGCGAAAATTTTAGCATTTTTGCAAGCAACCCTCCAAGTAAAACTCTAGATTCAGGGAATATATTTCTTAATTATGCATTTTGGAAATCAAGCTATTTGTTATTTATCCATATGTGGTAATACATTCCTTTTAAGGCAGTCATTCTTTGCTAGTTCTTAGACAAGGGTAATATGAAGATACATAATGTCCTGAATTATTTTAAATGTTATAAACTTCAAAATATTTCACATCATTCCATAATTTCCTTATAGTTTTTTGTACAAGGGTACAACTATAAGATGCATGATGCCATGAATCATACTGATGGGTTGCATTGCAAGCATTCCCAAGAGAGTCAAAAGACAAAAACATGGTGGCTATTGTGGTGCCGTTAACAATGAAAGCTAATGAGAAATATTTTGTTAAATGGCACTGCAACATGGCTGTGATGATGTAACTTGCAATCCAAGGATTAAAAAAGAGGTTATAAACTTAAACTTCACAATAATTCTTATCCTTTCATTGTTCAACATTTACTATATTTTTTCCAATTTTTTTTCCTCTACAATACTCTATTGATAAAGTTGAGAGAATGCAAGAAGCCGTTCAATTTATTATCATGGCTTTTTACTTATGTAAAAACCGAATACTCAATTGGTTTTTGTTTCAGAGGTCATTCCCCTATGTCAAGCCGTTATCAACACTAAATCACAACTTCTGCTGCCTTCAAACTGGAAACTTCAGTTTTCAAATTTAAAATGATATTCACTTTCAAGAAATATTTCTGGGATGTTCATAGATATTGTACTGTTGTATCTAGACGGCATCTGCAGTACATCAGATCTTCAACAGTTTTCAATTAGCCTGTTTTACTTTTCTGTTTTTATTGGATATCTTTCAAAGGTCACTTGTGTTTGATAAACATTTATTGTTCTTGCTTGAATGTTATGGTAGAATAACTTCATATAGTCCATATTATTGTGGACATATTGAACTTAAATTTATATTCTTAATTTTTGTAAATTTATATTTGTTTATTGTAAAATCATGTTTTTTAGGCCATTTTTTTTAAATTTGGCATATGAAATGTGCTATGCAGTTCTTAATTCGTATTACTCTGTATCATAAAATTTATTTATTAGCTTGGAAAGTTAACTTATAAAAATAATGTGTCTGCCACTAGCTGAAAGGAACTTGGAAAATATCAAAATTACTGAATTGTCCTATTTCATAATGACGTCACGGTTTGTTTACATCTGCTAAAATGATAGAAATTTAGGCTAAATTTAAGCTTAATTTTCTTCTTTCAAGATATTTAGTCGTCACCAGCTCATAAACCAAATTTCATTGCAATTTAAGATGTATTGTTGTCATTCCATCCCTCTCCATGCAGCGACCATGATCCCTAGCGTTAAAACAATAGTAATGAAATAGGGCAATAATCCCAAAACTCACTTAGACCATTTTCATTTTCACCCCTTCATATTTCTCATGACCTTAGCTTCCGGATCCTGGATACTGTTAGTCAGATGCTTATCACAACCACTTCACTATAGGGAAAAGAAAGTCATATATATGCATGGTGCCAGTTATTTAATAGTTGGGCCATTATGACCTGCGGCCTGTACAAGGCTCAATATATACATCCAGATGAGTTCAGAATCCTTTTTTGGCCATGCAGTATAGTTCATTGTCTCAGTCAGTAAACACTGCTATTATATTTATGATTAAAGACTAATCTGCACGGGCTTAGCCTTGCTTAAGGGCAAAAGTCAACTGCAACATTTGCAAAAGTCAACTGTGTAATGTAAAGAATGTGCAGCTTAAACAATACCAATGTTTTGAACTGATATCCCACAGACTTTTACATTTGGTTTCATAAAACTTGGGCCGCTTTAATTCCAAAGTTAGTTCCCAAGTTTTCCAAGTTGATCCCAAACTTGCAAACGTTTTGTGAAATTGGTTCAATCAACCGTGACTTGTTTCTATCTAGAATTCAAACGTTTACTGGAATGGCTTCTCTAAACAATATACTTTTCGAAAATTGCATTCCAGACAACGTACAGAGTCAAATTCCTTTTGTCGCTATAAAATTTCACTTTGAAAATTGAATTTGAAGGGTAGATTTGATAAGTTTTAGACAAAGTTTTGAAGGTTGTCAGTCATCTTTAATTTCAAACTGATAATTATCAGTTTGTCAAAAGATGGCTGACAACCTTCAAAACTTCAGAGTAAAAAAACTTCAGACAAAGAGTGGCTGAAGTTTTATGAAAACAACTGTTAATGGTGTCTGTGAATAGCTGACTTTTAAACAAGGCTAAGCCTGTGCAAATGAGTCTGGTCTTCTAAGATTGCATTATTCACTCAAAACTGTTGTAGTATAAAACTTTGTAAATAACTTAACTGGACTTTTAATAGCTCAACTTTCTTGATAACTGTGCCAATTCAACTACACATTTTTTACACGAGGCCAAGGTGAAGGTTAACACAGGGATCCCGACTTAACACAGGGATCCCAATACTATTACAATTGTTTTTTAATTTTCACTCTGATCTACAGTATGGTCGTATACCCCTAACCTACCCAAAAGTCTGTGGCCACAAGGGACCAGTGTTGGACATTCAATGGAATCCTTTTGATGACAACACATTAGCATCTGCATCAGAGGACTGCACTATCAAAATTTGGTATATTCCCGATGGAGGTTTAAATGAAGATTTGAAGGATTATGTTGGCCAACTATGTGGCCATGAAAGAAAAGTTGGCATCGTTCGATGGCATCCATGTGCAAGTAACATCATCGCGAGTGCTGGCTTTGATAATGTGGTGATTATTTGGGACGTCGAGCGTGAAGCCGCAGTTCTGATACTCAAAGGACACCCGGACACTATATTTTCATTGTCTTTTAATTGGAATGGAAGTTTGATTGCAACGACGTGCAAGGATAAAAAGATCCGGGTGATAGATCCAAGAGAAGGCAAGCTTATAGCCAGTGATTTTGGACACAGAGGTCCTAAGGGATCACAAATAACATTCGTTGGAAATTCAAATTATTTGTTTACATCTGGTTTTTCGAAAATGAATCAACGAGAGATTGCACTTTGGGACTTGGTAAGTGAATAGTCCCTTTCACAGTTCCATGCACCATCTTGAAAGGTAGTAATGCCTTTGCATCAAAGTGGGACAAACAGTGAGCCTGCAATGATTGAGACCTTACACCTTTGATAAATATTTAGTCTCTATCACTGCAAGCTCACCATTCATCTTGCTTCGATATGAAAGCATGACTGCCTTTCGAGATGGAGCAGGGAACTGTCAAAGGAACTACTATTGTTTTAGTTTTTTTCGATTTGGGTCCCCCTTTCGCTCTGCCTCAAAATAAAAAAACCCATTAACACCACGCACAACACCCTATACCTTAATTTGAATATTGACAGGTCCCAGCAATGCACAGCTGATGGTATAAGTATATTCATTTTTCAGTTCACGCTTTGTGATTGGTTAAGAGACCAGTGATTATGTTATAATATGTTAACTATTGTTATATATCTAACTAAGGTATAAGCCATATAACTGCCTAATATCATTATTGGCGAAGTGAATATCGGTGATATTGAATATTGAATATCAGTGAATATCGAAGTGAATATCGGTGATATTGAATATTATATATCAGTGAATATCGAAGTGAATATCGGTGATATTGAATATTGAATATCAGTGAATATCGAAGTGAATATCGGTGATATTGAATATTATATATCAGTGAATATCGAAGTGAATATCGGTGATATTGAATATTATATATCAGTGAATATCGGTGATATTGAATATTATATATCAGTGAATATCGAAGTGAATATCGGTGATATTGAATATTGAATATCGAAGTGAATATCGAAGTGAATATCGGTGATATTGAATATTGAATATCCAAGTGAATATCGGTGATATTCACTAAGGCTGAGGCAAATAATATTGTTTTAGTATGAATAAAATCTTTCAAAAAAAGGGGGAAAAAGAAGATAAAAGACATTTTTTTCCGGTAACAGCAACACAGCGGCTGGCCATCATTTTGGATTATGTGAGGTGATTATCGTGTGATAGTGTGAGTTTCTCAACCAATCAGCACGTGAGATTTTCAGCTGTGTATTTTTACTAAAACTAGATATCAACCTGAACATTCCTTCGCTTAATTAATTTGGCTGTATATGATGGATAAAGACCACCAGTGAACGAAGGCAAACTGACTCAATGATGATATAATGAGATGATATCCACTGCTCAAGTAGTGAATAGGTTTACCAAAGTTTACCAAAGCAGAAGTTAGTATACTAAAACTTTTTTTTGAATTCCTGAATCTTCTCTCTGATATTCAATTCAAAAATTATACCACAAGGATATATTCCCCTCAGCAGGTTAAGTACAATAATCAGTGTGATAATTACCTCGCCGCTTTAAAACTGGTTTCTTGTTAAATGATTCACCAATTATTCTCTTTAACCTACACGGTTAGCTCAGTTGGTAAGGGTGTCGGTCTGTTGTGTGGGAGGTCGTGGTTCAAGCCTCAGCTGGACCAACACTCGGGGTCTCGAAATAACTGAGGAGAAGGTGCTGCCTTTATAATAATATCTGCAAATTATGGTTAGACCTTCAAGTCTTCTCGGACAAGGACTTAAAACAGTAGGCCCTGTCTCCCAACCCTTCCTAACCTACGTAAAAGAACCTGTTGAATTATTTGTGTAAGAGTAGGGATTATCTCCTGGTTCAACAGCCTATCCCAATTTGGAGGCATAACACTAACATTCTAATAAATCACTCATGATTGTAAGCTGCACGGCTGCTAATAGCGCCTAAATATGCAGCCTGTCAAGTCCTCCACTGCAATGTAAAGCGCATTGAGACAATGTGATAATGCGCTATAGAAGAACCCCATTTTTATTATTATTATTGTTTTGCTTTTAGCGAATAATTGTAAAATATTAGATAGCATTGAAAAGATATTTTCCAAGCTACCTACTGCGTGTATGTAATCTTACAGCAGGAACTTGTGGATAAGTTGCATTGCCGTAAAAAGCTTTGAGAAACTGTGAAACCTCTTACTCCGACGAAGGACTAATGTACGGAATGTCAGTTTCACAAAGCTTTTTACGGTGATTCAATTAATCCATAAGTTCCTGCTGTTTTATTCAGAAACACCAACGCAGTCTACACTAGTACTCTACTAGTTATCAACACTATGTTATCTTAACATTGTTTTTTATTGCTATGCTCAGATCAAGAAAAAATCTCAGATTAAAAAATTAAAATATATTGCCATCAATTGAAAAACAAATTGTAGAGTATATAAATGTTCATGGGCTCTGTCGGAAGGTTAATGATCTGAGCAATAAATATTCATCCGTTTGGTGATTATCTATCGTCAATTTAGCAACTTGTTTTGGTCAATCAATGCTCCTGCATATAAGTGTTCAATGAAAATAGTGTTTAAGTTACTGCTATTTTCATAAACACGAGAACTCTGTGTCTGTGAGCTGAAGGCAAAACTAATCAGTCAGTATATTTAATTTATTTTTGACTGGCGGCAGTGAAAAACCAAATTCAGCGTACAACTCACAGCTATAGAGTTCACATGGTATGAAAACAGCAGTAATCCGATATTGAGTTTCTAATTATATTTCACTTGTATATAATATTTTTAAGGCCAATGGATTAAATAAACCTCTTACAATAATTATTATTCAGGCAGAAAAAAAAAAAAGATTTCAGCGTGCAGCTTGCAGCTTGCAGTCTGATTTTGAGTTTCTCATCATATTTCACTTCCATTTACTTTTTTTAGGCCAATGGATTACATAAACCACTTACAGTTGAGCCAGTTGACGAGTCCTCAGGATTACTAATGGTGTACTACGACCCAGATACGAAAATGGTCTATCTTGCAGGCAAGGTAATAAAACTTTGAATTCAATAGGTCTTTGAAGCATGGGTGACGTAGTATTAAGAATGCCGGCTTCTAAACAATGCCTCGGCGCTCATTGTCGTATGTGAAGATATAACTAGCTAAAAACTAGTGTGAGCTGTGTCGGTGTTTCTATTGAAACAGTAATGATAAAAAAGTAAATCTTTTGCTCCGACAAAGGACTGGCGTTTGAAACGTCAGTTTTTTCATCGTTTTCACGCTGTATAATTTACCTTTTTATCATTACTTGTCATATGTGAGTAGAGTTGTTTGTTGGTTCTCTCCTGTGCTTCAAGGGTTCTCCAATGTTCCTCCCCCTTATAATAAATTTATTTCTAATTTTCTATTGGAATTCAGTGGATGAAGAGCCACTCCATGGAAGAGCCACTCTGCCACCGTTAAATTCCATTAAGAGATTGTATTATATTTTCTTGGAAAATTAGTGATTTGTGTCACCAAAGATATAGAAAAATAGTAATGTACGACTTCAGATACGACAGGAGAGCAAATTAGAGACCGTTTAAAACACAGTCTTTATGATTACAGTTTGTTTCTTCCAGACAAAGATATTTTCAGGCTGACACTATAAGATCTTCTCACCATGTTGCTATGTGACACCACATTTTTATTCCACAACAAAGGTGTCGGCAATCTTCTCAGCCATGTAAACCCATTAATATTTGTCTGATTCGTAGCAATTCTATTGTTCAGATTCCTACTTTTGATTGGCTAATTGTAGAAAATTTGTCAAGGTGGCTTTGGATGGAGTATAGTAGTCGAACTGTAATATAAATAATCTTGCAACCTATTAATGTAATAAAAACATTAATCCACAGGGCGATGGTAACATTCGCTATTATGAAATTCTTGAAGAGGAGCCTTACCTTGTGTTACTAAATGAATACAGAAGCTCATCGCCGCAGCGTGGCTTTGGTGTCATGCCAAAACGTGCCCTCGATGTAGCCCACTGTGAAGTGGCGCGGTTTTTTAAGCTCCACAATAATGGGTTTATTGAACCCATTCCAATGATTGTTCCTCGTAGGGTAAGCATTAATTTTCATTAATAAATTATTTTATTAATTATCAATAATAATCACTAATATAACCCATGCCAATGATTGCTTCTTGTAGAGTAAGCATTAAGTTTTATTTGTTGATTATTTTATTAATTATCAATAATAATCACTAATAGAACCCATGCCAATGATTGTTTCTCATAGGGTAAGCATTAATGTTAATTAATTAATTATTTTATTAATTATCAATAATAATCACTAATATAACCCATGTCAATGATTGGTCCCTCAGGTAAGCATTAATTTTCTTTAATTAATTATTTTATTAATACCAAATCCTGCAATTGGTTCAAAGGAGTGCGATTAATTTTCAAATTGCATCCTTAGGAGCTCTTTATTGCATCCTTAATCACATCTTTGAAAGAACTTTCAACGCGTTTCAAAGCGTTTTTCTCTGTAAACTGGGACTTTTTCACACTTTTTGATAGATTTTGTGACGGAGGAGCAAAAAGAATTGCATTATTCATGTAGTCATGTAGTCTTGTGTATGATTACAAGAAGGATATGATTAAGTGGTAATTGAACTTTAATGTGTCGTGCAATTTTGGACCAAAATCATACTTGCAATTAACAAATCGCACTCCCGCTACGCGGTCATTTAATTTTGTAATCACTTGATTTTGGTCAAAATTGCACTCCACTCACTTCAATTACCATTACTAATTCATTATCTTATAAAATCACCATAAATAATTACTTATAGAATTGGAAAATAAATAATCTATTTAGATAAATTAATATGTCTACTTATCGATAATATTTACTATTTACAAACTCAGGATTCAGGGACAATCCACTTTGATCTCTTTCCGCCAACCCTGTCAAACAGACCAGCCATGTCTGGAGATGAATGGTTGAGAGGGATGAATAAGAGTCCACTCCTTGACGATCTGTTAGCTGGAATAACAGGAGATAATGGGATGAGCCGAGAATCTTATGAAGCAGTGACACCTATCAAAGCAAGAACTGCAAAAAGGTAACTTTCAGTCGATCAGTCAGTCATTCATTGAGTCAGTTATTCGGTAAATTAATCCTTCCTTCCTTCCTTCCTTCCTTCCTTCCTTCCTTACTATTTCTGAATCAATAACTTAGTAATTTTTCATTCTTTCTTCTTAGGAGAGAGGATCCAATCGTGCAAATGCAAAATGATGTAGCCTATAGTGAACCACATCTTGTCAATGGCAACAAAGGAGAAACAACGAGCACGAAGGGTGGCTACATGACATGGGATCTTGATACTGTAAGTTATATCAAGCGTTTTCACTCCTGTGACAAGTTAGCCATATCATATCATATCAATTGCACATTTTTTGCATTAAAATAGAGTTTAATTCCCTGAGGATAGAAATTTACTAATTTTGTACACCCATATGATAATGGCCACTGTGACTTCATGTAAAAATGTTCTATACCTTGTTCTATATCTTTTACGTAGCAGGTTACATACTCTATTTTAAACATAAGCATCTATTTTAATTTTATCGCTTTACCAACCAAGGACATCCAGATAAATATTCATGCAAATTAGCCAATCATGATTGAGTATTTAAACAATAGAATCTGTAAAAATTTTCATATTTTTCTCTTTTTGAGAAATATAATTTACTTCATGCATGTACTGTATGAGTATGATCAGGAGTGAGCAAGAATCAAGTTTGAGCTCTAGAATTCATCTCGGTACTGTTATACACTGAATCAAAATATGCAGGCGACCAATTTGTATAAGAAATCGCAAATTGCAAGAGCCTTTAGGCAAGAGCCTTTAGGCTTAAAGAACTTTCAAAACATTACGAGTGTCTATTAATTCCAAATGGTACGAGAAAATTTAGTTTAGTTTACTCAGCAAAATTTCAGTAAAAAATGGAAGCGACGCCGTTCATCTTTGTACGTTTGCCTGCCGATTTTCAGTCCAACTGAAATACATTAAAAAGATAAGTTCTTATGGCTTTAAAATTTTATTTATATGTTTTTTAAGTACAAAATGAGTAGAAAATGATTGTTTTGACATTGTTTTGGCCATGTTGCCATTAATGCTATAATTGTACTCCTCTCGACAAATCACAGTCGAGTAATTTTGTTGAGTGTACTACAAGAATAACTAATTTTTCTAGACTGACTAATAGCCTGTTGTTCACTTGGAAACATAAAATGTGAGAGATCAGAACAATAGTTATTCAAATAGGTCGCCATATTTCAATTCTGTGTGTTCAGTATCAAAAAAAGTGATATTTTTTTATGAATTTGATTTAAAATTTGTTTGGGTAGATATATAGTCGCACTGCACATTTAACATGCATTAATTAATAATAATATTTTTCAATTTCAGTTGCGTGTGGCATATGCTGATTTATTCGAAGAAGTTCATTCGCTTAAGATGCAGCTCAAAGTCCGGGATGCAAAAATTGACAAACTTGAGAGAGACCACAAATACTATAGCGACAAATTTGGGTTCTAAGGTAATTGACATTGACGTTACTTCAGTTTTCCATATTCTGCTAACTCAGACATTCAAACAGCTTGTTGTGAAATTAGTTTTCATTTCTGTGAGTCAACGACTTAAAAGGTATTATTTTTTTATTTTCGATTGACGGCAGCAAAAAAAAAAAAATTTCAGCATGCAGCTTGCAACTGCTGCCTTCATATGTTGCGTTGGTGAATGGCAGTTTTCTACATAAACGATAAAGTTCCTAAATCAGTTGCTTACAAATACTATAAAATTACCAACGATATAAACTTACCAAACTATTTGGGAATTCTAGCTACCAATAAACACAGAAAACAACAAGGCCTTCTCGCACTCCATGTGCTTGACCGCTTCCTATTTTTCTCACATGCCATGTGCTTATCACGTGACGTACCTTAACATTACGTCATGATATACCTAATTATGGTAGCCACAATTATATATGGTTTTTGTCTTACACCTCTAGGGTAGGTTGACCCCAATTCATAAAATTCTAATTTATCTGTATGTTAGCAGTGCCCTGACATATTAGTTTGGCTCTGAGATTGTTAAGGGTTGAATCTGTGAGCTAACAGTGCATGTGCCATGATTTAGATCAGCCCAGAGGTTATTTCAGGGTTCTATCTGTGAGTTAGCCATGCCCTGACTTAGATCAGCCCAGAGGTTGTTTCAGGGTTCTATCTGTGAGTTATCCATACCCTGACTTAGATCGGCCCAGAGGTGGTTTCAGGGATCAATCTGTGAGTTAGCCGTGTCCTGACTTAGATCAGCCCAGAGGTGGTTTTCAGGGATCAATCTGTGAGTTATCCATGCCCTTACGTAGATCAGCCAAGAGGTTGTTTCAAACTTATCCTTTAAACAATTTTTTTCTTCTTTTTCAGGACCTCACAAGAACCTGTTTTTCAAGTAAAACCATTTTGTAATGATCAAAAAAACAAATTCAACAAAAAGAATAAGAGTGCAACACTCTGCACTTAAATCCCTAAAAAGTCAGATTCTTTAAATTTTCTAGGTAGTCTTTACAATGTATTTTAATATTTCCTTTTGCATAGCTTTATAGTAAGCTACGATGAGAGAACTAAAAACATTCTCTCAAACGATGGTAGATTTGAACATATTTTAGGTATTATATAATCATTTTGCACATTATTTTTTCAAGTTGAAAAAAAGATAATAATAATAAGAAGAATGTATACGAATTTGTTGATTTTTTAAAATTTGTTTGTACATTCAGTCAATCAATTAGTAGTGCTCATTAACGATAAATATAATAATTGTTAATATCATATAAGGAGGGTGCTACACACAGCTTCAAAACTGGCCACTGAGATGCAGTCCAAAATAGAATGCATTGGCCACTGTGGAGTTAATAGCTCTCAATCACATAAATATCTTGGTTATATAGTATATACTTAGACTGTGAGCACTCACACTTATCCCTGGAGACTCAGTATAGTTTTTAAAGAATTTTTTTAGAATAGAGGTTTTGAACTATTACATGATGGCAGCCATGTTAGAAATGGCAGGAACAATACAATTATCTTATATGAGAAAAAATTCAATTCAGTGGCAGATCAAGGGTTTTTCAAAACGGGGTCCAGACCTAGATTAGCATGTGTGCATTTCGACACAGGTAGTCCATGCAGTTGGTCAGGGAAAGGTGATGGCTTGATTTGTTTGGAATGCTTGAGCTTCGCAAATTACCAGTAGGACGGCAAAAACAAGCTATAACGACAGGACACAACCCAAAACTTCTGTAATCTTTTTAATTAAAATCTACAAAAGATATTTTTCTTGATATCCAAAAATTCAAACCTTACAAAAAAATGGTGAAAAAGAAATGGGTGCTGTGGAGCCCTTCCAACTACCCCAAGATCCACAACTGCAATTCCCAAGAGCAAGGGATTTTATTGTTCTGCCATCTAACCACATGCAGCCCAAGTTGTATTATGGGATGCGCATGTGATGGTGCAAAACCTCTATGCCAATAAGTTCTAGGATTCCTGTGGATGCATAAAGAACTTGCCCCAACTCCTAGTGTGTCCTATAGCCTGTGTGCAGCTGAACTTAACATTGTGTTAAGTCCATGGACTATACAAGAGAAACGTCCAGCTGCACACAGGCTAGGTGTGTCCAAGATGAGAGGAAACCTGGCAAACTGAGTTTAAAAGGAAAATAGGAACAATATTTACACATCAAAAAAGATTTTGTACGACTAACATATTATTTAATTAAAAACATGCATAGACCAGATAGTGTAACAGCAGGAGTACTTTATTGAACAAGAACTTCCAGGGGGCTGGGGGACTCAGATTGGAGAAGGGCGGAGATGCTTGTCAATGCTCAAATCTTTTTATTAGGGTTCCAGATCTTCAATTTGTTACCTTTTTGAGGGGGGTGTCACAAATCTAAAAGAACTACCAGAGAGTAAGCTAGTACCTCTTTGGGTGATTGTATGATGATAGTCAGAAATAATGGCACTTGTCATAATTCAGGATATTTGTTTTCAGTTCACTATCTGATTTCTTTCACTTAGACCTAAAAAATATCAGTCACCATGCCAAACTGGATTACAGGACTTGGCTGGTATATCTTAGGGGTCATTATCAAAATTTCTGATGAGCATCCCTGCCTTCGACATAGGAGTACCCTCCCCCTCCTCTCCCAAATTTGTATTTCCTCTTAAGAATAGTAAGAGAATTGGTGCTAATTAACACTGAACGGAAGGAAATGTGTAAGGGATTACCTATAGAACCCTTTCTTGCAGGAGGACAAAACAATAGGTTTCAATTCTCAGGAGATTGGAATTTTTTTTGTTTTGTCCCCCAGATAGAGCTGCTTTGACGTCACATGCAAGGGGTCTATTTCATGTCATGTCAGCTGTCACTGTGCTGTATAAAGTATATTTACACTGGAGGCCAGCAAGTCCGTATCACTGCCAAACAGTTAAGAATGTGTTTAACAAGCACTTGTAACAACATCTAGTACATACACAAATTTTCCTAAACATAAATTTAAGGTTACTTTGTATGTAGGTGTCATTAAGTATTTCAGTTGTTGTTTCTTCTACATGTACAGCTATTTCAAAAAAAAAAAAGGTTGAATGCTGAATACTGCTTACTGAATAAAGCATTCCAAAGACTGAAGTGCATCGTGGGTCAAAGTGACATTGTCTAAAGTAGGATTAATAATAATTATTTATTCTATTTTTAGTGTATTCCATCTGATACAATATACTAAATACATGTAGAGAGTTAACTGTTGTATATTTACTTTTTATTTCAAATTCACGAGATCCACAATGTCTTGAAATGCACTATTGCCGTATTTAGCATTCACCCTAAATATTTCTAAACATGGTACTTTTTAGTATATAAAGAAGATAAACTCAAAATTGATGACCTAATAAAATATAACCTTCATCAGTCCCACAGCATAGTATGGCAGCAGTGGTGAATCCAGCAGTGTTATTATACTAGGTGACTAATCACTCTCTTTTCCTCGAATTCCTGGTATACCTTTGTAAGAGTCCGCCCCCTTTTTAAAATTCCAGGTTCCGCCCCCGGGCAGCCATGACACGACAGGAGTAAGGAACAACTTGAAAGTTTAACTTGATTTACATGAGAAAGAACTCACTCTCTGGCGGGAAAGACTATTTTAAAAAATTATGATTTATTGTGGTTTCTTCAAGAAAATGTCAAATGCAAAACGTCCAAAAATGATACCCCACCCCAGACCCAAAAGCCGAAAAACCATACCCAGCTATAGGACAGCACATACCAGTATATCAAATATAGGGGAGTACCCCCCTCCCCCCTGGGTATAGGGTGTAGCCTACATAGCTCACATCACAAGCCACATTGCGATTCATAAACTACATGTTGCTGGTTGACTAAAGGTGGTTTAGTTTCTTTATATATTAACTCCTCATTTAGCTTTCGGCTAACAAAAACGGGTTGCATGTAAATATCAACGGTCTTTCTCGCATCAATGGAGCTGGACGTGATACGAAACGTCTAGTCCAATACGAAGCGATTGATGCGGTACGGCTAATTAACCTTTCAGGATAGTTAAGCTTTGCATCCTAAGACGACGACAATAGTAGCCTCCTTTGCAGACGTTATTTGTGTCGGCCTCTTATCCCTCGGCCCCCAATACTCGATTGTCTAATTTTTTAAATGTTGTTTATACGAGAAAAAACAATGTTCAAAATGACTCTAAATTTCAAAGTGACTCTATCAAGGCCAAACTATTTACACAACAATGCCTTTTGTTTTTCACAAGTAATTATATATTATATATTGTTCTTAAAATACTGTGTACACTCTATCACTTGATGATGAAGTCATGACGTGAAGTAAAAACTATATTATTGTTGTTATTATTATTATCATTGTTTATTATTATTATCGTTATCATATTATTATTATTATTTATTACCTTAAAATTCATAAATTTCTCAATTTTGATACTGGGTTTTCTCCGTCTCGCATACTAATTTGACGTCACATTCAGACAATGATGTCATCGAACCATGCAGTGTTCACATGTTAAGTGCATGTCTCGACCAATCAGATCACAAGGACTCGATCGCAAACAGTCAAACATAGCTTTCCCTTTACATGCAGATCAGAGTTCAATGAATTCATATTTTTAAAAAATTTCCTCATTTTGTACACAGATTTCCTTTATATCGCTTCACTTTTGAGTAACTCTGAAAGCAAACTCACTTCACTTCTGAATTTAAAATCATTTCAAAATGGCTCAAGAATTCAAAAAAGTTGTGAACTTTGCCCCAGGGCCAGCAAAACTCCCTGAAGAGGTAAGAAAGCTAGACTTTTTCGTTTTATTTTGGTTATTTTTGACCGAATTTAGACGCTTCTATCCTCCCTTTTAGTAAGAGTAGTACGATCCAACATATATAATCCACTATATTCTTAATCTTTGATTTTAACCTATAGTATTCTCACATAATTCAGTAATTTTATGAAATTTTTGTTGGAATTTTTATTTTCTGAAGTGAGTCTTTGACGATATCTAAGCTCATTTCTACTCAATGTTACGTAATTCAAAGTTATAAAATACCTACATCCTTATTTAATTCCGACCTTCTTGGAAGCTAAAATCCTCTACAGTTCGAAAATCCAAATAGGTTTTATTCCCTTTTAATAGAATCGAAAAAAATCTAACATAAACTTATAACGTTAAGCGTAAAATCTTAGCAATAATAACTCGTAAAACCACGCTATCGTTCAAAAATCCACTCAAAATTTTTCAAAAAAGCCAAGAAAAACATAGAAATGATCGTATTTGGTCTTCTAAGGAGCTCATATTTATGAATTTTAGTATTTTGATTTCAAAATACATTGATTTTCCAGCATGGCTCAGATCTACCGCTTTTCATTTTTTCCCGCTAAACGATGCTTATTGCTCGGCTTTCCTAATAAGGCGGAAAGGACGTGAATAGGGTTCCTAATATGGAATATCAAAACACATAGAGGGAGATTCCTTGGGCTTCGAACACTTGATCGTGAAATGACCTAGAAATATACATTTCTTAGCGATCGCTAGTTTGTTTCTCCTAAAGAAAAAGATGGATTTCAAAATCATCATTATAAATAAGAATATTCAAATGAAGACGAATCCATTGTCCCGTGTCCAAAATATTGTCCAAGAAAATATATTAAAAAGAAACGAAACTTCTTAACGCTAACAAGAAAACGAAACGGTCTCGGAAATTACCACTATTATAAAAATTACACGAAAATAATAACAAGATTGGTAAAATGCTATGTATTGTAATTCAGTCTCAAAAACTGGATGATGCAATAGCTCAATAAGGAGTGTATCGTACTCAAACGTTCTTACCAAAATAATTGATTGCCACAATGTAACCGATAAGACGACTTTCCCGTATTAGAAATTTTTATAGAAAATAATAATTTTCAAAGTTACATAAGCAAAAAATATACTTTTAAAGAAATTATATCCTTTATGTAATTATATTTTCTAAATTATTTAGATAGATTGTTCAAATTGGTTGCCATATTTTGATTCGGTTCGGAATAAGACGGCATTACAGTTAACTCTTGTTACCCCAGACATCCTCTGGACTGTCACTTGTTATCCGTGATAGCGAGCATCCACAATTTAGCGGAAATTATTTTTGGTCATTTGTTGGTCCGTATTTTCTGCTGAAGGTTTTTCTCCTGTCTGTAATTGCAAGGTGTCCATAATATTTGGTTGTACGCAAGGCGAAAGTAGACTGTACATAAATGACTCTGACGAAGAACTAACGTCCGAAACGTCAGTTCCTATTTTCACTACGGTGTAAAACTTATAAATCTACGATAACTGTTTCATTAGAAACACCGACGCAGTCCACGCTAGTGTTCACTAGTCATCATGTACATAAAACTGCTTTTTAATGCTGATTATATCTGGTTGTTTTACGTATAGGTTTTGGAACAAGCACAGAAAGAATTTCTCAACTATGGGAATCTTGGCATCAGTGTCATGGGTAAGTGTTGTGGTTTCTTAACTAGCATGTGACAAAAGGATTTATAAATTCCTTTTCTTCCCTCCATCCATTCATCCCTCAATCCATTCATCCCTACATTCATTTATTCATCCATTCGTCCATCCATTCCTCCCTCCCTCCATCCATCTCATCTTTCCCTCCCTCCATCCATCCACCTCATCTTTCCCTCTATCTATCTATTTATCCATCCATCCATCCATCCATTCCTCCCTCCCTCCATCGGTCCACCTCATCTTTCCCTCTATCTATCTATTTATCCATCCATTCATCCCTGGTTTCACTCAACCATCTATCCATCCATCCATCCACTATAAAATACCAGTCCACTTAGTAGAACCTGTCTAGCAACATGCATGAACAAAACTTTAATAAATTAACGTTAAAAGCATATGTTTAATGGCTCCTGGTCCAAACCAATACTTGTAGGTATTTTATTTTTCAGAGATGAGTCATCGCTCAGCAGAATTCACCAAAATCATCAGTGATGCTGAAAATGACCTGAGAAATCTATTGTAAGTAGTGGTTAATTTGATGGTAGTGAAAGTGATGGTAGTGAAAGTGATGGTAGTGAAAGTGATGGTAGCCAAAGTGTTGGTAGCCAAAATGTGATGGATGTTAGCCAAAGTGATGGTAGCCAAAGTGATGATGGTAGCCAAAGTGATGGTAGCCAAAATGATGGTAGCCAAAGTGATGGTAGCCAAAATGATGGTAGCCAAAGCGATGGTAGCCAAAGTGATGGTAGCCAAAGTAACGGATACCCTTTTCAATACTTCTCTACTGTCTGCTGTATAAATTCAATCAACATGAGACAAATGGTTGCAGTGTAGAATTATAAAGAGCATAATGAAGTGTATAAGAGAATTGGTGTTTATGTGAAAATACCGTTGTGCCAATCCCCCATATAGCACACCAAAGCAATCAAGTTTTATATTTCTTTTTCTATACCGTAACTGTTATTTTGTACAGGACTTGTGCCATAGAAAATTTCAGAGCATGCCTGTGCTCTCATAAACCACTGCGACTCCTGCTTAAACCAATAAGATTGTGAGATTGTATATTTTTGTAATATTTTATAATTCATTATTTAATATTAGTTTTTATTATATAATTACCAATGAAATATCTATTTTTCTCTATTTCGAAAAATTGATATCTTCACACGTGAAAATAACATGTTATTTTCATGTGTGAAAATAACACCATTGCGATGGCTATTCAAAAATACACGGAAAGAATTGCCTAAAAAAGCCAAAACACACTTCATTGATAATTATATAATAAACAGGATATTACATGGCCGCTTGGAGATACGAATTTTATCTTCTCGTTTTGAAAATTTCAACACTCGAAGATAAAATTCGTATCTCCGCGCGCCCATGTAATATACTCTATATATAAATTGCTGTTCTTTTCAGAGATATTCCAGATAACTATAAGGTTCTATTCTTACAAGGTGGTGGAACTGGACAGTTTTCAGCAGTACCTCTAAATCTTATGAAAGGTGAGGTAATATGTACTTATTGACTGAGTGGGAGGGCCGTACGGGAAAATATTTGGCTCGAGGTGATGCCGTACGGACCGAGCGCAGCGAGGTCCGTACAAATGATCGAGAGCCAAATATTTTCCCGTACGGCCCGACCTAACTCAGTCAATAAGCATTTTATCATATGACCCTCACGAAAATAAAAATAATTAAAAAAAAGAAAGCGCGCGGATTCGAGCAGGGCCGGACGGGTTTTTCCGGCCCGCTTACGTCAACCCGTCCGGCCCCCATCACGTGACTTTTTCCAATGGTTTTATTAGAGCGCGCGACTAGGGCCGTACGGGTCATATGATAATTGTTCTTTATTCAATCTCCTTCTTCTCTTTTTTTTTTTTTTGCAAGTATAACACAGGCTAATAGGCCTAGTGACTTATTAAAAGCAAACCCTTAGCTCTTGGTCGATGATCGAATTAGGATTTAGAAGCTGAGTTTTGCATAGGGAAGGAATCTGGAGATCATCATAATGTTGAAGCTAGAGTACCAAAAAAACAACTCTATTCAGATATGTCGACTTCCTTTTTGGGGAATCAAACCCAGTCACACTGGTGCACTGGTGAGCACTCTAATGTACACAATCTTGATGCTTCCCAATACCTTAATTGTGCTTTGCATGATTCAGACCTTATAACGCTTTTTTACAATATTGAGATGTGTTAGTAATATACTGTTAATGATGGTAATAAATTGAACTGAGTGGAATGCAATTTGGTCTGAAATCAAAAGCGTGATAACAAAATCGATTTGTAAATTGCAAGTGTGATTTCAGACCAAAATTGCACGATACGAAGTTGACAATTACCACTTAATCATATCCTTTCTATAATCATACACAAGAAAAAGACACAATAAAGAGTGCAGAATAATCAATTTAATGTAGTAGAAGAACTAAATGCAAACCAAAGAAAACATCTAAAAAAACTTTTTTGTCATTTTTTTGTTTTTGTTTTTATTTTATTGTTTAAAAAAATTATTTTGAGGATGCGATTAAGAGCTCCTAATGATGCAATTTGGGAATTAATTGCACTCCTTTGAACCAATCAGGATAAATTAATATGTAGAAGGTGTACTATTATTATATTTTAGTTGGAGGATCTGCAGATTACATCATTACTGGTACTTGGTCTGCTAAAGCCGCAAAAGAGGTGAATATCATAAATGGACTCTTGCTAAAAGTCCTGATACTTACTCTTCATTCTTAACTGGCTTGACAAAGAGAACATTTCATCTCTGTCTTGTGCCAAATTTACTGTCATTCTGAAATTAGGTTTTCGTTCTGCTGTTGCCAGTCAAAAATGTGAAAGGTACCGTCTGATTAGGTTTGATCGATGGCAGCGAAAGACCAAATTCCAGCGTGCAGCTTTAACAGACACAAAAAGTAAATTCGAATTCGATATACAATCAAATGCACAGAAGCTGAGTGAAGTCAACTGCAAAAATAATTTGCAGACAACTTGCTGGAGCTCATCTTAATAAGTTGTAAATAATTAAATGAGGCCTCAAGATAATAATTAAGAGATAAAAATAATAATGATAATAATAATAATTAATAATTAAGATGATAATTAAGAGATTGTCTGTTGAATGACAAATATGAATTTCTATTATCCAGGCTGAGAAATATGGCAAGGTCAACCATGTGTTCCCTAAACTGGACTCTTACAACAGTAAGTACCTAATAATAATCATGATAATAATAATAATTAATTTTATATTTATATTGTGTTGACTTCCAGAAAATATTCATACCCCACCCACGGAGGAAATTGGGAATTCTTGAGGGGAGGGGGGTCAGAGAAATAATTTCTGGAACTATACACAGTAAGCATAGAGCACCAATAACTAGCTGCACTATTTAATATAATGTTTTTAATTGTCTCAATTATTCAAGCAATTCCCTGCCATACTGAATGGAACCTTGATCCCCAAGCTTCTTATGTGTATTACTGTGCCAACGAGACAGTCCATGGTGTGGAGTTTGATAAGATCCCTGAGACTCATGGCATACCACTCGTGTGTGACATGTCATCAAACATCTTGACAAAACCAGTTGACATCAAGAAGGTAATATTAAATAATAAAATTTAAGGTAAAAGGTAAAACTACTTATATTTGACTTTGTTAGTTCCTTCAGTTGAAATTCAACTGCTATCAGTGGCCGACGGTGCGCACTAATATCCCCTTTCTCAATCAGTGCGCTATCTTAAAAATATTCAAAGCTGAAGCTACATATTAGATCCTAAGAATTAAACCGTGGACCTGAAGCTCTCTTGTGAAGGTGGCGCACTAACCAACTGAGCTATGCCTGCTCCTACAATAATAATGAATATAGGATGATGATAAATAGAATAATATAGAAATACTAATAGAACTTTGATTTATTTCTTAATGCTTCTGCTATTGCTGCTGATTGTTGCAGCAGCATTCTCTTTTTGTTTTCCATTTATTTTCCATTCACTTAATTCTGAATAGTTTGGACTTATTTATGCCGGAGCTCAGAAAAATATTGGATGCGCAGGAGTGACAATAGTCATTGGTGAGTTCAGTCTCACTATCGTTAGCATCCTCATCATCATCATAACATCATAAGTGTATGCTACATCGAGTGTATAATGTTGGGTTCGCGGGACTCAAACCCAAAGGATCATGCGCAGATTTGATTAAAATATGGATCTAACACAACCTTCTCCTGTAAAGCCTCAGTGGCCGAGCGGTTGAGATCTCGTTTAGCAAACGAGAGATCAGTGGTTGGAGTCCCACGTACCCAACATTATTCACTCGATGTAGCATTACACGTAACATATAGATCTTTACTGAGTGACAAAAACACATTTCAAAAAATCAACATCATCATCACCATCAAGAACATCATTGTCACCATCATCAATATCATCACCATCACCATCATCACCATAACCATCACCACCATCAATATTACTATATTAACATCAACATCATTCATCAATAACATCATTGCCACCATCGTCATCATCATCATCATTATCATCATCAATAACATCATTGTCACCATCATCAATATCATCACCATCATAACCATCATCATCATTATCACCATCTCTACCATCATCATCATAACTAGATCATCATCAACAACATTGTCACCATCCTCATTATCATCATCACCACCATCACCATTTAATTATCCACTTGGTTTAACAATATTCTATTTGATTGTTTCAGTGAGAGAGGATCTGATTGGTAAAGCATGTCCAAGATGTCCAGTTGTCTTTGACTATAAGGTATGAAAGTAGATAAAGTAATCAAATAAAAAATAGTGGAAACCAGGGTTATACACACAGATATACAGTTATTGGCTGGATTAGGAGCCAGATTCTTCTGATCTGCCTTGATATGCCCTGCCTTGATACTCCACTCCACTCCACTCCACTCCACTCCACTCCACTCCACTCCACTCCACTCCACTCCACTCCACTCCACTCCACTCCACTCCACTCCACTCCACTCCACTCCACTCCACTCCACTCCACTCCACTCCACTCCACTCCACTCCACTCCACTCCACTCCACTCCACTCCACTCCACTCCCTTCCACTCCCTTCCACTCCCTTCCCCTCCCTTCCCCTCCCTTCCCCTCCCTTCCACTCTCCTCCACTCCCCTCCACACCTCACCTCACCTCACCACATCTCACCTAACCTCACCTCTGCTCTGTTTTAAAATTCATTTTTATAGCACTCTTTAGCTCATTAGTCATTTTCTTCTTTCAGATCCAAACAGGAATGAATTCCTTGTACAACACACCACCAACATATGGTATCTACATCATGGGTCTGGTATTTAAATGGATCAAGAAACATGGAGGACTTGAAGGTATGTCCATCCATCTCTTAGGTCGAATCTTGAAGCATGGGTGGCGTAGAGGTGAGAGCACTCGCCTCTCACCAATGCAACCCGGCTTCCGTCCCTAGGAGATCGGTGTCATATGTGAGTAGAGTTGTTTGTTGATTCTCTCCTGTGCTTTGAGGGTTTTCCTTACTCCGCTAAAACCAACTACTAAATTCTAATTCGATCCTAGGAGATATTCATGATAGGGATAACTTCAATATCTCCTTTCGCACTCACTGATGCAAGTAATTTAGTGTTTTATTAATTATTATGATTATTTATTATTTTATTCAAAATTTAGCTGTCAGTTTTTATTGCATGGCAATTTTGATTAAACTGTGGCATATGAACTTGATGATGGCACTGGTCTGAAATGGGAAAACATATTAAATGCCCAGGCCGAAAAGGTCTATTGCGCAGTAACTTCAATCATTTTCTTAGCTCACTGAACATTAATCTATTGGATGTATTGATTTGCATTTCTATAGAGATGAACAAAAGAAGTGTCATGAAATCTTCTTTGATCTACGATATCATTGATTCATCAAATGGATTCTATAGGTATGAAAGTGATCTGTTTGTCTTATCAAACCCTGAAGCAACCTCTGGGCTGATCTAAGTCATGGCACGGCTAACTCACAGATGGAACCATGAAACAACCTCTGGGCTGATCTAAGTCAGGGCATGGCTAACTCACAGATTGAACCCTGAAATAACCTCTTGACTGATCTAAGTCAGGGCGTGGCTAACTCACAGACTGTTATTATGGAGGGCGGAAAACCAGAAAACCCTAGAAAAATCCTTGGATCAAAGGATAGATTGATTAACAAAATCTACTTGATTGTGTTGCAGCGTCCAGCAATAGTCCCCTTCACAGTTCCCTGTGCCATCTTGAAAGGCAGCTGTGCCTTTGAATTGAAGTGAGACAAACGGTGAGCTTGCAGTGACAGAGACCTTTTTTTTAACACCTTGGACAATCATTCACATGTCTCTATTATGGCAAGCTCACCGTTCATCTATTTAACCCAAAATCCCAGACTTGAGATGACTATGATGGTTTTAAGTAATGTTGATGTTTTTTTTTTCTAGTGGCAAAGTTAGGCAAGGCTCTCGTTCCCGCATGAACATTACACTGAGAATAGGAAATGAAAGTGGAAATGAAGAAATGGAAAAAAGATTCGTGGAGGAAGCTGGTGCAAGAGGAATGATCCAGCTGAAAGGACATAGGTAATGATAGTGGTGATGGTGATGACACTGATGGTGATGGTGGTGGTAATTATGATGATGACACTAGTGATGATGATGATGACACTGATGGTGATGATGATGATGATGAAACTGGTGGTGATGATGATGATAACACCTTGGTGATGATGACGACACTGTGGTGGTGATGATGATGAAGGCACTAGTGGTGATGATGACACTGGTGGTGATGATGACACTGGTGGTGATGATGACACTGGTGGTGATGATGACACTGGTGGTGGTGATGATGATGACACTGGTGATGGTGATGACACTGGTGGTGATGATGATGACACTGGTGATGGTGATGACACTGGTGGTGATGATGACACTGGTTGGTGATGATGACACTGGTGATGATGATGACACTGGTGATCTGATGATGACATTGGTGATGATGATGACACTGGTTGTGATGATGATGATGACACTGGTGATGATGATGACACTGGTGATGATGATGACACTGGTTGTGATGATGATGATGACACTGGTGATCTGATAATGACACTAGTGGTGATGATGATGATGACACTGGTTGTGATGATGATGATGACACTGGTGGTGATGGTGATGACACTGGTGGTGGTGATGATGACACTGGTGGTGATGATGATGATGACACTGGTGATCTGATGATGACACTGGTGATATGATGATGACACTGGCGGTGGTGATGATGACACTGGTGATCTGATGATGACACTGGTGATATGATGATGACACTAGTGGTGATGATGACACTGGTGGTAATGATGACACTGGCGGTGATGATGACACTGGTGATGGTGATGACACTGGTGGTAATGATGACACTGGTGGTAATGATGACACTGGTGGTGATGACACTGGTGATGATGATGACACTGGTGGTAATGATGACACTGGTGGTGATGACACTGGTGATGATGATGATGACACTGGTGATGGCACTGGTGGTGATGGTGATGACACTGGTGGTAATGATGACACTGGTGGTGATGACACTGGTGATGATGATGATGATGACACTGGTGATGGTGATGGCACTGGTGGTGATGGTGATGACACTGGTGTTCTGATGATGACACTAGTGGTTATGATGATGGCACTGGTAGTGATGATGATGACACTGGTGATGATGATGACACTGGTGGTGATGATGAAACTGGTGGTGGTGATAATGGTGGCGATGATGATGACACTGGTGATGGTGATGGCACTGGTGGTGATGGTGATGACACTGGTGTTCTGATGATGACACTAGTGGTTATGATGATGGCACTGGTAGTGATGATGATGACACTGGTGGTGGTGATGATGACACTGGTGGTGGTGATGATGACACTGGTGGTGGTGATGATGACACTAGTGGTTATGATGATGACACTGGTGATGATGATGACACTGGTGGTGATGATGAAACTGGTGGTGGTGTGATGGTGGCGATGATGATGACACTGGTGATGGTGATGGCACTGGTGGTGATGGTGATGACACTGGTGTTCTGATGATGACACTAGTGGTTATGATGATGGCACTGGTAGTGATGATGATGGCACTGGTGGTGGTGATGATGACACTGGTGGTGGTGATGATGACACTGGTGGTGGTGATGATGGTGGCGATGATGATGATGACACTAGTGGTTATGATGATGGCACTGGTAGTGATGATGATGGCACTGGTGGTGGTGATGATGACACTGGTGGTGGTGATGATGACACTGGTGGTGGTGATGATGGTGGCGATGATGATGATGACACTAGTGGTTATGATGATGGCACTGGTAGTGATGATGATGACACTAGTGGTTATGATGATGGCACTGGTAGTGATGATGATGGCACTGGTGGTGGTGATGATGACACTGGCGGTGGTGATGATGACACTGGTGGTGGTGATGATGGTGGCGATGATGATGATGACACTAGTGGTTATGATGATGGCACTGGTAGTGATGATGATGGCACTGGTGGTGGTGATGATGGCACTGGTGGTGGTGATGATGACACTGGTGGTGGTGATGATGGTGGCGATGATGATGATGACACTGGTGGTTTTGATGATGAAGATTCTAAGCAATAATCGTACACCCTTTAGAGGCAAACCACATCTACTTTTCTTTCCAGGGTTGTTGGCGGAATTAGAATATCATTGTACAATGCCATCACATTAGAAGAAACGAAGGCACTCGCTGACTTCATGATGGAATTCCAAGACAAATATAACAGAACAATTAGACACTGAACACGACGGATACGAACAGCTATTGAATCCCACAAAAAAAAATGCGAAGAGAGAGCGCGATCCATGTGCTGAATTAAGATATGTGAAAACTCAAATAACGAAAAAATGCTTTCTGACCTTATAACGGAATCTTAAGACATAAACAGAAATTAGGCCCTGAATACGACGGATACGAACAACAGGTCAAACTCACAAATGAGACCAAAATTCGAAGAGGGTATGTGGATTCATTTGTCAACTTACAACGTGCAGAACTCAGATAGCAGAAAAAATACTTTTTGATTTCATGACCGTATTTTAAAGACAGAAATTAGACACTGTATAGAATACGAACATTCAAACCCAAAGAAAAATTTGAAAGAAAGAGATGTGGGAATGAAACTAAAGTGAATCTAAACTCGGGAAGGAAAAGTCGAACCACAACAAAACCAACGTCAAATAGAGCAGATTCTTAAAGTGCATATGACACGGAAAAAAATTAATCTTAAAAATGTGGAGTTTATTAGCATTAACAAGAATAACACGGTTAAATTTATTTCGAAAACGTATTTCTCTAGAAATTCAAGAAAATTTAGCACAAGTCGTGACGTCATTTTGTTGTCTCAAGTCTCCAGATTTAGTTGCAAATACACGAAATATGTTTGAATGTAGAATCTTAATTTCAGGTAGTACACTTTTCAGTTTCCCAACATTTGAAGAGGACTACGTAAGCTATCAAATGAAGCCCAATAGAATATGCAATTTGTTGTTATTTTATACGAATTACAATTTATATTTAGTGCATTACTACCTAAGATGACGTCACTAATTGGGCTTAATTTTCTCACATATTTCAAGAAATAAGCTTTTGAAACAAATTTCATTACGATATATTTATTATTACTAACAAACTATACATATTAAACGATCAAATATTTTCGTGTCATATACACGACTACACGGAGCGATTTTCTCTTCAGCTCACCTCGCAACAGCATTACGACACAAGTTGCATAAGTGTCTATACGATGCAACTGAAACTCAATCGTTGCCAGAAGTAGAAAAGAATTCTACTTTTGGCAACGATTCCTGTAATTTGTCTCACAGCTTTTTTTCAAATTGCGCTGTAGGTTACACGCTGTCATGCTCCATGCAACGTGTGTCGCAACGCCGTTGTGAGACAAGTTGCAGAGAAAATTGCTCAGTATAATCACGCCTTTAGCTAAATATGAAGCAAAACTCAAGAGTACAATTTAAAAAAAAGGACAAACTTGTCTCGTCAAATCGACGTGAAGAAAGGCTCGAAGCAAAGTTTGAAAGATTTTTCATTAAAAAAGTTTTATTTTAGCATTCAAATCTAGTTTGGGTTTAAAAAATCGTGATTTACAAACTTCTTCATGGATTTTTTCTATAGTAAGGCAGCCACCTTAAGAAAGTTTAATGGGTGTGGTTTAGACCGTAAGCTTAACACTTGGGGTTTGTAACAGCTAATCAGATCGAGTTTTACATAGTGAGTGTACAACCAATCGGAAGTACTTTATTTATAGTTGATGAATTATTTTAGAATGTCTTACGCGTCGAATCGAAATATGGCGACTAAATTGAATTTGTTCTGCAATGACTAGCATCTCCTACTTGTGGAAACGCTTTTATGTTTCCATGTGAACATGAGGCTAGTCAGTCGCCATATTTCGACTCGGTGTGTACAGCTATTTCAAAGAAGGTTGAACACTGAGGCTGCATACTGATATTGCATTCCAGAGTTCGAAGCGTATTGTGGGTCATAGTGAAGTTGTCTAAAGTAGGATTAATAATAATTATTTATTCTTTGTTTATAAGAAGATATAACTAGCTAAAAACTAGTGTGAGCTGCGTCGGTGTTTCTAATGAAACAGTAATGATAAAACGGTAAATTATACACCGTGAAAAGATGAAAGAACTTACTGACGTTTCGTTTCGTTTCGTCCTTCGCTAGTCCTTCGTCTTTTACTCCGACGAAGGACTAGCGTCCGAAACGTCGGTAAGTTTTTTCATCTTTTAACGGTGTATAATTTACCTTTTTATCATTACTATTCTTTGTTTATTGTATTCCATCTGTAACAATATACTAACTACATGCAGAGAGTTAATTGCTGTATGTTCAAATTAACAGACCCACAATGCCATTTGGTCTTGGATTGCACTATTCAGTATGCAGTATTCAGTATTCAACCTTTTTTGAAATAGCTGTACATCGTGAAAGAAAAACTACATTATTTTATTGAAGGTAATCCTATTACTATTATTATTTATTTTCAAATAAAATAGTTTCAATTCCAAAAAATTATCTTTTTGTTCAACACCTATGACAAGGAAAAGTCCAGGATTTTCTTGAATTGATGATTTGACTATGTTCCTGGAATCTTCCTAGGAAATTCCAGACATTTTTTTCCAGACACCTTAACTGAAAACGATGGAAACTCTAGAAGTTTCTTAAACCGGAAAATGTTTGGCAAACTATAGAATTTTTGAGCATCTGTTCCTAGATTTATTCTTTCTTAATAGCTTGCTCTTGCTCTTGCTCTTGCTCTTGCTCTTGCTCTTGCTCTTGCTCTTGCTCTTGCTCTTGCTCTTGCTCTTGCTCTTGCTCTTGCTCTTGCTCTTGCTCTTGCTCTTGCTCTTGCTCTTGCTCTTGCTCTTGCTCTTGCTCTTGCTCTTGCTCTTGCTCTTGCTCTTTTTCTTTTTTTCATTTTCTTTTTTTCATTTTCTTTTTTTCATTTTCATTTTTTCATTTTCTTTTTTTCATTTTCTTTTTTCCTTTTTCTTTTTTCCTTTTTCTTTTTTCCTTTTTCTTTTTTCCTTTTTCTTTTATTCATTTTCTTTTTTTCATTTTCTTTTTTTCATTTGCTTTTTTTATTTGCTTTTTTCTTTTTCTTTTTTTCTTTTCCTTTTTTCTTTTTCTTTTTTCTTTTTCTTTTTCTCATATTTCAACTGTAAACAACTTCACAATTTGTCTCTCTCATTAAGCAAAAAGTTGACCACTGTTTTCCTAAACGAGTCATTTTTTTTTTACTAATATTTTTTCCCGTCGGCCAAGAACTCTAACCTTACATATGCCACTGTTCTTTTAAACATAGATACCCACTTAATTAAGTGTATTTCCGATCAAGAGCTGAATATTGTTAACTATTCGCTATAAATAGAGCACATTTAGTAGATTGAGAATGCTAAATTTAACTCCTGATAAGAACAAGGTCGACACCTGTGCTAAGCACCAATAAAAGCAAGGAAAGCATCGAAATAAAACTAAATTTCCAAAAGCACTAAGAAATGCAATGATATGTAGAAAGGTAAGAAAGTTAAGGCCTTTAAACCACACAACTAAATCACATTTAGATATAAAAATAAGAAGAGTTTAAAAGAATACCCAATTTTAGATTTGAGCCCACGAGTTCCGGAAATTCGTGGCCCTTGAACCACTTAACTATTGACGAAGAAGAGGTGGGGTGGGGGTAGGGACGAAAATGAAGTTTCCTACGGGGATGGAGTGCGTAATATTGTTGCGTTTTATTCACAGGTAATAGGTAGGTAAACCTTATGTCGACGATTTAAAGCATTTTAAAATAGAATTTGATTGTAAAGTTCTATCTGTTCCTTATTTCTACTTTTTATTTAATTCACTCGTCCGTCCGTCCGTCCGTCTGTTCGTTCGTTTTTTGTTTTTTTTTGTTCTTTTTTTTTTTTTTTTTTTTTTTTTTTGAGGTCATGCAGCCGGCGAAACAAGACTAAACACTTTGTAGGTCTTCACATCGTAGCGCTAAAAAATACCATTTTTTTCATTTTTTTCTTGGCCAGTCGATAGCAAAAACCTACTTAAGATATCTAATAAAATATATTCCTTGCAAGAAAACGGGGTTTTTAACGTTATTTAGTGCGCTAACTTTCCTTTTATCACCAAAAAAACTATCCGAATTCACCATCTTTTTTTACATTCTCGCATAGCTAAAATACTGTAGAATGCCGATGGCCGATTTGATCACGTGACCTCTTAGTGCAAGTCGCCTATTAAAGCCTGGCCAGGGTTCACACGGGCAACGCAAACGCAAATGAAAGCGCAAGGAAAATACGTGTGAACTACAGTGACACAAACGCACGAGTACCACTCTAAAAGATTTTTTTGTATGGAAATTGCTTTAGTGATGGCATTTCTTTTAATCTAGGGGGTAGAACACTCAAAGCACTTAGGGTGAGTAATTGCAATCTAAAATCACGTGATGTTCGTGGAATTCGGAGAAACGCTGACGCAAACCCAAACGCAAGACGTTCTTAGTAGGCAAGCCTTCAAAACCGTCAACTTGATGGTTTACACGACCATGCAATACAAACGCAAGTAAAATACGTGTGAAATATAAATAAACACTACTGCGCATGCGTATCTTAATTAACTTGCATTTCTGGTACAAGTGTGAAAGTTTGCGTTTGCGTTTGCGTTTGCGTTTGCGTTTGCGTTTGCGTTTGCGTTTGCGTTTGCGTTTGCGTTTGCGTTTGCGTTTGCGTTTGCGTTTGCGTTTGCGTTTGCGTTTGCGTGTAAATTATAGGCTTAAAATCGAACAACAGAAAGTGTGCAAAGGAGTGTAATCCTATTTATAATTACATCTAGTGACAATTTACCAAGTACAGAAAAAGACATATTAAATAGACACTCCAGTGGCTTCCCTCGCCAATAGGAATATGATTTTTTTCTCTCCAAATTTTAATTTTTAAATTTTGTCTTCTTATTTTGCTGTTTTTAGCGGTTGTATTCATTCTTATTTTACAAATGTATTGTTTCCAAAATGTTTCTTATTAAACGTGGCATGCATTGTGGCATTTTTATCGTTTTCAGTAAAACGCATTCCAACTTAATGTTAGCTAGCATTTTAATAGCTTCCAAGTTACTTCTATCATGTGAGTATTTTATATACGTCAGAGAAGAGAATCGAAAAAGAATTAATGAACGGATGAAAGAAAGATCTAGAAAGAAACGAAAAGATGGAAAGAAAAGAAAGAAACGAAGGAAAAAAAGAAAGAAAGAAACGAAGAAAAAAAGAAAGAAACGAAGGAAAAAAAGAAAGAAAGAAAAAAAGAAAGAAAGAAAGAAAGAAAGAAAGAAAGAAAGAAAGAAGGAAAGAAAGAAAGAAACTTCAGTATTAGTCTAGGGCATATCCTATAAGTATATTCACAATATTTATTTATTTACCACTTGATTTGCAAAAAGATGCCTCCCATATCCTGTTTGTAAACCACTCCTCTCCCTAGAGGGGGGGGGGGGGGATAGAAAACCTTTGTAGTTCCAAAGTGGCGACAACCGGAAAAGGACTGATGGTCATGCAGTTTCGAAAAGAATATATTTTTCCTCGTTTTCTTTTTGACTTTTCACTCGTTATTGCTTTAATAAACGAAGCTATTTGAATTTGCTTTGTAACTGAAAATAGAAGGTATTATAGCTTTTCTTATCGGTTTGAGGAACATTTTGTTGTTTTCCAATAGAGATTTAGTGACGAATGCACGTGCCTTTCACGTGGTGCTTGCGAAACCTCAGCCGTCTAATCCAGCTTTTTTCCCTTGCTTTTTGAGAGAATTTCACAAAACAAACAGCATTAAACTCAAGAAAAGGTTGAGATGAGATGAAGCATGTTTAAAGAGGAATTTTGTGGCTTGAAACTGAAAGGAAAACGTCTTACAAGACGGGAATCTCGTGATGTGCTCGAAGCTGCAACGTGCCGGACTACACGTCGGACCACGGAAGTATTTTTCCGGCTTCGCCCGTATGCACGTATCTTTATCACTGATTTACCACTTGAAACTAAAACTGGTACAAAAAGATATGGAACTTAACGTCTTTAGTTTAATAGCCATCTATTTCAGTATTTTATCAATATCTGTCTGGCTCTACTTGCGGCTATGGATCGCTTTCTTAAATTCACATATATAATTGATTTGTGCAAGCTTTTTTTATTTTTGCACTATCTACCAATATGATTTTCAAAGTCAATCATTTATATAAATAAATGAATAACAAGGGGGAAAAATAAGTGAAAACAAGAAACGATGGCTCCAAGATTCTGCAAGTCGAAGTTCTTTTGAGGTTAGACTCGATGTGTTTATACATTTACTGTATTTTATCAAGCTCAGCCTCTACTCGCAGCAATAGACCTTTCTTGAATTCACTTCAGTGACCAGGAAACAATGGTTCCAAGTTAAGGACAGACTTGACTTTTTTATGCATTTACTGTATTTTATCAAGCCCAACCTCTACACTTGAAGCAAAAAGCCTTTATTAAATTCGACTCTCACATTGAAAAAACTAATTTCGATTGACGCAAATTCCACAAAGTTTTCACAAATTATCAAAATATTATTGATTCGCAATTTTCTCCATTTTTTCTTATTTATTATTATAATATTTTTTTTGCTAAAAAGACAAAAGACATGATTCCATTTCCTTCCAGGATTGTTTCTCATTGTTCAACGTTCATTTCTACGTCATAAAGCCATTCGAAATGGCCGTCAGACCAATGACGTCATAGAGGTTTTCTTGAAAGATATAACTGATTATGTTGCTATGGCCGGGACAAGTTTGGCAGTTGCTAGGGACTACATCAGTGTTAAAAAAGTAATAGTAAAACTAAAAAAATGGGGGGCAAATATTTACATCGTAAGAATTTGTATTGATATTGAGAAACTTGAAATCTGATCATATGGTGCAAAAGTATCCTGTATTTCCACAATAGGTAGTAAAACATGCTTATTTAGCATGGTTTTGGCTTCTAAAAGACTCTCGTCATAATTTTACCACGAGGACTTGAGCTGCAAGACTATGAAAAGCAAAGAAAAGTATTTTCTATTTTATCGTATGTGAGTAAAGTTGTTTGTTGGTTCTCTTCTGTGCTTCGAGGGTTTTTCTCCGGGTTCTCCGGCTTTCCTCACTTCTCAAAAATCAGCTTCTAAATTCTAATTCGACCTTCGGGCTATCACTTAGTTTGGAGAGTAGCTCTGTTGTGATTGTCCCACGCTGTGATACAACAGGGAAAAGCCTTGTATATTTTTTTGGTATATTTATACAAGTGTGAAAATTGAATGGGCTGTTCGATTCCCGTTGAAGCTTGAAATCACTTTTTCAAGTCTTTCTTTACAGTAGTCAGGCGGATAAGTGCAAATTTTCGCAAAATCATTCACTTTGTGAAGAAAGCACCAAATTTGGCACAGTTAAAGCTTATGTTGTGCTAAAGAGATTCAGATATGGAGGCATTGCTAAAAACCCCATATAGGGTATTTAAAGGGAGGTTTCGCATGAAAACGAGGCTAAAATCCAAAATCTATGTTCACTTTGTTAAAAAACTTCCATATTTGGCACAGTTAGTGCCTATGATGTCAGAAAGAGATTCCGATATAGATCCATCATTAGTTACCCCTTATAGGGCATTTAGAGGGGGTTTTGCATGAAAACGAGGCTAAATTCCAAAATCTATGTTCGCTTTCTCAAAAAAGTTCCCCAGTTGGCACAACTAGTGCTTATGGTACTAGAAAGAGATTCAGTTATAGATTCATTGCTAAAAAAACCCTTATAGGGCATTTAGAGGGGGGTTTTAACATGAAAACGAGGCTAAAATTATGAATTCATCATAGACCCAGTTATACTGTTTCATGATGAAATAATTTGCCTCCTAACTTTTTAATCTCATTTTTACAGCAATATATATGCTAGATAGAAGTAGAAACACTGATAAATCCGGTATTGGGGTGGGGTGGGGTGGGATGGGGTTACATTAAAACGAGGCTAAAATTACGAAATCCCTCCAAATCCCTCAGAAGTCCTAATAGGAAAGAGCCATCGAAAGAGAAACAGCAGATTTCTTCTCTGAAGAGCGATTGTGCATTATTGTCAAGGCTTTACATATCTTGCCAGACCAGAAATGGAGACCTTGATAACTTTTTTATGCATGAAAACCAAGGCTGCCCACCTTCACTGTCACAGAACGAAAAGTTGCGGCTTCCTTCAAAGAAATCTGATCTCCTTGATGGCTTGAAAAGACTGTCACCACCTTCGACAAGTGTCTCTAGCTCCGTTGATGCAATGATTCTTGATGGTGCCGCTATCGTTAATATGTTGAAGCCAACGAACACAGTAAAGAGTTTTGAAGATTATGCCTATCAAGTTTTTATTCCATACATAAAGGGCCAACTTCAGCATGTTCTCAGAGTAGATGTTGTATTTGATGAATACATAGCAAACAGCCTCAAGGCAACAACCAGAAGCAAAAGAGGAAAGGGAGTCAGAAGGTGGGTACACTCATCAACATTGGTACCGAAAAACTGGAGAGATTTCCTTAGGGTAGTTGCCAACAAGAAGGAACTCTTCGTGTTCTTGGCTGAACAAATTCCACTAGTAGACTTTGGTCAAGGCAGACAAGTCATCATTACCAAAGGTGACCAAGTAGTTTGTAGCCCCCTGTCCAGTGACACATTGGGTTTGGCTCCATGTAATCATGAGGAAGCCGACACCAGAATTTTTGTTCATGTTGCAGACGCTGTTCAAGCAGGATGTGGAAAGATCGCCATACGCACCGTAGACACTAATGTCATTGTGATCGGCATCGCCGTAGTCACTAGTCTTCCAAGTACAGAATTATGGGTCCTATTTGGTACAGGCACAAATCTCAGTTCATTTGCCATCCATGATATTGCAAACTCACTTGGCCCTGACAAATCAAGATCTTTGCCTGTGTTCCATGCTCTAACAGGATGCGACACTGTTTCGTGTTTCTCGGGGATAGGCAAAAAGACGGCATGGGCAACCTGGATGTTGGATGATGAAGTAACTGCCGCTTTCCTTGGATGCTCGATTAGCCCAGATGATATAAGTGACGAGCTCTTGAAGAAGATAGAGCGCTTCGTTGTTCTCTTATATGACCGTGTCAGTACAAAGTCACTCGTGAATGAGGCACGCAAGCAGCTATTTGCCCAAAAAGGAAGAAGTCTGGAAGCCATCCCACCAACCCAAGCAGCTCTCACCCAACATGTTAAAAGGGCGGTATTCCAAGGAGGACATTGCTGGGGACAAGCTGTTTTACCTCAGATGACCTTACCATGTCCCAGTGAATGGGGATGGAAGCAATCCCCTATCGGGTGGCAATCCCTGTGGACAACTCTTCCTGATATCTCGATATCATGTGATGCTCTCATTCGATGTAGCTGTAAAAAAGGATGCAGATCTCGGTGTTCCTGTGTCAAAGCGGCATTGGAATAACTGACAGGTAAATATATCTCTCAGTTCTCCCTTATATGTTACGTTGAAATAATTTTGATTAAGAATTTTCATGGGTCTCTCCTCAGGAAGATTCTGATTTTGGTCCTCATCGAGAGAAACACTGATGGAACACTGGACAAACGAACTTACAATGTAAATAGAATAATGATTTTTAAAGGAATGACGAGTGATGCCTAAGGAAGGGGATAATTTGGAGGGATTTCGTAGTTTTAGCCTCGTTTTCATGTAACCCCAACCCACCCCACCCCAATACCGAATTTATCAGTGTTTCTGCTTCTATCTAGCATATATATTGCTGTAAAAATGAGATTAAAAAGTTAGGAGGCAAATTATTTCATCATGAAACAGTATAACTGGGTCTATGATGAATTCATAATTTTAGCCTCGTTTTCATGTTAAAACCCCCCTCTAAATGCCCTATAAGGGTTTTTTTTAGCAATGAATCTATAACTGAATCTCTTTCTAGTACCATAAGCACTAGTTGTGCCAACTGGGGAACTTTTTTGAGAAAGCGAACATAGATTTTGGAATTTAGCCTCGTTTTCATGCAAAACCCCCTCTAAATGCCCTATAAGGGGTAACTAATGATGGATCTATATCGGAATCTCTTTCTGACATCATAGGCACTAACTGTGCCAAATATGGAAGTTTTTTAACAAAGTGAACATAGATTTTGGATTTTAGCCTCGTTTTCATGCGAAACCTCCCTTTAAATACCCTATATGGGGTTTTTAGCAATGCCTCCATATCTGAATCTCTTTAGCACAACATAAGCTTTAACTGTGCCAAATTTGGTGCTTTCTTCACAAAGTGAATGATTTTGCACATATCCGCCTGACTACAGCGTTCGCTTAGTCGCTCATTCACTGTGATGATCAACACATCTATCATATTTATACAAAAAGAGATGTGCATGAAAAGGCTACAAAATAATAAGTAAAACGTGTTACTTTAGCATAGTTTTGGCTTCTAAAAATACTCTCAAATTATTCTGCTATAATAGACGATAACGCAATGCTGCAGCTCACTTTACGTATGCAATGTATAGCAATTGATGTGAAGTATTTATACAAACGCTACGCCTTGCGCGGCTATTACTTTTGTTACAAAATAATAATTATATTCACAACCCTGTGTGGCATTTAATTAAGGTTTCTATGTCATGCGCGTGAAATTAAACCTTTTATATACGCAGAGCCAAGGGACAGAGCCTAACTGGTCGCTGCATGGACGCCCTAGTATTGGGAGGATAAAACTACGTCAAAAGTGAAGAATTTAAAGTATCACCATTTTGAAGACGCTGTCGGCTGAATTTGTGTAAGATTTTCGCTGAGCCTATAGTGTGTGTAACCATGTGACTCAAAATCCTTTGAGATTATGAATAACAATGAAACAGTGCGCCGCCATCTTGGTTGATCTAACAAGAGAAGCTATAATGAGAAGTGCTTTGATATCTTCAACCAACATGGCGACTATGACCGTTCGCATGCTCTCATGTATAGCGGGACATGAAAAACGATATACTGATTTTATACTAAAAAAAGTTGGCATCAATAGACATTTTTTATTTCTGTCTTTCCTTGGAAATTTTGGTTTTATTTTGGTTAAATAATCCAGTGAGCTGAGGCTGGAAAAGAAAAAAGAAAATGAAAAGAGGCGGGAAAGAAAGGGAGGAATAAAGGAAGGATGTAACAAGAAAGTTGGGCGAAAAAAGAGGAGCTGGAAAAAGAGGCGGAATTCGTCAGAGGTAAAAATGAGACCGAAAGTCAGGTATAAACGATACCAGGGCTGGGGCGTAGCGATAAGCAAAAAAAGTCTGTAAGTGCTCTATTTTGCCCCATGGGTTACTTGTGGATTTGGCGGGAATTTTCGCTTCAAAACGCGTGTGCTACTCAAGGAAAATAAAACTTCTTTCTTCTTTTATCTTCTATTCTCTTCTCTTCTCTTCTCTTCTCTTCTGTTCTCTTCTCTTCTCAGCTTCTGTTCTCCTCTCTTCTCTTCTCTTTTCTTCTCTTCTCTTCTCTTCTCTTCTCTTCTCTTCTCTTCTCTTCTCTTCTCTTCTCTTCTCTTCTCTTCTCTTCTCTTCTCTTCTCTTCTTGTTAGGTTCATCTCATCTCATTTTCCCCCACTCTATTCTATTCATATTACCTTATCAATCCATCTCTCCTTTAACCACAACTCCCCATTCATCCATTATCCCATCTTATTCAATCCCATTCTTCCATTAGATGCCATTCACTATTCATCCATCTCATCCCATGTTATCTCATCTCATCTCATCTCATCCCTTCCTATCCCATTCCATTCCATCTCGTCTCATTCATCCTTCCACTAACCCCATCAACCAATTCTCTGCAACTTAAGAGTATAATTTTCTTAGCAAAACAATACCATTGAAAATTGGCATTGGCATTTTTAGATTTCTCAATATCTGTTTTTTCTAAAAATTGCATTTTCCTTAAATGCTTAATTTATAATTACTATTTTAAATCTTGTTTCATGTTTCATATTCATGGTATATAAATGAAGTTGCTACAAAAGATTTTCCCCATTGTCCCAATCACTGTAGAGTGGTGTAACTATGGACTTCTAGAAGACTAGACACTTTTAAAGTTTCATTAATTTATCCATTAGCTACTTAGTTATATCACTTTCTTTTTCATATTTTTAAATTTCTTCTTCAAAAATTAAATATGGAAATTTATTTCAGCTACCCCAAACACCTTGAGGGTTCAGGGACGGCAAAACCGGGGTGGGGGGGGGGGGGGGGGCTGGGGCTTTTTGTGAAATTATAATACATTTTCACTAAACTCAGCCCCCTATACCTTGCCATACAACGTCACTTATTGAGCCCGCCTAATCAAGAAACTGCTCTGCTCTCCCTGGGGTTCCTTGGATATTGATGGAATTCATTGCTGATCAAATATGATAATTCGTTTTTTTTGCTCAAGTGTCAATTCTATATACTTTTTTTTCATAAGAGAAAAAAAATTGTAAGAAATATACTTCCAGTTTTCTCAAAAATCTGAGAGAGAACTTGCATTAATTGGATATGATGTGGCAATCTTATCAAATTCTATCGATGTCTTTCTTCTTGCTGTTTAAAAAAAATATATTAATTTCATTTTTATTCAAAACCTATTTTCAAACTAGCTCATGTATGAGATACTACTGATTTTTCCATTGCATGCTATTTTTCTTTTAAAGATTTTATGCAAACATCATTCTGTGCTTTCTTTTAGCACTTTGCTGAGAAACGAAGAGAGAAAAGTGAAAAAAGAGGCTGACATGAGAAAGAATAAATGGAACGAAAATGGAGGTAGGAAGTAAAAGAAAGAATGGAAATAAAAGAAAGAATGGAAATAAAAGAAAGAATAGGAGAGAAAGAAAGAGAGAAAGGAAAGACAACAGCAAAGTAGTAACTAGGAGAAAACCCCCCAAAAAGGAGCCTTAGGAGAATAGAGCGAAAAAGTGAAAGAATGAACGACAAAAAGAAAGAAAAGTGAGAGAAAGAAAAGAGAATAGAAAAAAAGAAAATAAATAAATAAGAGCAAAAATTGAAAGAAAAGGACACTTGGAAAGGAAAGAGAAAGAACAACTCAAAAGAAAAACATTTGAAATGCACAAAAAAGAAAGAAGTGGAAAAGAACGGAAAGGAAAGGAGATTACTCAAAATTCATCCTATTCCTTTCCCGTCAGTTTTCTACGTCTGATATTTCTTCCAACCAAACAGATCCACATACCCTCCTCCCTCTAGATCTATTCTCCACAAATACGAAATCAAACCAGCAATTTAATCCAACTCCTTCAACCCAATTTTCACTAGGCGTCCCATGTCCATTGCGAAAAAACCCAAAAAACCGCGCTCAACGAACCCTCCTCATTAGCAATTCAAATGAGGGTGGGACTTCCAAATATGGGGGTGCGGCCATGACCTTATTTGGGTTGCACTTGTGGTCTGCTCCCAGCAGCCATTGTAGACTGTAAAGAAGGTCCGCCAGGCGACGCCCTTACATCAATTGCCAAGTTTGATCGCCAAAATTTTGCCTTTTTAGAGCGATTTCAAGCCCGATCGCGGCCCAAGCATTGAGGTGTATCTCTTAGCTACAGTTAAGCCGTGTCGCTACTGAATCTAGTGGCGAACGGTTGGGGAAAGTTGAAGATTATGGATTGTTGTTGTCTAAGTGACGAGGCGAAAGAAAGGAAAAGAATAAATGCCGAAATTGAAAAGCAGATTCGGCAGGACAAGAGGAATCAACGTAGAGAGCTCAAACTGCTTCTGCTAGGTAACTTAAGGGTTAAACTGGGTGTATGTGAGTGGAGGGATGAAGGATATTGTGCTGGAATGATCGAGCGAAGAGGCGAACGAACTTCGTTATGGTATCCTTGTGTTTATATGCTGGAGATATCATTGTGTTTGAAGTCAAATTTCTCTCGTTATAAGCTTGTGCCAGCCGCTTCGACTCCTATTCTGCTAAGCTAGATGCCTTGGTGGATGTGTGAACGATTTTCAATCGAAAAGGACGATTCTATGAGGATCTGTACTGAGTTCTTTCGCCTCTAATGACTTATGTTTGAGGACGAATGGAGGAGAGCTTGTTACCTTGTGGGGTTATGCATCCATGGCCATCTTGCTGCAGTTGGTCACGACTAACCCTAACTTTCCTTACCGCTTTTTAATATTCACAGGGTTAACCGTGGTTTTTGATTTCTGCAATAGGTACTGGGGAATCGGGGAAAAGCACATTCATAAAGCAAATGCGAATTATTCATGGCCAGGGATACAGCGATGATGATAAAAGAGGTTATATAGCGCTCGTATACCAAAATGTGATCACTGCCATGCACAGTTTAACACGTGCTATGGACACTCTCAAAATACCTTACAAAGACCCAGCAAACCCGGTAAGTATTCTACTGATTTTATATCCATAAACCAGCCTTTCGAGTCCCTCCATCACCCCATAAAAGTATAGACTCGATTGTCTGTGTATTTGGTGGTTGACGAGCGGCAAGTCCTAACTTGCTCTCACTCGTCTACCTACTTCGAGATATGTTTGTGAGATTCCTTCTTGCTTTTAGGAAAGGGCTAACTACATAAGAACAGTCGATCCTAAAAATGTAACCACTTTCGAGAAGGAGTATTATGAGGCCACAAAGAACCTATGGGCTGATGCAGGAATGCAAGAATGCTACGATCGGAGAAGAGAATATCAGCTTAGCGACTCCGCCAAATAGTAAGTTAAAAACCATTCACGAAAGAATTAAATTCTTTCTTCGCTCTGTGCTAGATACATAGAGCCTCCCAAGGCCTAGAAACCGAATTTATAGACTATAATGTTGGTTCCTAGACATGGGGGAAGTTTGGTCAAGGCGAATGATAAGCAAAGGCTTAAAGATCAGCCTTGTCTTCGCTCGATTTATTGTCAAAATTGAACATTGCAATGTCAACATTGATCTCCTCTCTCGTTGGAGGAAAAAAAAATCTCGATTATATTTTATCCCTGATTTCTACACCTCTGTAGGCGAGTCTAGGATTTTTAAACTTCAAAATACGCCCTCGAAAATTACTCAAAATATTTCCTTGATGAAGCGATCGAAATTTTTGGTCATGTGTTCGATTGCTGGTTTGTTGCTTTCACGGTGAAATGAACAAACTCTAGATTTTGAGTTATGTTCATCTATTTCTAGAATAGATTATTCAAAGCTTGAACGAAAATATTCTCTCCTAGCTTTCGAATTAAAATCCAAAATCACCATGTATTCAAAATCCATTCTCAACTGTTATAGATGAACCTTCTAGTAAGACCAAGATTGAACGACGTTGGTCGAGGTCTTTCTTTCTCTATATAGTGATGTTATTTTTGATATTTTTTAGCTATCTTACGGACTTGGACCGTCTAGCAAAACCAGATTATCTTCCAACTGAGCAAGACGTCTTGCGGGCGAGAGCACCAACATCGGGAATTATAGAATATCCCTTTGATTTGGAAACGATCATTTTTAGGTAAGACGTGAAATCCTTTCTTTTATATTCCTTCCCTCCCTTTGAGCTTGTTCCTGGCGTTGTCTGTTCGTACTGTTAATCTGTGCTTTTAGAAGACCATGGAAATATTTAAATGTAGAGGCAAGATAAATTGTGAAAAATTAGCAGTTTTTGTTGTTGGGTTAATATTAATTCTGTTGCTCAATAGTGAATACAGCTACACAAACTAGTCAGAAAATCCTATTCATCTGCATACTAAAACAGTTTCTTCCTGCAAACTGTATCTTTTAACCTCTTAGAACCAAAAATCAGGTAGAAAACTTTAAAATTTCCATCATAATTCATTATAAAAACTCTGGATTTGAAACGATTGTCTTTTGAGCTGCTAACTTCCACATAGTCATTTCTTCCACAATTTCCTCTATGAGAAGGCTCTATTGTATGCCTTTCAAAGTAATTTCAGTTTTGGGCTTGAACTTGCTTGATAGTTTCAACTCCCTTTGGCTTCAGAGGGAGTAACATTTGTTCATGTATTTGTATCACCTTCCAAGGAATATCTCTCAACTTTTTAACATCCTTTTTTTGCTGCTCAACTTCCAATCAACCTTGCTAAATTCCCCAAAAATATAACAGAAAAAATGAATTTTGTTCTAGCTTTCCACCACCCACTTATTCTTTTATTTGATTCACTATTATGCCAAATGATTATTTCCAAAAACTATTCACTTCAAATAAGTTAGAAATTTATTTCAGAGAATACATCACTCACTCCCACATATAGCTATGCCTTTATCTTATATTCCTTTTAAAATACTTTGATTTAAACTGTACAATCGCCATAAAAATCCAATTTTCTACCTCTACTTCAGCCTTCAAATATCAATCTTAACTTCTTTGCATAGTACTATCAACATTTTCATTTTTTAAACTTTATTTCAAGTTTTCTCTGAAGTTGAAGATTATTATGAAATATTATATCATTCTTTGTGTTTTGTTTATTCAACTTTTGTTGTATCCCTTCATGAAAATAAGTTTCTTTTAATCCTTTGAATTTTTTGTAACTTTGAGAATTGATAATATTTCAAAATGGTTAATATTTGAATGATTAGCTTAGGTGCACACTTCTTCGTTTTTCTTATATTTAATGTTGTTTCATAAACTTTCTGTTATATATATATTATTTTATAATCTCATGGGTTTGAATACCATGGGTAGCAAAATAGCTTAATTTGACATACACTAATACTGATTGCACGAGTTCAATTAGAAAAAAATTGGCATCTTGGTATCTACCAACCATGCATATCTTACACCTATACCAAATTTTCCATACATTTGCTTATTTTATGGTGTTTTAAATGCATAGTTTGCATACAGTCGAGTGCACTTGCCTCCCTTCATTTTGAGCCAAGTCAATTCCTGAACTCTGTATATATATTTGAGAAGAGTTGCATTTTGGTGATCTCCTGTGCTCTTGCTCTTTTAATCCAACGAAGGACTAGCATCTGAAACATCATTAAGTTTTTTCATCTTTTCATGGTGTATAATTTACCTTTTCATCATTATACTGTTTCATTAGAAACACTGACACAGCTCACACTAGTTTTTAGCTAGTTACCTCTTCTACTCTTATGGTTTTTCTCTGGGTTCTCCATTTTCCCCCTTTCTGCAAAAATCATCTATTGCTCTTGCTCAATGTTATGTTTGAGTAAAGTTGCTCATTGGTTTTCTCCTGTGCTTCAAAGATTTTCATGCGAGTAGAGTTGCCTAAGTTTTTCTTCGTTTTTCTCAGATATTAGAAGTCTCTGCTACTCTCAAATGCGAGCACAAATAAAAATTATCATTATTATTATTATTATTATTATTATCATCATCACAAGAGCAGTGCTAATATAATGGGTTTAAATTTGTTAAACTGTGAAAATGTATGTAGCTAGATAAGTATATGTAATTTTGCAACAATAACACAAATCTGTTTAATCAATTTAATCTGGAAAGAAATGTACCTCCCTTGGTATTGTACATTGTTTGCAGAAACCTTCAAATGTTATCAGTACTCTAGGCTATCTATGTCAGTATGGCAAACTAAAAATGGAAACACTGAAACAACCTCTGGGCTGATCTAAGTCAGGGTTTGGCTAACTCACAGATTGAACCCTGAAACAACCTCTGGGCTGATCTAAGTCAGGGTATGGCTAATTCACAGATCGAACCCTGAAACAACCTCTGGGCTGATCTAAGTCAGGGTTTGGGTAACTCACAGATTGAACCCTGAAACAACCTCTGGGCTGATCTAAGTCAGGGCATGGCTAATTCACAGATTGAACCCTGAAACAACCTCTGGGCTGATCTAAGTCAGGGTTTGGCTAATTCACAGATTGAACCCTGAAACAACCTCAGGGCTGATCTAAGTCAGGGTTTGGCTAACTCACAGATTGAACCCTGAAACAACCTCAGGGCTGATCTAAGTCAGGGTTTGGCTAATTCACAGATTGAACCCTGAAACACCCTCTGGGCTAATCTAAGTCAGGGTTTGGCTAACTTACAGATTGAACCCTGAAACAACCTCTGGGCTGATCAGGGTTTGGCTAACTTACAGATTGAACCCTGAAACATTCTTTGGGCTGATCTAAGTCAGTGCAGGGCTAACTCACCATTCAAAGGTGAATTGCTCTATTTCACTATGACGTCACTGCTTGTTTATGTGGGGGAAAGAATGGCCAAATCCAATAGAAAATTCAAATTCAAATTTTGCTCCTAGAGAAACAGTTTAATCTAGAATAGCCTGGTTTTCAGATATAATATGTGTTTATATGTACTAAAAAATATTGTGAGTGTTTGCTGGCTATTCTACTTCTCTTGGTGGATTGATACAGGTTTTAGGACAATCTTCAGTGAATTTGCGTTGAATTGACCCCCTCAGATGACCATGATCATTTACGTTTTAACAATAGATTGTTTTGATGTGATGTCATAGTGAAATAGGGCAATCGAGCATGTTAGGTTTTGTTCAAAAGGAAAACTAGAGAACCTAGAGACAAGCTCTTGAATCAAGTAAAAGATCAAGCAAAATTTTTTTTTTGATAATTTGGTTTTTTGTGTTTTCACTACCATTATTAGGGCTTCTGACAGAATGCGTGGATGCAGATGAAATATTAAATAAATTATTCACCAATGTTCAGCAAAATCATAAAAATATCGCATAATTCATCCAAAATCTTAAGAAAACTTGACCATTAAGAAAAAGATGGATTATGCTGGATCTTCCCCGGATTATGCCTTGAGAACAACAAATTGTGTGGCGGGAAATGCGGGATTCTGTAACAACGAAAAAACTTTAAAAACTTACTTTTGCAATTAAATATACACTGATTGAATCACCAAATCCATGAAATATGTCGTTTCATCTCGTTTGTCATTTGTTTCTACATGAAATTTGTGGTTCTAAATTACATTAATTTCCTAATTATTTAAATATGTTCTCAATTGTTGGACAATAATCAACAAGGCATCTAGTAACCAGACCCTTTCCAATTACTAACAAAAGACGCCTTGTAGTTTTCATGATATCAAGATGGTGTATGTTTATATTGAAAATGCTATGTCTTGCTTCAAAACTTGGTATGTAAACTATAAAGAGTTTCTTGTTTGACCAAAATGGAGTGATATATAAATTGAGCTTTTTCCCTCATTCTGTCAGAAGCCCTGCATAATATAGTTTAAATTTTACCAATTTTACCTTGGTTTGTTTCCTGGACTAAAGAGGGTGAAGAATTTGAGCCTGACTGCAAAAGTAATAAATTGTTCTTAATTTATTCATTCAAAGAACTTGCAACCAATCAGCATCTTGACATTGACATTTCAAAACCATTTTTAAAAAAGCATATGTTGCTTTAAATACCTGTTAGCGTGAAACAAAGCAGTTTTGTTATATCATCTTGCCCTTAGAATTAATGCATACTTGATAAAACAATTATAGAATAACGGCACCCGTTACAACTGTACTGTTAACTTTTCACGATTATTTTTCAAGTTTCTCTTGCCCCACGGAATAGACCATTTTAAAATTTGTACACTACTGAGCACTGTGTTCCTTGATTACAGGCTCATTTACTCAGACTTAGCCTCATTTCGTTTTTTAAATATTCACAAATACAAACAGTAAAGTGAAGAATGCACAACTTCAACGATACAAACACTTTGAAATTCCACTTACAAATTCCACTTACCTTCACTGTAACTTATGAATATTCTGCACAAAGTCGAGGGTAACCCTGGGCAACAGAGAACTCGAAACTGGGGTATTAAAGAAAATAACTGTTGAGAATAAAATTAGAAAAAAGATTATACTTTTTCTTATGAAACTGAACTAAATAATTATTACTTTATCATTGGTAAATTATGACTTGATAAAAGCAACATGGATCGTGCTAAAATGCCATTTTTCAGTATTTTATTTTTCATATTATCTTATAGAGAATATATACAGCTGTATACATAGTACACAATATCGTTATTGCTTGTTTTTTTTAAAAAATTATTAAAAAGACTAACCCTTTCTTCATAACACACACACAAAAAAAAACAACGTGTTTTAGTAATCACCCCGACAGTATTTTTTCCCCGACGTGTAACAAATTAGGTATTCAGTAGCAAGTACTTTAATGCTAAAATATATTTATTGCTGAAAAAATTCTTAAAATCCATCAGGAAGAAAAATGGATTCTAAGAATATTGTAGTAGTATTAGTATTTTCAAAGTCTCTATGTGTAATAATAAGTATTTATTAGCAGTATTAAAATGGTTTAAAGTTTGTTCAGAAAATCTGGCATATCATTGCGAATCCAGTCACTGGATTTCAATCAGCTTACAATAGTCCTTTATTTCAAAAAATCAAATATCTCATAATGTCAAGCCAGCAAGAGAAGAGCTGTCAGTTTAGATTTAGGATTACAGGGTGGGAAATAGCACAGTTTGAGAAAATAGAAGACTAGTATTTGTACTGTAAGACTTCAGCATTTGTGGACTAAAATTTAGTTGTCATAAAAAGGTTCTTTTCTTTACTGTTGTTACAGAATGGTTGATGTAGGAGGGCAAAGATCGGAGCGACGTAAGTGGATTCACTGCTTCGAAAATGTGACTTCTATCATGTTTTTAGTGGCTCTTAGTGAGTATGACCAAGTACTTGTCGAGTCCGACAGTGAGGTAAGTAATAAATAATAATGATTAATACACAATGATATAAATTATATACAATATAAGGCCGAACAAAAAAATGTGTTTCCTGTCGCATGAGAAAAATAATTGGGGTCGGATAAGGTCATAAGTTTAAGTGTTAAGTTTATGGAATTCGGATGCACACGTAACGGAAAAAAAAAAATTGCACGGAAGCGAGGTCAGAAAGGCCTCATTAGTAAACAAAGTCTACTCAGTACGATATTTTGTGTCAAAGACATTCACCCTTACTTCAAAAGAGGCTTAAAAGAACTCAAATTGGAAAGATAGTTGACTTTAACGCAAAAGATCATAGCATAGGGCCAATCCTAGAATGTTGTTGTATGTGGGTACCATGATTACTATATCGGATTAGCCAGCTTATAGTTTAAGAATCAATTCCATTGCGCATTCAATGTTTTCCCCAATTTCTCACCTTCTTTTGTTTAATTATGAGCAAAAGAAAGTTTAGAAAAAAGAAATTGAGAAATGTGGGATAAAATCGCATGGCTTATTGGTTCCTACCACATCTTTTCATTTTTACCAAGCTTTTGCACTACTAGTGAAGAAATAGAAAATGAGCGCACCTGCTGTGTGTAGTCATAAAGCACGCAGGGATTGGCAGAACACAAGAAAGAGAGAAGGAGAAGCACGATGCATAACAGAGTGCTTCTTGATACTTCTCGAGTGCTCTGCCAATCCCCAAGTGCTCTATAACTCCACACAGCACAGCAAGCAAGTTATTTCTTTCTTTCATATAATACAAAGGGCACATGCCTGCTCTGTGCTATCATAAAGCACACACTCCCAACCAATCAGAATGAGAGGTGTATAACAGTTATTGTATAATGCATCATCAAGGCTAAAGTAATTTGTAAACAATGATTCATATAAAACAGAAAACTAAAGTGCTAATTCTTCTTTCAGAATCGGATGGAAGAGAGTAAAGCTCTATTCCGTACTATAATAACGTACCCCTGGTTTCAGAATTCATCAATTATACTCTTTCTGAACAAGAAGGATCTGTTAGAAGAAAAGATAATGTTTTCACATTTGGTGGAGTACTTTCCTGAATTTGATGGTACGTCAACTTACACTGGATACAATGGCCAATAGAAGCTTTGCACCATCACCTGATAGCAGCCATAATAGGAGGCACACCAATAGAGTCCCCCCCCCCCCCCCCCCCTGGAAACTGAATTCTTTCTCATGTAAATCAGATTAGACTATTTTAGATTCAATTGTACCTGCCTCCTGTCATTGCTACCATCAAGTGATGGTGCAAAGCTCCTATGGTACTATAATTTCTCATGATTATTTTTACAGTAAGAGATTCACTTTATAATTTCATTCCAAATCTTTCAAAATTGTTGCACAATCCTTACTGCAATGTGAACTTGACACAGTCTTTTCCACAACCTCGGAAACACTACTATGCTACTATAAAGGTGTTGCACCATCATGTGGCAGCAGTCATATTAGATGGCCGGAACAATACAATCGTTTTTAGAGCAAGAGGTTTATATTGCTCACCATCTAACTACGGCACATGATGGTGCAAAACCTCTAAGTATTGTTTTTCACATTATTCTCACACTAAGAAATTCACATTCTAATTTCATTGCCATTTTTTCCCCCAGGCCCTCAGTGCGATGCTCAAGCAGCTCGAGAGTTCATTCTTAAAATGTTCGTGGATCTTAACCCTGACACAGATAAGATCATTTACTCACATTTTACCTGTGCTACTGATACAGAAAACATTCGCTTTGTGTTTGCGGCAGTTAAGGACACAATCTTGCAACTAAATCTTAAGGAGTATAACCTAGTTTAAACACAGAATCATAGGTGGGTAATTTATATTATGCAGACTGCGAAAGAACCTCATTGGTTATCATGATCTTGAACTTCTCAAGAGTGAGGTCATAATACCGTTGATTGTTGAACGGGTTACTTGACTGCAACACCCTCCCCCCCTGTTTCAGATTAGCCAATCACACCTCTTTATTGTCCAGTAGTGGATGTAGCTTTCAGTTATTTATGGGTCATAGGCTACCTAATGATTTTGACCCTCTCATTGTGATTTGGTACACACAATCATTTTCTATTCATTCAGTTGCGGATTTCATTCAGCATCTTCTATTATTAAGTTTAAAACCTCAGCGTAACCCAGAAGGACTAGAAAGAAAATAATAGTCTCCTTGTTTACTGTTTAACTGTTCCATGGCTATACACTGATCGAGATAACAGTCGCAACAAAAAAATCAGCGATTCACTGCAGTCAGAGTATGTGAAGGTACAGAACATTTAATGTTTGATTGACAGCAATTTATTGCTCAATTTCTGTTGCGACTGTGATCTCTATCAGCGCAAAACAATGAAAAGAGTAGTAACTAATGTAAATCTGGAAACTTACCAGACAAACAAAGGAGACTTTGTTTATTTCTGATGATTATTAATATTATGCCATTGCATTGTTTTTTTGTTTTGTATCCATTGATTGAGTATCTCAAGAAAGTTTTTGATTTTGAAATAAAATTGAAAGACCATCCTTTGATAGGGTGGGTGGGGAGTGAACAAAAATCATGTGGGAGGGGAGGGTAGGTAAGAATTTAGAAAACTTTTAGGAAAGGGGATGTAAAAAAAGCATTCAATTGATTTGGATATTCAGAGCTTATTTTTTAGGAAAATTAGCTTTGAATTTTTAGGTGATGAGAAAAAGAAGAAAGAATTTCAATGAATACAAAAACGAAAATGCAATGGTCGTTCCATTATGGGTTTGCTTTCGCTCAAGATACATGACAAGGATCCAGAAGTTCTATAACTAAGTTACTACACCAAATACCAATGCTAGTATCAATTATCATTAGGTAGCACTACCACAGGAAGCCCAAGCAATTACTTGTACCGTATTACAAAGGAATGTATGTGGAATTGTATAACATAAGAATATCTAGAGTAATATTCCTAGTTAACTTACCTTTTTTTTTTGTGAGTCTCGTTACTACTGTCCTTTGTGTCTGTATGCGATTTTGGGTCAATCTGACTAGTTTTGGCATTTTATGGGCCTATAAATAATTATTTTTTATCGTTGATAACAACTGGTAAGCTAACCACAAAAATTACTATAGATAATCTTACTATATATATTTCCACATAGATTTCTTTGTGTTAAGGCACAAGTTTATTGAATGGGCTTCCTGTGTCCTGTGGCACCACCCCAACATCTAGCTGCCTAAGCTGAAAAGCTTTTAAGCAAAATCACACAAATCAAAGTCTTTGAAATTTTTTTTATTAGCTCTAAATTGAAATAAGCCACTTGTTACTCATTCCATATTAGGGCCCCGTTTTTGTAACTTGCAGAGAAACCCATAGTGATTAAGGACCTTTGAAATTCGGCCCACAGAAGAGACAGTCTATGAAGCCTCTCACGGATAGTGTCCCAAGAATACTTCAGTTTTGTTGATTAAGTCTCTCTCTTAACGGGGTTGAAAAATATCATGCTTAAGCCCTGTAGTTTGCTTTAATTTTGCTTTGTTTAGAGCTATAAACTCCCATATCAACGCTCTTTTTCTTGTACAATCATTGATGAAACTCTATGTCAAGACGTCATTCAATCAGGAATACTTTCAACGTAAAAACACTATAAAAGGCTCCGCAAAAAGGGTTTGTGTTCACAGCCAACAAGACACGAAAAAAATCTAAATGTTAATTGTTTCAAATAGTAATAGTTATGATAGAAAAAAAAAAGAGATTCCACCAGAGAAAACCTTTGTGAATTTTTGTTGTGGTTGTAATACACTTGCCCTAAATCCACAGCACATCAAACAAAATGGCAACTCAAACAATTACCCAGTAAGTCTTTGCAGGCATTAACATGCACAAAGCAAACCTTAAAACTTTAGTCCAAGTGTATTAAAGAAGGTATATTAACTAGAATATTAGGAAAAGTGAGACGATTTCTAGATATTTAAAGAAACTTAGTTAACAGATCTTGATTTGCCATCTGTATAACGTGCAGTGGGTTTGAGCTAGCAGTTGAGCGAGCTAAAAAAATGTATAGAAATAAAGAGAAGTTAGAGTTTTGTGCTCTCTTCGATGAAAGTTCCCTCCAGTGATCCTCCCCCTTAGTATCACAAAAGTTTAAAGTGTACAAATTAAAGCCAGAAGAAAAAAACATAGCAAAAAATTTATCTTGAACTATGATATATCTTACAAAATGTATGTTGATAATAGGTACACAAGTTATCTGGAGAATGTAAAAGGATGATTCCCCTTTTAAACTACTGTTATTCGTTGTGCAAGAACGAAAACTGATAAGATTGAAAAGGGAATGTATAAAAAAATGAGAAATGACAAAATAAAAGTCTTTTGTTGTGTTGCGCTTGTCCTGGTGTTTGTAGATTGGAAGGTTCCATCGGTTATAGAGCGGATGCAATTAAACCCTGAAATAAAATCAAACTAAATACTAACTAGTAGAGTGACCATAGTAAATCTGTGAAACTATAGTAATACTAAATAGCACAATTTCAAGCAAATTCCATTGTTTTCTATTGTTTATTGTACTATTTAGTAATTAGTATTTCACGGATTTACTGTGGTCACTCCAGTATAGTCAAGAGAATATGAACTAAGTAGTCCATATTCTCTTGGTATAGTATATTTAGTGACTAATAGTTACTATTACTCAACCATCAGAACATTCATTATACAAAAGATCAATGGTCTCTTGTGTATTTGTCTTTGTATGATGAATGTTCTGGTTGAGTGATAGCAACTATTGGTCACTAAACAGATACTATTAGTTAGTTTTTAATTTTATTTTATTTCATGGTTTAATTGCATCCGCTCTATAAATCAGCTGAATTAATGAATCTCTTCACCAGCCTACAATGATAACAAGCAAACACTGCCCGTCATGTGCTATCAACCAGAGAGTATTCCATTGCTTGGTATCAATCGGCTGAATGAATCTCATTACCAGCCAACAATGACAGGCAAACACTGCCCTACGTGCTATCAACCAGAGAGTATTCTATTCTTTGGTGTCAATCAGCTGAATGAATCTCATTACCAGCCTACGATGACAGGCAAACACTGCCCGTCATGTGCTATCAACCAGAGAGTATTCTATTGCTTGGTATCAATCAGCTGAATGAATCTCATTACCAGCCTACAATGACCGGCAAACACTGCCCGTCATGTGCTATCAACCAGAGAGTATTCTATTGCTTGGTATCAATCAGCTGAATGAATCTCATTACCAGCCTACAATGACAGGCAAACACTGCCCATCATGTGCTATCAACCAGAAAGTATTCTTACTATAGTTGGGTATCAATCAGCTGAGTAAATCTCATTACCACAATCGGAGAATAAGATAACCCAATGCTTATTTTTTAATTATCATGTAAATGTTTGTAAAACTGCTCTAAAATTTATGACTAGAAACTATATCGATATTGTTTCGGCTAACGATTGGTAGCACATGAGCATTCGTCCATTCAACTTTGTAGGGGGGAGGTTGGTGTAGGAGCAGAGGAGAAACGCTTCTTTCTATTGGAATTGGGCTCCCTTTGGCTTGTCCGGGACTCGAATTTTTTTTTCTTCGTCGATACGGCAGCTGAAAATAAGAAAGTCAATCCGATAATGTTTCGCTAATGTGGCAGTGCGCAGTTTTTCAAGGAGTCGTACGACGTGATATGGTTATAAACTGATTGGGGTTGGTTTGCATAAAAGTTTTCTTACCACACACGATTGGATTTTCGACAATGCGACACAGCTAGTCCAAGACTCATACAAGAAGTAATCTTGGGGCAGCCCCACCCACCCCTCCGTCTCTCTCTTTCTCTCCATGTATACTGACCGATGACCTTGAACTTCGTGCACCGGGTAGCGCTGTCGATTGGACTTTGAACTTCAAAATTAGTCACCATCTTGTGTTTTACAGTGTTTTGTTGATTTTCTGGATGCTGAGAATGAATACGGGACACAAGATATACTATGCGGGACAGGTGGCATCGAATGCGGGACACGTACAGTTTCCAAAAGGGACAAAAAAACGGTAACTTTGGGGATTCGCGCCTTAAAAGTCTGTCTTCCAGTATGTGAGTTGACTTTGATGAAATCTCTCCGACAATAGGTTGCTATCAATAGACGTAACTTCCGGTAATAGCTCTTTTTCGATGACTTGTAGAATCCTGGAGGTTGTTTTGATCTCTTAGTTAGTTTCTGGTTTGATGTCGTGAAAATAGTCAAATACAATAGTTTAAGGAATTATTTTGATATGTTTTGACTTAGCATCCGCTAGTTGCCCCCCACCAAACCGCTTGTTTGCCCCCCAGTCAACTCCAAAAAGTCACGTGATTGATAGTAAGCAATAAACAACGAAGGTATTTTTCAATGAGTACAGAGGACCGGAAGTAGAATTATTCAACCGGATCAAACTCGTCTACAGTATTAAATTTTATATCTTGAATATTTTTATCTTTAAACTTTTTAAAGCTCTCTAAATTTAAGTAAATCACGAGTTATTGTTCACAATGAATATATATTTTTGATTTTCTGAAATAAATATTTTGGTCTAAAAATATTCTCACTTCCGGTAATGTTCTAAGAAAAAGTCCCTCAAAGGCGTCCTCCTCGAAAGTGAAAGGGAATCAAAGCGCTTTCTGCTCAAAACAACTTTGTTTTCGAAAGAATATCCACATATTGGGATTAATTGGTTCCATAAAACTCGAAACGTAGTGGTGAAAGAAATAAATCTGTAGAAAATGAGCGAAGTAGAAAGACAAGGCCTCTTATCTCAACGTCCAAGACCAAATCTTTATGGCAACTATAGTAACGGAGCGCACGAAGTCTCATTGAATTCCCTTGGAAGCGAAAGAATCAGAACACAAAGGTAGGCACCTAAGCAAAAGACTGAAATTCTTTTTAACTTTGGTCTATTTGGAGTAGTATGTAATATAAGAGAACTCTTCATAGTTACAATATATAACTGGTTGGTTTTTGGAGGTCATTTATATCACGTCGTGTAGAGAAAATCTTTCTTGTTGAAGAAAACTGTTTGAGAACATTCTTTTCGCTTTCTGAATGTTTTTTATTCTATCAATTGCAATATGTAAATACGGTTATAATCCAGGATCCGGAGCTTTGAATTATCTAAGATAAAGTTGCTATTAGAGCCCTATATTCATGGTGACGTACTGAGCCTAAATAATGCGTGTTTTTAAATCCGCGTCTTCGTATGGCCAGCGAAGGATACATTTTCGCTTGCTTTCTCTTCATCAAATTTTGAACAGTCTATTAAACGAGTAAAATTTTGAATTTAATGTCGGAGGAAGCCAAAAATCAAGAAAATTAGGGAACATGAACTGACCTCTCTAATGAGCACTGAAAGATTGTACTCGGTTTTTGGGCTGAAGGTCATATAGCGTTGCGTGACACACGTGACCTTTATGTCTACCTCATTGAAATTCGGTCACCCCGTCACACTACTGTCACGCATGTTTATATATATATCGATCATTTCATCAGGTCTCTGAGGGACACACCACTTAAATCCATAAAAGTGAGTCCTATATTGGAGCTTTCATTTTTTTACTCTGCCCCTATCTATGGAGAGGGTGAGCATTTCAACAGCTCTCCGAGGGAGGGGGGGGGGGGGGGGAAGTGAAATATCTTCCCCGCTCTCCGGTGAGATCCCGCCCCCTAATCAATGAAGTCCCCTTGATTGTTAATTAAGAGGTTTTTAAGTTTGAAGTATAATTATGCTTTTTTCAGGTCTTGTTTTCTTAAAACAGACATAATTCTAAGCATTTTTACACGATTAGCCTATGGATTACTACCATGTTGGCCAGGCAGCGCAACCAAGTGCACAGGCATTTTATCAATCTTCATGGTCATTTTACAGCTGGCGGCTTTTGGAGAGTACATCTACTGCATTATTGCTTACTGGCTCAAGCCTGGAACGAATACTCCACATATTCCTATACTTACAATGGTTATAGAACTTGGACTCTTTTCATCCGGGATTGTGTCATTCACTTTGGCATGTCGCTTCTTCTACGCCAACGATCAACTCTTCCAGCGGTCGGAATCAAAAATTATCCCGTACGTGGAGTTCCCACTTGAGGAATCTTATGGCCCTAAACCAATAGATTGGCTCGTTGGAAATGTCTGTCTTCTCGTAGGATTTTTAGATATCGCGTTTATTATTTTTGTCGACATGGAATATAATTCTTATTTCGATTTTTATGGTATTCATGATTTCAGCTTGAGCCCGACGGTTTCACTGGCTGAAAAGATCGTTTATCACCTTTACATTGCGGTATTCACTTGGGGGTTGGTATGTGCCGTGGTGTCTTGTTGTATTTTCTACATTTTGACTCGCGATATCGTTCGCCGGGTCGAAACAACCGAAGAGTACATAATAGAGCAAGCAAACTGCTTCGCAGAAGCAAAAAAAGCTCACGAAGACCTTCTCGAATACAGCGAAAAACTGATCCAAATGATCGAGAAATGGTTCACAGCGCACAACCTATTTTTCTTCTGTATAACTCTTTGTATGATTTTCAAGTGGTTTGAGATTACTAACGATAACAGTAAATTTAGTCATCATTCCATTCTCTGGGCCTCGGAGATCCTCGCTTCTTTTCTCATCGCCTTTAAGTTTTGCTTCCCGTTCTTCTCGGCAAGTCGCGCAACTGCGCGATTCAAGAAGATGTACTACAATATCAACAAGAAAAAACTCTTTGAAGACATTCATGAAATGGCGCGATTTCTTGAGTACGCAGAGAGATGTAATTTCGGATTCGTGGTCTTCGGCGTAAAGATAACAACCAATATGGCCTTTATCACCATAGTTACCACATTTGCCGGGATTTTTAAATCCCTTGCCGATTGAGCCCATCATCTCTTGAACCGCCACCCGGCTTTGTTGGTAAGAGGGCTAGCGTCGGTCTGTTGTGCGGGAGGTAGTAGTTCAAGCCACGACCGTACCAACACTCATGGACTTGAAATAACTGAGGATAAGGTGCAATTAAATTTGTAATTATATTTGCAAATGGCTAGACCTTCACGTGGCTCGGATGACCATGAGGACCATGAATCTATCGTCAAGTACTGTCAAGTGTTATCCTCTATGAATAAAATTAATTTATAGCGGCCGTCTAATCAGTACCGGAAAACAAACAAAGATGACGGTAAATGATGATATAATAGAGTTCCATGTGTTTTGCCTTTCTATTATGGTAAAGATGATTGATGTGCCGTCTTAAGGTGGCTTCCAATCTCGTAGCCAGAGCCTGCGTTTCTTCTGGCCTGCGGCAAAGAACGAGGGCTCTGGCATAATCCATTTCTTGAGACCAGGATTTCTTGGACTTCCTGTATAAGAGTGCAAGCGTTCAAAGACTTGCCAAAAATTAAAAACATATGATCCCGATTTCTAATGGTAAATAAACACAGGACTCTGTTTTAAAGCAGTTTTAAGGCATGTTTTTCATTTATTATATTTCACTTCCGGAAAATTGCGCATGCGCCAAAAATGGATTATGCCAGAGCCCTCGTTCTTCGCCGCAGGCCAGAAGAAACGCAGGCTCTGGCTACGAGATTGGTGGCTTCATATAGCTTTTGTACGCCAGGTTGTGCACGAGCATGCGCAGTGCCAGAACTTGAAGAATTTTTATTTTGATGACGTCACGAAAAGTCGGTAGCATGCGTTATTTAAGCAAAAATAAAAACTCGAAAACTACGTAGACAAATATCTTAAAAGTTCTAATTTTTTTCTTCGTAGAATGATACGGCGACTGACAATATACAAAGACAATTGGACTACAGAAAACTTTTTATCTTGAAAAATTGATATTTCTTTAATGAATTGATATTTCTTGGTTTCTGTAGTCACAAAATTCATAAAACGCTGTCGTATGATAGGTAACTAAACAAACTTTTATACTACCAAATCTTAAAAAGATTGACCACAGTAAACTCGATATTTTATTTTTTCTAATGGCAAAAAGGGCCCGTTTAAATTTTGTGGCTGACTTGTCGCTGCTATGGTAACTATTCACGTGATCATTTTCACGAAAAATGAATCCTATACTCATAGTCTTTAATATGGTTAACGTAACACATATCAAGATATAGATCTGTACGTATTTGCTATATGATAATTTCTAGTTCTATTACACTAAAACCCGATATGGAGCCACATTAATTTATTTTTGTTGAGTATTCTCTTGTGGTGAGTTGCTAACATTACTGTAACAAAGCTTTATTTGCTCCTTAAGGCCCAAAAATGCCCTGTGATCCAAGATGGCCGGCGTATCGTCGAAGTGGTCCATTAATTTCAGGGGCGTTTAAACTTGTGGTCAATGCGCATGCCCACAGCTTACAAACTTAATATTTTTTATTATCGTTTACGACCTCTCGTATGTATTATATATATATATATATCTCCAACGGGCGAAAACGTTGAAGAATTATAATCGAGCTAGATCTTCATCGTCAACTCGTTTGTTTGCTGTTGCTGGCATATTAAATAAGCGTTTTCACTCGCGTGAGAAGGCAGCCATAAACAATAGAAACTTTCTGCACAGCAAAAAAATGGAGTTCAATTCCCGGAGGATAGAAAATGTGTTGTTTTGTTACCCCATAATAGCCGCTGTGACGTCACGTGAAAACGCTCTATAAGATCATAAAATCCGAGACGTATATATCGTTTCCGGGCCTTAAACGAGAAGAGACTGGAACCGAAAGCACCGCCTATTATAATTAAGCTTAGTAATCTCTTTTTTTCCTTCAAGATATCTTGACATCTAATTATATTACTCCGTTTTTCAGCCACGTACGCCATTGGCGACGTTTTTATGGTGAGACCATCAAGGCGGCTATAATTTTCGGACTGAATGTCAATGACTTTCACTGTGACGTCACGCTATTGAAAAAAAATTTTTTTTCAGCTTGATTCAAAAAAGGAGTTTACATTCAAAGTTTTCATATAGACATTGATAAAATTGTAAGTTTTTTCTTGAAGATTGGCTATCCAGAGATTGTATGGATTTTTGAATCTTACAATTTTTAAATAAAGAAATAAAACCAAACAACTAGTTTCTCTACAGCGTGACGTCACATGAAGAATAAACATCCTAACTGAGTTTCTTATTAGGGTATTATTTTTGGTTACTTTTAAATTTAATGATATAACTCCTGCCGACTTACAACTAATAATATTTTAAGGAAAAATGAGACAAGTTGGTTATGAAATTCACATTTTGTCTTCTGACTGATAGGCCGAGGTAGACGCAAAAATATAAAGAAAAAATTTAATTTGCAATGATAATTATAAAGAAGAAGATGCATGCTGTATTTATTTTTACTACTCATGTATTTATTAAATAAGGTTTTTGATATGAAAAAATCGTAGTATTATTATCTTGGTGTTAGAGAAACAGTTTCTTTGCTAGCCTCGTTTTCAAACAACTTGTTTTGAACGGGCTCATCTACGTGTATTCGAAATTCTCTCCCCATGGAGACTCTTCGCCTGACATGAACAGCCTTCAAAATTATCGCATTTATATGCCTCAAAAACACGACCAATTCTCACCCAGAGATGTATCACCGAACATCAGCTGTTGCACTTTCATGGACGCCCCAAATTTTGTCTTCAAGTTTTTATTTTGGGGCCGAAATTTGCTCGCAAAAGAGGTTCGATTTGCTGAAATGTGTTTCTTGGATCGGAAAATTATGGGCTATCTGTATGATTGGAGGGGGGTTAAGTGTATTGGAGCAATGTTCGATGAAAACTCCAACAGATTCAAACCTTTATGAAAATCCACAAGTACCTCAAACAAAACTCGACATCAAAAGCTGGAAACTCGAAAAGATGAGCCCTACTAAGGCTAAAACTTTTGAAAAACATCCTGGAAAGGTAATTCATTGAGAATTTCGGCTCAATACCGACTTGATTGCGATCTCACGCATTTTGAAGACATTTTGTTGACTTGATACCCCACAAGTCATTTCCACTCGCTTTAACTCGAGCTTTGGAGGGATTTTATCCGGTTTTCGTCTTATCGAATCCTAGTAGTAGCTCGTTGGAAGTTTAATTGGTATTTTTTCGTGATTTTTGGAAGCTTTTGTTAGGATTTTATTGTAATTTTATTCGAAATTTTGGTAATTTTCTTCATTTCTTTTCTCAAGATGGCGGAAGGGATCACGTGAGAAAGGGACGCTGGTTTCTGAGTGACGTAACAATGTGGTAAGGAGAATCTAAAAAGAGATTTTGGGTGATTTTTATTTCAATTTAAATAGGAAATTGAGGCCAATTTTTTGTACTAACAAATATTTTACATTATTTAAAAAAAATAATATCCAAATGTCATATTTTACCTAAAATTTCATTTGATAATTTTTCCCTAAATATTTACGAGATTTTTTTCTGAAATTAAACATCATTCCAGATTTATAGATTTTGTGAAATAATTAGATAACAATGTAGGAGAAAAAAGTTTTAAAGCAAGTCGAAATCTTTTTAATTTGGTTTTTCAATGTATTTTACGCAAAATTTGTTTGAAATTTATTAAAATATTTAAAAAAGCTTTATATGCAAATTTTTATATGACATTGATTATTTGAGAAAATTATCGTTAGAAGACCTAAAAATGTCTTTGGATAATCTTGAAATCGTATTCTTTTATAATTCTATTGATTTTCCAGATCGCGATCAAAGATGTATTTCTCCTAACGTTGGGTTTTGTTTACAAACTACGGTATTCATTAGCCCGGTCCCCATGTGTAATACACAGCACCCCCCTCTTGGGGGAATTGCTCGTGGCGCGTGAATTATACTCGTTCGATCAGAGAGCAAGTAAAACCACAGCAATAACTCCAATAAACTACCATGGAAAAAAGGATCGAGCTTGAAAGCCGTAACAAATCTCCAGGAGAGGTAAGGATAAGTCCCTCAGCTTCACCATAGGCCGCTAAACATTGCAATCGCGATTAATTTTCAACCTCTAGATGGATATTTTCTGCAAAGTTTGAAGCTTCTTGCTCCTTCTGCCTCAAGTAACCCCATGTGCTTTCCTATTCCACCAGATAGAGGAGCTTATACTCGACAACTGCCGTTCTACGGTGATTGTTGGACTCACAGACGAATTCGTTAAGCTTGAAATATTATCTATGATAAACGTTGGGCTTACTAGTTTGAAAAATTTTCCAAATCTTCCCAACTTACGAAAGGTAAGGCTTAAATGACACTACAATGGTTGTTGTCTTCAAAAATATGCAAAAACAACTCATGTTTTTTGTCGTTTCTGTTGCAGCTTGAGCTCAGCGATAACAGAATTTCTTCAGGCTTACAGAATCTAACTGGATCTCCAAAATTAACTCATTTAAGTCTTAGTGGAAACAAAATAAAGGACCTGAAAACGCTGGAACCATTGGTAAGTAGTCTTTGATCACTAATCATATTTTCATTCCTGGTCTAGATATTTTCATAAAATACGAGTTATTAGCTCGGGAAATAAATAATATACTCTCTACTGAAGCCTTACTTCTCTTCGTTTTCAGGAGAAACTAAAAAATCTTAAAAGTTTAGATCTCTTTAACTGCGAAGTCACCAGTGTCGAAGATTATAAGAATAAAGTTTTTGAAATGATTCCATCACTTCGGAACCTCGATGGATGCGACAGGTAAAGACATTTTCGTCCGAATTAACATCTCAATAGACTGTCTTAAACGAAAAACCGCTAAATATACCAATGTTAAGGTCTGTGAAACCAAATAATAAATAAAAAGACGATAATTTTTAAGTCTTTGAATAACAATTGAGATGTATTTTACAGGGAAGGGAACGAAGCAGAAGAGACAGATTCAACTGGAGACGAAGAAGGAGACGAAGGTAAGCCTATTTAACCCCAAAAACCTCCGAAATTCTAAACTCTGAGGAGTCCATGTTTACCTCAACATCTGGAAGACAGTATTTTCCTATGGATTTGAGTTTAGAATTTCTTTCCGAGGTAAAAATTTCGACATATGAGTTAATGTTACCGGTAGTAGATAATCTTCAAGACCGCGTTGTATGTCATTATTCCGATATTATTTTGCGTCTTTTAAGTTTTAGTTTAGAAGGATTCGATAGTATTCTTTTGCTTGGAGAAAAAAGGGTTTCTGGTTATTGAGACTTCTTTATTTTAGCCTCGAAGACTAGATCTTCGACATTTCTGGCCTTCAGCTTACATAATTAGATCACACGGCCATTTTTATCCAAGAAGCTAACATTCCCGCCGAAATTTCCTAACCATAATTTTTCTTACCCAAGAGCTAAATCTCTCCCAGATTTGACCAAAAAACCTGTAGTTTATCCTTAATATTCGTATATTGCTTAAATTTCGTTTTCGATTCAAAGCGGTTGTTTAATAGGGTCAAAAATGAGTTTGATCGTGGGTCGTAAATTGCCTCCATCATCACAGCGCGCGAAAACTTTGAAATTGTGAACAATAGATTCGGCAACCACACGTGATGATAAAATTAGTTGTTCTAATAATTTGGTATTAAATTATCTTTTTCGGGCTCTGCAATTGAATAGCACTTGTGATCAATTTCATCATTTTGACTAATGATCTTAAATTTCATCTTCATTTTAGAATACCATAAATTTTCATTTTTGTCTAGCCACTACATTTAAGTTAATTTTTAAATCCATCCCTCATGAAAAAACCATTTGTCTTTCCTATTATTTGAGGGCTTTTTCCTTGGTTTCCTCCCCTGAAAAATCTGCATGATTAATTCCATATTTTTTGATATCTTTAAGTAGTCATGCCCTGACTTAGATCAAAGTCGTTAAGGATGCGATCTATAGGTTAGCTGTGCATTGACTTAGATCAACCCTGAGGTTGTTAGGAATTGATCTGTGTTAGCTGTGACCTGACTTAGATCAGCTCAGAGGTTGTTTCATGGTTTGATCTGTAAGTTAGCCATGCACAGACTTAGATCAGCCTAGATGTAGTTCAGAGTATCAATATTTTTTTCCATTTGAGGGAATAGTGATATGATAGTCCATTGTCCACCATCTTGAATTTTTGTGAGAAGAGTGAGGCTGGTAACGCTCCAGTGATTTCCTGTTTATTGCCTATTTCAATTTCATAACCGCCTACCAAATTTTTTATTGACAACCCTGCATATCAGAGCTACACTCTAAGTTATTTCAATACAATGAAATTCACATAAACTAACCCTAATGCAACGAACCTTATGCAACAATAGTCTAAAGGCAATGAATGTGTTGCTAATATCTCAGTGCTATTATTATGCTTGGTTAATGATATGTATTTAGGGTACACCTTATCTGTATGCTTTAATTTTTTCATTATTGTTAAGAAATTAAAGTTCATTCCTTCCAAAAGTTATTAAGTACTTATTATCCTTTATAAGATACTGATATATGCATTCTTAAAACATGAGCGATTGTGCATGTATTATAGAAGAGAGAGCAGGCTAAAAATTAGTATACTTAAGTATTTAGAACGCACTACTCTATTTTCATAGCAGTAAAGATAAAAAGGTAAATTATACGCCGTGAAAAGGTGAAAAAATGACGTTTCAGACGCTAATCCTTCGTTGAAGTATTTTTCTTCCCATGAAAAAACTCCATCCGTTTTTTCATCTTTTCACGGTGTATAATTAACCTTTTTATTATTATTGTTTCATTAGAAACACCGACGCAGCTGACACTAGTTTTTAGCTAGTTATATCTCCTAATTTCATAGCAGGAAATAGTATTTTTAGGAATGAATTGTGTAATGTTGATCTACTCTGTTGTAGATGAAGATGAGAATGATGATGTTGATGATGAAGATGAAGATGATGATGAGGGTAAGCTGTTAAATTATGATGACTATAGCCCTCTGTACAGGGTTTAAAGTAGCTGCCGGCTTTAACAGGCAATTCTGGCACCTTTGCCTTTGATTTTCTGGCAAAAAAAAACACACAAAAATTAAATACAGGAGAAAGCTATTCTGATAGATAAACTATTACTACTATTTGTTATCATAATGTTTTACTATCAAAAACAGTCTGTTTCGTAGGCTCAAAGAGTCAAAACATTCAATAATTTCTGTTTTTATTAAGAAAGTTAAAATTAGCCAGCCAAAAAAAAAGCCTGCAAATTTCAAATTATTTTGTACCCTGTATGTAGACCTTATTTGCCTTGTACTGCAAAAACACGAAAATTGTGGTTGTGTTAGAAAAATACTATGATGGATCCACCCAGACACATCCACATTTAGGTTTTAAAGAATACAAATTTTTGTCAACAAAGGCAAAGGGCCTATTTCGTAGTGTCTTTTAGCATCCGATGACTTAGTTTAAACAATAGACCTTATTTGTGGTGTGACAATGTTTTCCCAATTCAGTATGAGGAACTTCCAGGGGATTCATTTTCTTTCGTTTTTTACTCTTTGAAAAATTCATGAGTATCCCAAAGGATACGTAAGGAATAACGATGATATCCCAACAAGCTTCAAAACAATAGTTCTTCATTCCCCCAGAGGTTTGTCATGCTGAATTGGGAAAACATTGTCACACCACATAATGGTCACTTTATCAGCATAAAGGTCTATTGCTAATACATACTTCATTTCTTTCAGATGATGAAGATGATGATGACGACGATGATGATGAAGAAGAAGATGGGGTATCAAGTGAAGGTGATGATGATGATGATGATGGAGTTGTAGAAGTAGAAGGTAGGATTCACCTCAGCCATAACTAACTTCCTTGCTTTCAAGGGCTTTCAACAAGTTTTGAATTAATAAAAGATTATGAAGTAGCCAGAAACTCCTGGCAGGGTTATTGATAAAGTTTCGAAATAATAGAAGATCATGGATTGTCCACCTACCAAAGCATTCTTTGATCTCCAACCATTAAGGCCAAACAAAAAAATAAGTGTGTTTCCTGTTGCATGAGGAAAATAATTGGGGTCGGTAGGTCCGATTTCTTTTTTTTTTTACTGATACAACAGTGGAAATAAGCTTACTGGGAACCCTATAGTGCATTTGGGAATGAAAAATAATACTAGGGTCAGCAGAAATTGGCAATTGCGCAACAGGAAGCACACTTATTTTTTTGTTTTGCCTAATCAAAAACTCGCTTTCTTTTGGTTCTGATTCATATTCCAAGAGCACTTTCCATTACAACTAACCGACTAGTCCCAGCGGTCAGTTCTCAAATGGTAGGCGTCAGTTCTCATTAGTTTTGAGACCTTTGACTAACCAGTTCTAAAGAACTGACACACCCAATTTAGATCTGGCCACTCAGACTGGTCAGTTAGACCTAATGGAAAGTGCCCTAAGAGTAAGCAAATTGAAGTGATAATCTTATACCTTTTTGTTACCTATTTCATTATTATTTATCTCTATTGGTCAATATTGATCAATTGGTCCTCATATCTGTCCGTCTGTGTCTGTTTTTAAAAATTCTCTGAATATACATTTGTTTAAGTTAGCTTTTAATTTAAAATAACACAATTTTTATCGTTTTGTTTCAAATATTTTTTGTATCTTAATATTTAATTAGCTTAGTTAAACTATGTATTTAGATCTTATAAACTGAGCAGGAGGTCTGTACGGGATAATCTTGACAGAGGTCAGAATGTACAGACCGAGCGCTGCGAGGCCTGTACCCGACCGAATTATTATTCGATTATTTGAACCGAATATTCAAGAATCCAAAATTAAAAACATTTAATGACCTCTACGTGTTCATGCTTGAGGTAGTTTGACTGTAAGTGGGAATGTATTTTTTTATTCTACAATTTGATTCCTTCACTGTCTTAGTGGCACCGGTCATAGTATTTGCACTGTAAATTGCCATTGATAATGTCAGACTAGAAGATTCTAGTTGTATATTGAGACATAATAAATATTAATTCTGTCTATCTTTAATCTCCAGGGGGAGATGATGACGACGATGAGGAAGACGAAGATGAGGATGAAGATGGTGAAGAGGAAACACCCGGTTTAGCTTATTTACAGAAAGAAAATCTAAATGTAAGTAATCTTATTACAGTAGCACTCTCTACTCGCATATGATTATGAGTTGAGCCCAGGGGTGGGAACCATAACCATGTCAGTAAGAGGGGAACAAAAATAAATAATAATAATATTGGGATTAACAGTGGTTTCCACCAAGTAGCTCTTCTTCCACTGAATTCCAATTGGACTTTAGACATTGATTTTCGTGGAGGAAGGAAAACCAGAGAACCCGGAAAACCCTTGAAGCACAGGAGAGAAACAACTCCACTCACATGCAACTTCGAGCCCGGCAGGACTCAGAAGAACCAAGAGAAAACTCACAGTATAGGAGAGAACTTCACATCAAACAAACTCAATTCACGTATTCTGCTCACAGGCCTTAAACCAACAACCCAATGAAAGACGAAGTGCTTAACAGCAAACACCACCATGCTGCTCATTGTGTTTGACATTAGTCATCCACAGCACTAGTGCTTCTCAGTTGTTTCCAGTGCCCACCAACATTAGTCATACATATACTATAGCTATTTTATTTTATTTACACCTACTTGCAAGAAGGTTGTCATACAAGGATAGAACATTAGTAATTTAGTGAGAAAGGAATACATTAAAAGACAAAAGAAAAAGTTCAGCTTCAGTGATCTTCTTTTGTTTTTTAATATAATTCCTAACCCACTAAATCACTAATGTTCTATTTTCGTATGACAACGTTCTTGAAAGTAGTTGAAATAGTTATTTTCACACTTTTTTCTTCTTTGTTTCAAAGGATGAAGATGATGAAGAAGAGGAAGATTTTGACCCAGATGAGGTAGAAGAAGAAGAGGATGAAGATGAAATCGAAGAAGAAGTTGAGGAAGACGAAGACCCAACAAAACAGACAGCAAGAGGAGAAAAAAGGAAGAGGGAAGATGAAGATGAGGATGATTAGTAAAGAAAACCTCCCGTTAAAATGATCAGTTGTACAGTTACTTGGTACATGGGGGGATTTGTACATTTCAGGTTGTCAAAACAACTTGGTATTATTCGCAGCATATTTCTCTCTGTTGTACTCGGAGCTCATTTAGAATTCCGGATTCCCCTTTTCAGAGTTCCATTGTAAGGCAAGAAAACACTGCTTGAAAAAGAGTTTCTTGTGCTGTTAAACGTTAGCTTTACTTTATAACCAGCACCAGAATGTAAAGTCTTAATTCTCCTTACTAAACTTCACCTTTTTACTCCAGATTTTTTTAGGAGAATTGAGACCTTCATCAGGGATGAAATGCATTTGTGTAGATAGACTTCGAAATTAGGAAAAATAACTGTATACACCTAAATATTCCACACACCACATAAAAGAATTGGGTGTAACTAACAAACATGTCATGTCATTTCATACTGTTTTGAACTTTACAATAAATAAGTTGCTACAACACCATGCTTGGTAGTGGGCTTCTGTTTCTTTTTTATTAAACAATATCTGTTGAAGGCTAAGTGAATATTTGCCAAAGCATGAATCTTTGAGTTCCAAGATAAATATTTCCCATTTTCACTGAGCCTGAGTGAAATAATTGTCTGGGTATATTTTGAATATCAGAGGAAAGATAAAAGAATCAGATAAGTTGACGAATTCTTTATTTGGTTCTGAGGATGTAAAAATGTTCCATAATCCAAGCGTTTAAAGTCAGTAAATGCAAGCAAAATGTTTCAGCTACTTTATTATTTTCCAGAAATTTAATGGCATTCAGTGTTAAAGTATTTGGCAGAGAAGAACTGGTGCCGAAAAAGGGTTTCTCCTCCCCCTCCCCCTTCGTTTTTCCACCTCTCCACAGGAAGCCCGAGGAGCCCAAATATAAGATCACAGAGGAGCAGGCCAGGTCAGTGAAGTCAGGGAGTTTCATTGATCCAGGACTCGAATATTTTAAAATATGTAAGGACCGTGGGCTAATCTGGCTTTTCTTGAAGAACAGCAACAAGAAAACGCATGCAAAATTGGTAAGCTAACCACAATTTGCTTTGAGACTGAAATAATCTTTGACAACTTTGTAAGAAGCTGCTCAAATATGCACAAATTAGTAAGTTCAGTAGACCTAGACCTCAGTAGACCGTACACCTACAAAACTGACTTTGCACTAATTTGTACAATTTTAATTTGTTAGTTAACTTTTTGATGGATATATGGTATGCACTCTAACATGGATGATTCATGCGACTATGTTCCTTCCTTATTACCTTGCTTAGTCCGCCTCTGGCCTTTACGAGGCCGTAGCCACATATGCACCTGGGAAGTGATTTGGTTCATAAAAAAGATGTTTCTGTCTAATTTTTATTTAATTTAAGACTATTTGTATTTTTTACAAGAGAGAAGGTGTACCTGTAGTCTCCAACTACATAAATAGTCGAGCCTTCGTACACATTGACTCCAACATACGTAATATTAGCTCCAGCTTGACAATTGTTCGACAATTACGTGGAAGATTGTACGATTCGCTACAACAAACAACTTATAATTAATAAGCTTCACAAAAATGGGCAAATTAAAAAGGAAAAAGAAAAAAAAGAAAACTACTTACGAGTTAATGATGCACGCTCGACTGATTCTCGATGTTAAATATTTATGGCGCCTGCGGGGCCTCTAGTCTGCGGAAATTCTTAATCTTACAGTACCCAAAGTTTGGGATAGAGTGCAAGCGATATATACGTGAAACACTAAATTACTACTGAATTGTTGAAAATAGTGCTAGTTGAATAAAAGAAAATAATAGAATTAGCTTAAAATAGTGTAAGTTAGTATAACTAATATTTCACGGATATAGAGTGCAAACAATTAATCCGTGAAACACTAATTACTAAATAGTACAAAATAGTGCTAATTAAACAATAGAAAACAATGGAATTTGCAAGAAATTGTGCTATTTAGTATTACTAATATTTCACGGTTTTATTGTTTGCATTCTATTGAGATGCGCCCTAGTTCACTAATCACGCTCTTTTACTCCTACGAAGGACTAGCGTCCGAAACGTCAGTAAATTTTGTCATCTTTTCACGGTGTATAATTTACCTTTTTGTCTTTACTATTCAATCCATACATGAATCAAACTATGACCCAATAACATTCTATTTAAACTTTGGCTTTCTTTATTATTTCTCTGAAATGCTGAAACTGGTATGCCTGCGTTTTAAATGTCGTCACAGGCTCCAAGCAATAACACACAGGAAACCCAGTATGCCACAGTTTCATCACTTTAAAAAAATTGAAAAATATATGTAAGATGAAACAAAAATTCATACAAGAGAAAACGTTTTATTCAAATAAAAGATCATCAAGGCTTACTGATTACATTCGATATCAAACATAATTTGTGTGTGTGTTTTTTTTTGTTTTTTGTTTTAATACAGTTTTAAAATATTCTATCGCTTAAAATTGTCCAAATAGGATTTCTTTACTTGGAACTACATTTCTATATTTACTATTTATTTGAATTTTGTGAAGTCTAGTGCAAAATGTTAGCAATGTAAAGTGATTTGCTTGACTTATGAATTCACACGGAACTGTTTAATTTTGTACATGGACTATAAAATACTAGTTTAAATATTCCTTCCTATGTATAGTAATCTGAATAAGCACACGCTAAGGTACCTATTTAAGGTGCAAAAAACGACCCGCAAAAAAGTAGCTGGAAGGATGGGGATTATATGATGATGATGGTGATGGTGACATGATGATGATAATGATGTTCATAATGATGGTGATGATGATGATGATGTTAATAATGATGTTGATAATGATGGTGATAATGATGGTGACATGATGATGTTGATAATGATGGTGATGATGATGATAAAGATATGATGATGGTGATGGTGATGATGAAAATGATGATGATGACAATGATGATGGTGATACATAATGGCGACGATGAAAATGGGACAGATGATGATAAAGATGACAATGATGAGGCGATAAGGCGATAATGATGATGATAGAGTGGTGATGGTAAAGATGACATCGGACTGACGGTAATGATGATGGTGATAGATATGATTGAAGATATCTAGTATGGTATGGTAGTGAGGAATCCTCAACTTCAACAATACAAACCCTGGCCGACTTTGAAATTCCACCGGACCTTAACTGCAACACACTAAATTTCTACATCAAATCGATGCAAACCTGAGCAACTGAGGGCACGAAACTGGAGATTTTGGTAGTGTTAATGTACTAGTCCTCGGCACTGCCAGACGTGGCCGAGTCTCCACCAAGGCCCTGGGACTGCTCACACTCTGGTTGTATAGATTTTATCCCCATTGAACTATCCTGATTCTTGCCGCTATGAGCGTCGGCAGGAACATTGTTGTGCTCAATGGAATGAACGTCTTGATTCCTTGTAGCAGACTCACTCGTCAAAGTCGTCTCCACTTCGCCAAAACCACTTCCCTTGACTTGCCCCCAGCGACACAGAATAAACAGCCTTCTGTAGGCCGCACGGAACTCTGGGATACGATAGCAATAGATCCATGGATTCATTGCTGAATTACATAAGGCCAATGTGCGTGCCCAGTTGTACGCTGTACCGGAATTCTTGTCAGCGTTGCGTGACCTCAGCACTAATATTGGCAGCCAGGATATGGTGAACACAATGATGACGATGCCTATTGTCATGGCGACACGTCGTTCCATCTGGTCACGCTTTTTCTTGCTGTTACCAGCCGAGTAGGCAGTTTGGCGTGACAGCATCAGATTTTGTTGTTTTCGCACCTGGATAATAATGAGGGCGTAGCTGATGACGATGACCATGTAGCACACGGCCATCATTGGAACAGTGAACAGAGACGTTGCCCTTTTACTAACTGTCAGTCTCAGAACAGCGTAGACAATCGGCAGGACCCATGATATCAATAGCAGGACTCGAGATCTCATTTTCGTCATGATCCGACTGAAGTTGTGCGGTTTCGTCACCATCAGACATCTATCAACACTGATGAAACACAAATGAATCACAGACACAGCACAGGAAACATTTGCTGCAAGTCTGAACAATAACTCCACGATATTGGCACACGAACCATCGATTGCTGCGCCGAGGAAGCCCACAAGAAGAGGCTGTGCCACCACAGTTACGATCAAGTCAGCAACTGCCATACTGACCAGGAAATAATTCGAAATAGTTTGAAGACCAGTCGTGGTGTAAATCGTTGCGCAGACCAAGAAGTTCCCAATACTTCCGAAGACGCTTGAAATAATATTTAGAATAATCAGAATAATACCATGCTCTAATGGAAGCAAGCATTCACTTTCCGCTCTTGTATTAGACGTAAAATTACTCATTTTACACCAGGAAAACGGCTCAAATTTACTTCTCAGATCGTAGTACGTATACTTTTCGTACTTTGGACCCCGGGACAAAACGTGTATTAAGGTTAAGCAAGCTAGAATGAAAGAAGTCTTGAATTTCAAACCAACCTCAGCTGGATGCCAAACCCAAATATCCAGAGTTCCGCAATGTGACATTTATATATAATGAATGTGAATTCATGAATAATTAATGAATAAATGATTAGAAATATATCGACGTAATGACCGGTTGATCGGTAGTCCGGCACTGTTGGCGAAACTTTTGTTAATGTCATTGCAAAATTAATTAATGAGGCGATTGAGACTTCAATAAATTTGATAGAAGCGATATAAAATATTTTCAAAAAGCAGTGACGTGGCTTTCTGTTGGCTGATTGACGTTCTAGAGAATTTTTTGTGTGTGTTGAAAAAATATGGGATCGATTGCGATCGAAGTGTCCTCGAGGAATGCACATGAGCTAGCTTGTTCTTGTTTGATCAAAAGTTACACCAGCTATGAACACGGTTTGGTCAGTGGCCAGTTGTTTGATTTCTATCGACAGTGATGAACACGAGTTGCAGATTATACTAAGACGTCTTATCAGTGTTGAACTAACAAGATAAGTTGATAAGAGCACAGGAAATAAGTAATATTCGGATCGACATTCATGAATAAACAACTTATTTGAGAACTAAGAGAAAGGAAGGAAGAAACCTCTACTTATTTGATTGAAATTTTAAAAAATTCGAAGGTTCTATGAACAGTAAATAAGGAGCCACATCCGGTTGATAAAAGAAGGAAAAAAATAACCAAAATTTAACATATTAACAGATCAATAAAAATTAAAACTATTCATCCAATAAATGAAATTAAACTGATTTGATTAAATATTCCATCGGCAAATATATCAAACGCCTATATATCGAAGTATCGATCCAACATAGTATTAAATTAAAGGAAAACTCTAAATTATATTCTATTAAATCAATTAGCGATGACGAAGTGATTAAACTTAATGTTGTAATCTTCTCTAAATCGCTCAGTTACGATATCAATTCAATAAAAACACGCAGTTAATAAATTCTTACTCTATCTCGAAATGTAATATGTTTCAACAGCGTTCTTCTTTGTTGACATTCCAAACAAAAACTAAGTAGACAAGTATCAACACGTTACTTTCAGGATTAACTCTGCGACTATAGCATACAGCATAAAGTAAAATATATGATTTTAAACGAAAAAATATGAAAATTTGCAAAGATTCTTTTATTCAAATACTCGACCGTTGGCTAATTCTGGGTGGCCTTGGTTGGCGTAGTTGCACTATAAATTCCAGAATTCACTAATTCAGTGCGTTCAGTTAAGGTGACCGCCTACTTTTGGAAATTGATTTAAACTTTTTTTAAAACTTCGATTTTCCGAATTTAAATTTAATGCTGATTCCAAATCTGGAAAGAAAAATAGGGTGTCCCGAGCTCGTTTTCGAGATAATCAGCATTTAATGGCAGCCTATTCACAGTATTTTGGAGTAAAAATTACGGCACCGGAAGTGATTAGAAAAAAATTAAGATTCATAAGATCATAGTTATTTGCAGACTATTATATGATTGCACGAATGAAGGCTAGTCAATCATTTTACAATAATACATGGATATTTTCGACAAAAAGACAAAGAGATACATTGATTTGTCATATTTTGTAGTTTTGGTTGTCTTAAAAAATCTCATAAAGTCGAACAAAAATCCCTACAAAAATATAATTTTTCATGTGTTACAGCTTTTCTAAGATGTTGATATAACCTAGATTTTTAAGAGTTTTTTCGAATGAAAAAATATAGAGTCCCGTGCAAAATTTGAGGGTTTTGCCCTGTTGAAGCTCAAAACGCGTTTGGTTCTTCAATAAAATCTTGTAGATTTTCCAGCGGTTTTTGAGCGCGGGCTCATCATGGGCTCAATTCGAACGTTGAAAAGTTGGTAGCCACCTTAAAATGTAATTCGTAAAATTGGTTCACAATTTGTTTTGACTTGCCTATTGTATTTCAGTACCATGTTTTCTTGGGTACAACTAAAAAAAGATTAATTAGATCTCAGTCACACGTTTTGGCACACATTGGAGTCATTTTTATTACAGCGTCAGCGTCAGTGCAGTGCTTTCTTGTGCAATGCCGGAAAGGATAAATTTGACATTAAAACACATGTAACACGTATTTCAGAGGTCAATAAACAAAAAATATATTAATATTATATATTTATATATATTAACACGTCACTTAGAATTTAATCGATCAATCATCTTACTTTTTCAATTAGCCTTGTTGTTCTCTGTATTTTTTTTCCTGGGCCCTGGCACCTTCAACAGCTGCAAGAAGATAAACCATATAAAAATAAAGCTGTACCAACGGTTGTCGAGGATCTAATCAATCACCATGAATTACTTTTCCAATCCAAAATTCCTTTATCGACTATAATTGAGCCCATTACTGAATCAGTTTTCTATTTCTGATTTATTCTATTTCTGTATTTCACTCAATATCCCGTGACAATATCAGAATTGGCGATGTTTTCATTGGCTTATTTTGATGTACTGTGGATTTGGCGGGAACGTTTCGCGCCTAAACTCGTGCGCGTGCAAACAAGTTGATCGGAGATGTTGGAATAGTTTGTTAAATAATTTCTATATAGGTAACTGTCCAATTATTTTCTTAATTTTCCTCATCAAATTATTTTGTTAATAATTGGACAGCATGGAGTCCTACTACAAATACTAATTTCGATCGATATATGGTCGGATATGCTCAATTCAAGGTATGGTGAGGGACACTGCGCACGCTCGGAGATGGCGTACGTAACTAAGGGCAACTCATATTTTTGATGCCAGTGTTTTGAATGTTTTACAAAATCGCAAAACTTAAGAAAAATACTGAAAACTTAAGGTTTTCCTTTTCGCAATAGCAAGATAATTTCGATCGTGATACACAGCTGATTTATACAAAAAAACTTTTGTTTATACTAAGCAAAAAAAATCATTTGAAAACGCCGCCACTCGCGGTCCGACGTCGACATCCAGCATGGCTAATTTGCAGATAATCACATGGTTGGATTCTATGTAAAGAAATCTAAAAATATCTGTAAAATTCCAAAACGAATATTTAAGAAATAGCCTTGTCGGTTAAGATAAGGCATACCTTTAGATGTAATAAATTGCTATTGTTCGCCATTTTGTTTTTTTCTCCCAACGCATGCGCAGTGCGTTTTTCACCAGTGTCATGGTGAGGTGTGGTTCATGTGAGCTCGGGTTGTGGTCGATTACTGGTCGATAGTTTATATAAACTCGTCTATTGCGATTTATAGTCATTATAAGGTCGGATAGAAAGAAAAGGATCACAGTTTTACACCAAAGCACTGATTTTTAAGATGATCTAAACCAAAGCTGTTGCACAAACGTCTAACTATAGAGCCACCACCATACCTCTGATAAAGGCCAACATGAGGTGGTTTTTCTCGAATGCTATCAAGACTACAAATTCCTTCCAGATAAGTTTGCCTGCGATATCAGATTAAACACTCAACCTCAAACCTGTTCCTTTTGAGAGAGATTAGCAGACAGAGTGGAGAGACTTGCGTCGTGTTCCTCGTTCTAATCACTTTATTTTTCCCATTTTCATTTACAACGAAAACCATGTGCTTTCTTCCTTCTCCCTCGAGATCTCGTCTCGCTCCCAGGCCCCCGTGTCGCGCTCCACAGGAATCCCATATGGTTTACAATCATCAATATTTAAAATAACAACACAATATAGTGCATTTTTAAGCTCCAACACAGAGACGTGCGGTGGGCGGGCTGCGAAATAAAAAAAAACTGATAAAGATCGAAGTTTGAAAAAGGTTATCATTCAAAAAAAATCTTCTAGTTCGTCAAAATTACTTTCTAATCAACAATAGCACCGTTAGAACTCCCACTAAGGTTGTTTATATGTTTGAGGACAGCAATGTAAGTTCTTTTCAGTAATACGTGTATGGCGTTTAACGTGATGATGATCTGCGGACAGCAAACATTTAAGAGAAATCTGTGATACATCTGAGACGACAGCTCATTGAGAAAATTCAGTTATAAAATTTGTAGTCTACTTTTGCTCTGGAAAAAAAAGAGAGTGTGTAAATGGCGAGGCAAATTTTAGTCAGGAAGTAAAGTAAAGCTTGGGTCATATAGAGTTGAAGCGGGTATTCAATATTATAATGCGGTCCAGGTCTAATCATAAACTTGGCATCGCTGTGAGTACAGTTTCATCATCTAAGATCCGCCTCCCGCCTTGATTCGAGGGTTTTCTCCGAGTTTAAACAGGTTTTCACCTCTCCATAAAAATCAACTTCTAAATTTCAATCAATTTAGTAGAAGATTTTCACCAAAAAAAACATTACGTAACAACATTATTTCGACAAAACATTTCCGCTTGAGATTCGCATTCTTATTCAATTATTGTACGTTTACTCATCTACGGCCCCTTTTCATTTACTCACCCTGATGTTTACTAACTCAGTGTTGGTTATATAAATTATTTACTATTATTTTTCAGGGCAAAATTAAAGCTAAGCTAATTGTTTTGGAACAAAATTTTAAGCTGACACTTGCATTAGTCATAACCAAAAATTTTGACTCAGTATTTTACGTTAAGAAATTACAATTCTTTTCGCTTTCTAACCGGCACAAAATAGTTTATTTACATATTAATATCTATAAGCCATTGCTACATTGACAAGACTATATTTGTGTATTCTTATGATAAAATTAGAAAGCGTGTTTTTAAAGCTTAGCCGTTATACTTTCAGTTTCGCTTCGGCTTCACTACGAATGATAGACGTCGCATCGTGTACATGTACACGCGGTTTCGGATTGTCAGTGACATAAAAAATGATTCTTCCAAGCATAGTATTATGTTTCAAGCTTATTTTTACTGTGGCCAGAATAAGAGTTTATTTTAAAAGAATAATGTTCAATCAATGTGTAATAGGATTTGGTCCGAAAGTTACTTTTGGAACTCAGCATATTATAAACCGTTTTAAAATAATTGTTTTAGCTTGACCGCGTGAGTTTTGGAACAAAACAAAAAAGGGAGTTTTCCTTTAAGCGGATTTTCCTCTCCCAGTGTTATTTTATTGTGAAATATTGCAAGACTGGTTTGTTGTTGGCCGGAAAGGTTAGTCAAAATATTCTTCACTTCAGAACAGTTTCGGAAGTTTAGGGTCTTTCACTTTTCGTCTTTTCAGACTGTCACCTGTCAGCTGACAAAATCTTACGGAGACAGATCATTTGCTGTGACTGCGTCTGAGTTGTGGAATTCACTTTTTAAGTCTCAGTTAAAAATAATTACTTCTTTTAAGTTTTCATTGATTTATATGTACTGATATTTATTAAATTCATCTTGTAAATTCATAGTTTTTAGTCATTCATAGTTATATATATATAATTGAATTCTTTCTCATGTAAAACGATTGTATTGTTTCTGCCATCTAACTTAACTGCCGTCACGTGATGATGCAAAACCTCTACTTAAAAAACCAGAGCGCGATTTGAGGCATACGAAGTCATACTCTTCCTCTGACCATGACCATGTGTCATTCCCTTGAGTATCATTTCTTTGTTTCAGGGTTGCACATGAGAAGACACATGAATATTGATACAATTCAAACAAATTAAAAGCATCTTATTCAAGAAAATGACACGTGGTCTGAAATGGGGATCGAACATTTCGCCTAAGATAAAGAGGTGTGTTCCTCAAACACGCACGGGCACAGGGATCTTGAGGTTCGAGAAGTCGGACACCAAAACGATGGCGCAAGCACGTTTTTAAAACGATTTATCCGTATGTGTTTTCTTCCTTGTCATTTTGGCGTTCTCCTGTTCTCTCTAGGACGTTAAAGACCATCAACAGACCGCGTTCTGCCGAGGGCGAGTACGCCAAGGACGAGGACACCAAGGACGACGGCCGCATGATTATTTCTGTGCAAATTAATGCGCGGGATGAAATATTTCGTCTTTGAAAAGTTTAAAATTTTAGAATTTCCGTTTATTAAAACTACGCAAGTGGATCTTTTGTTCCTCTCCATGTCCATAAAAAAAAGTCGACGAAAGGCATAGAGAGGACTTCGCTAGCTAGCTATAGCTATAGCCTGGCTGATACATTTAAGTTACCTTTTTTGGGCTTCCTGTGTAACAACATGTTTTCAATTTTTCTGGGCCAGTATTTATCATCGTCGTGATTAGCCAATGGCTGCTTAGAATCAATATCGCTGGTGGCGGGAAAATTACTGTAAACAAACCATGTGCTACACGTAGTACCTAATGAAGTAGTTAGGAAAATATCATAGCTATAATGATGCTCAGTGCACTAGCCATATAAAACGGAAGACAGTTTTGTTCACTTATTTTTTATCAAAAACCAAGTGTGTAAGTATTGGTACTGGTTATATAATGTTAGAATATTCATGTACAGCTGGAGTTTGATTTATTTTATGGACGATATTCTTAGCTAATAGCTAAGGAGTATGTGCGCAGTTGAAATCTTTCAACTTTTAAATTCTGTTCTGTTCTGTTCTCTTTTTTACCTTCTCTTCTCTTCTCTTCTCTTCTCTTCTCTTCTCTTCTCTTCTCTTCTCTTCTCTTCTCTTTTCTTCTCTCTTTTCCTTTATTATTCTGTATTCTGGTAACATCAACTTCCACAGTCACTCTAATTCTAACTTTAAAACTACGAGTATCGAAGATATCGAGATATAATCTGCAAGATGTTTCGTCTTGAAACCTAGCGTGTATGTAATTCCAATTTTCTTGCAAAAGTCATCTTGATTCGTTTTAGGCTTACGCGACATTAGAGATTAACAAACTAAGTTAAACGTTCAAAGTGTGTTAATTTACTGAGATACGAAATCTATTGCGTCGTCTCAATCCATAACTTCATAACTACTAGTAAATCCAATATAAAAAACCATGATGAGCTCAACGCTAAAATTCTCGCTGATCATAATAGTAGATTATTCTAGTCCATAAACGTTAATGTACACCCACATGCAGCTCTGCAGTCAATCTTTTATATACAACACCCTTATTGGCCATAATACGAAAACAATTCTAGCTCAACACACATGAAAAACAACTAACAAAGGCTTGCTTTGAGAATGTCCTAGAACACAATACTAGAGCGTATCTAATAAATTCTTCTGCCTCAGGTTATGGCAGTAAGCTACGACACGCTACCTGGTTACGCAGCTACAGCCGAAGCTGAAAACATGGCGAAACAACAACCTATGGTAATTCAAAGCCAACCTCAAAAATTAAGTGAAGCTGAGCAGCATCTATTGGATTTGGACCCTAACGCTGTGGCAGGTTTGTAGTAGATAAATAATATAAAACTCAGTCTTAATATTCTACTGATCTTTAGGCTAAAGTATCGAGGAATTTGGAGCTAGTATCATAGAATGATGTATTTATCTTTCATTGCACTTATTTCTTTAATCTAACTGCTAAATATTAAGCTAGTGTTAAAAACTTTTGAACTAAGAGTTTAAATCTGTGCTAGAAGTGAATGGGGAATCGCAGATTGTTTAAGTAGAAAAAATTATTATTCAATCGAAGGCAAAAGAAATAGCCAGAATTTTGAAAAATTATCATAGCGTATGTTTCGCCACATGAGTTTAATTATAACTTAGAACATTGAGCGTTTTAACACGAGTCTTTTTGTAACATCGTAACTAAAAAGGAAGCTTTGATACTTCGAGTGCGTTTAAGTGTGTTATTTGTTTACACACTATAGCTTGTTTCCATCCCAACTGGACTAAGCTAAAAGCTAGTGCTATATCTTGAAGTATACGAATAAATCAAAATACATGTACAACCTTCATGTGTCGACTTTGGGATTCAGATTCGAATTCACTCACTTTGCAACTTAGGAATTTAGCAAAATTCCTTTGATCTTAGAAATTTAGCAAATGTCCCAACGAAGATGATAATGTAGGTTATGGTAAATATATAAAATAAAAAATATGTGCTAATAGATAAACACGGCGTAAGGCGTTAAACAGAGTAAACAATATCAAGAAAATATAAAACTCAAAAGATCAAAATTCAAGATGAGAGTCAAGATTCAGTTAATTGTAATCAAGCCGTCTTCGTTACCAGAGCATGAAGAAACTATACGTTAAGCCAATGATGTATTTCGTGAGATCAGGAAGCAACGTAATCATATCAAACTGACATTTCGCGCCAACAAGATTTTATCCTATTGGTACATTCTCCAATCTCACTTTATCGTAATAAACCTCCTCGGCTCGGCCGTAATGTTTTCCCATGCATTTCAGACCATGTGTCATTCCTTAGTGTATCATTTCTTTGTTTTGATGGTGCGCATTAGAAGCCACATGAATACAGTCAATTAAAAAACTTTTGTCGTCGGCCAACTCAAACCTACGCGATGGGACCGAAAGGAACTTTGGGTCGCAATCATTGAAGCCGAGTTGACTCCATAATTTTATCTGACTATTATGCCTGGTTTACAGCACGAACCTTCGTAGGCGAGCGGGAAGTGTTGAAGGAGACGTTTTTTTAATGCCTTCATATTTTCGGAATTGTGAAGTGCAGCATAACTACTTTGTTTTCTTTCCCTAAACCTAAGACATGCATTTTATGGATTGTTTCTCGCAATTATTTTCTTATTACTAGCGAGAACAATTAATTCAAAACGAATAGTTAACGCTTTAGTGATTTTTACCCATATCCTTTCGGTCCAGTCGCGTAGGCTTGAGACTGTCGACGACAACGTTTTTTGAATTGACTGTATGGCGTTCTATTACCTTCGAAATCCTTAGTCCCGAAGAATATCCCCAAATTTGCAAATGGTCTCTACGTACGTATACCTGATTGAAACATATTTCCGCATACTTTCACAGTCAAACAATATAAAATACATCGTATCGTAGAATTATAAGCTGAACACCGTAGTGAAAATAGAGACTGACGTTTCGGACGTTAGTCCTTCGTCGGAGTCAACGACTCCGCATTGACTCCGACGAAGGACTAACGTCCGAAACGTCAGTCTCTATTTTCACTACGGTGTTCAGCTTATAATTCTACGATAACTTGTTTCATTAGAAACACCGACGCAGTCCACGCTAGTGTTCACTAGCCATCATCTAAAATACATCGTACTTCAGAACGCCATCTCACTAAACGTGCTCTGCTTAAGGGCTGTTCACCCATTGACCAGGGTTCGATACTGCAATTTCGAAAAAGGTGGCCACAACTCAAATTAGGACCAATTGCCCGCCAACTTTGAAACATATACATGTACATTGAAAGGGCTTACCTTTGTTTTGATCTAGCAATTCATCCATTCACAACGTGTAGTCACGGCTAAAGTAAGATACAGTATTAAAGCTACAGCACAGCTACGAATATTGTCGTATCGATTCCCACTCGTACGAAAATCGAGCTATCAAGGCTATTTATAATTGAGCACTATTTCTTTTTGAAAAAAAATGGTGACAGAAGCTGTGGACATCGTGAAAGAGGCCTATTGATTACGTTCCTAAGAAACCTACAAAGTGTGCTTCAATCATGCGTAATTTATGATTAAATGGTCGATATTTCTTGTCGCTTTAGAGTGGACAAGATTATATACTCAGCGATGACCGCGCTCCAGTTGGGCTCCCTGTGTAAGGCTAGCTAGGATGTGATAACAAGTGATTTTACATTTTGAAAAGGTTTTGTTTTTCCGACGTAAAACGAACTCAATTCGCGTCCAATTATCTTTCAGTCACGCTCAGAATGTCTTCAAACGTATCGCCCAAAGATTTGATAAAAGACAAAGAGATGTCACGCTGTCTTTAGCGTTGCATGACTTGCGTGACTCCAGAATGCCTTAAAGAGGGTACGGGCGTACTATGAATAATTAACTTTAATATGGCAAGCCAAACAAAGGGAGGGTACGAAACGATCCCAGGGAAAGCTAAAACAGGTTTACCAATGGCTACCAAAATAGTGTCCGATCAGCCCAAACAGCGTTCGGGCGAGGAGGAATACGTCTTGAACTTAGATCCAACTTCTGTACAAGGTAATGAGTGATATTTAGAACCATAAGCTTCGCTGTTCATTATTATGCTTATCTTATAAATCTATCCTTCAAACATGCAACTGTGTGTTATTTACAAGCTGAAGCAGGTTAGTCTATATTTATGAAAGGTTTCAGAGTAATTCCATCGTTGTGTACGCAAAAAATGACAAATTTAAAATCAAGTTATCTTGTAAAATGTATATATATTTTAGTCTTGAAGATACTATGGTGAATTAGCTGAATAAAAGCGGATCGCCAGACCATGTCTGCTTCGTAAAATCGGGCGTTGTTCGAAAACAAAAGTTCATGTTCTACCAAGAATACAATCAAAAATTTGAAGACTCAAAATGTGTAAATACTGTCGTTAAGTTCTAATTTTACTTACTATTATTTCAAAATCTCCATTAACAAGACCTTAGGAAAATATTTTTGATTAACATCCTAGTATTTTTAGTCTTGAAAGATCACAGATCATATTTATACACCAAGCATATTCCAAAATTTAGTCTTAAAGGCACTCTTCGGTTTTAAAGCTTGAATATTCAAATGTTGGCCTTATTTTTCTCGCATAAAGAAATTGTAACATTAATTGAAATATTTAGCCTAAGATTTTAAGATGATTTTAACTTTATATGATCTACTACGATAAACCTATTTGTTTATATATGTTCTTTTCTAGTATTAAAATCAACTTATGTATATTAGCTCAAGTTTTTTTTGAATGTAGAATTCTCAATGCAAATGTTCATATTTATCTCGTTTGTTTATAACTTTATTTTAACCTCTCATAATTTATCTTGTCACCATATTTAGTTTCCCACTCGAATGTCAACATTGTTAGTAGAGTTTCTTGGCGCAATATAATTAAAATAAATACTTCAGGCTACTTGTCAGTTCCTAGGTAACATTTTTTTAAATTGTAACATTACTAGTAAGTTCATATAATCCATAAAGGCTGTATATAGAGTAAGAGAATGTCACTGTCTTAGACTGATTGAGGCATGGGTCATAAAGCCTGGTTCACAGGGGCAGATCCAGGAATTTGTTCAGGGAGGGTTGCACTGCAGAAAGTTAACCCAGGGAGGTGTACACCCCTTAGAATCAAAGGGAAAAACATTATTTCGCATTGGTTATCTTCGCAGTAGGGGCACAGCTGAGTTGAACCAGGGAGGGGTGTGCACCCCCTGCACCCCTTCCTATGGATCCTCCACTGGTTCAGACATTCCCATATTCCCATATCAATACTACCCAATAGTCCCCATCACAGTTCCCTGTGCCATCTTGAAAGGTAGCAGTGCCTTTGCATCGGATCGAGACAAACAGTGAGCTTGCAATGATGAAGACCTTTTTTTAACACCTTGGACAATTATTTAAATGTCTCTATCATTGCAAGCTCACCATTTGCCTCGCTTCTGGCAAAGGCACGGCTACCTTTCAAGATGGCACAGTGAACTGTGAAGGGGACTATTAACACTCATATGCATTGATCATGTTTTGAATTTTGGTTCACTCACATGACTATTTGGAAAGCTCCTGATTACCACATGACATTCAAATCATCAGAAAAAATTGGGAAACTGTACAGTGGGAAAATGGTACATCGTTCCCTCTGTAATCAAGACCTCGCTATGTCCTTTGTGCAGGGTTGTTTCAGGCAATTATTAAAATTAGGAATTCTGACAGGTGTATATATATAATTTGAACCCTGTTTTCTCTTTCTACAGCATGGTCAGTCCACGAAGTGGTTCAAAACTTTCTGTCAAGAATAGGGTTGGATTACTTAAGTGAACAGTTCCAAGCAAACAAAATCAATGGAAAATGCCTCATTCTCATGCAAGAGGTAATACATAAACTTTGAAAAAAAGACAAATATATCTTTATCTAAGTGTCTAGTCATTCTAGCGCTTTTGCACTAATTGGGGAGACTTTTCACTCACACAAACTACCACTTCATTCAATGTTCCATGCACACAGTGCTCAACTCACACGTTGATCTCCTACAGAGGGAGGAAACTGGAGAACCCGGAGAAAACCCTCATAGCATAGGAATCAAATAAATTCAATTCATGTGGCAATTGCAGGGCTTGAACCAGCGATCTAACCCATTGGACTCACAGTGGTGAAAGATGAGGTGTTCAGTGGTGCATCCAGTATTTTGTCCAGGGAGGGGTGCTGCCCACAAAGTTCACCCAGAAAAGGGTGCACCCCTTAGAATCAAAGGGGAAAACTGTATTGGTTTTCTTCAAAGTAGCGGCACAAAGTTGAACCAGGGGAGGGGTGCACATCCCCTGCACCCCCTCCCCTGCATCTGCCCATGCACTTAAGAGTCATATGCCACCCAGGCTACTACAACAGTAGTTTATTGTACTATAAAGAGATAAATATACTCATATACTATAGCTAAAATTACCCAATGACAGTACAATAGCCCATTTTTTTGTCACACACAAAGGTTTCAGTATTAGGCTACTTGCTAAATTGAAATTATTTTTACTGCCTGTCATGAATGACTGAGCATTTAGCACATAGCCTCTTACTGAAACCTTTGTGCATGACAAGGGAGGCACATCTCAAAGTGGGCTATTATGCCACCAAAGATAACTAAAAAGCTAGTTGAGTATGTGATGTGGTATAAGATTTATAATAAGAGAAAAATTAGCCAATTAATTATAAATTACATTGAGGATGTGTATTGGCGTTAAAAATCCTGACTATGGGCCCTTCTCAAAATTGTCTTGAATGAGAGGCTAACATGAAAAATAAAATAGAAATGCCACATATTCCATCGAGAAAGAGTGAGATTTCTCTTGTGTTATCATGACAAGGGAGGCACATCTCAAAGTGGGCTATTATGCCACCAAAGATAACTAAAAAGCTAGTTGAGTATGTGATGTGGTATAAGATTTATAATAAGAGAAAAATTAGCCAATTAATTATAAATTACATTGAGGATGTGTATTGGCGTTAAAAATCCTGACTATGGGCCCTTCTCAAAATTGTCTTGAATGAGAGGCTAACATGAAAAATAAAATAGAAATGGTAGACTCTCACCCAAAATATATCAATAAATGCAATGAAAAAGAACTATTTGTAACAGTTTTTTTTATAATTGTTCCAAGCGTCATTTAGTTGAGATGGGTATCCAGTGTCTTGGTGACAGACTGATGCTCATGGACTTCATCACACTACTCAAGAAGAAGAAGAAGGAAGTGGAGATGAGTGGTGCACAGTGGTCTGGTGTGACCCCAGCCCCTGGGATTGCATACAAAGAAGACTGTGGGGAGTGCTGTGTGGCATATTTTTGTCCTTGTTGTCTGGCCAAGACTTACTGGCGAGTTACTGGACAAGGTATCTTCTACAAGAAAGAGCCTCCATGTGGGTTGTTCACTGGATCAGGTTAGTGCCATACATAGTGGAGTAGGGTAGGGATGTTTGTTATATAAGAGGGGTAGGGTGGGCATGTTTTTCATTTAGAGGGGTAGGTTGGAGATGTTTCTTATGTAAAAGGGGTCGGGTGGGGATGTTTGATATGTAAGAGGGGTAGGGTGGGGATGTCTGATATGTAAGAGGGGTAGGGTAGGGTGGGCATGTTTGTCATGTAAGAGGGGTAGGGTAGGGATATTTGATACGTAAGAGGGGTAGGGTGGGCATGTTTGTCATGTAGAGGGGTAGGGTGAGGATGTTTGTTTTGTATAGGGGTAGGGTGGGGATTTTTGTAATGTAGAGGGGTAGGGTGTGGATGTTTGTTTTGTATAGGGTAGGGTGGGGATTTTTGTAATGTAAAGGGTAGGGGTTATGCTTGTTACATAGAGGAGTACACTGAAACAACCTCTTAGCTGTTCTAAGTCAAGGCACGGCTAATTTACAGATTTAATTGGAATTTAGTGTGTTAGGTTTTTGTGAAGGGAGTAAAACCAGATAAGCCAGAGAAAACCCCTTGAATCAAGTAATACCTAAGAAACTCTACCCAATGTTATGTTTAGTTCAGTAAGTGGCAGTTTGATGGTCATGGAGAGGTCAGCAATAACATGGCGGCTGTTTCACTGTTACTAAAATATCTAAAGGGATTTTAAGTCGTGGTTGCACACCAAGAATATTACTAAATAACATTTCGTTTTTCTCTTTTACAGTTACTACTGAATACATGGACTATCGCTTCGTCAAAGACCTTGAATTAAAACGCACCAACAAGTTTTGCTGCTGCTGTACTGCCAACGAGCTGGAGATCTATGCCGATGATCATGACTCTGGCGGTGACCACAAAGAAGATGGCAAACCGCCTCCATCGGCATTCCACCCCCACACCCTCAGGCATCCTGAAGCACCGAGAGTCGAGGAGGTTATAAGACATGCTTGGAATAAATCAAGATTAGTTGCTGAGTAAAGTCTAGTTCGCACTAGCGTCGGAATGGAAGCGAAGTCGTAAGAGATGCTTACGATCTAGTGTGAACCAATAATCGGAGTCAGAATCGAAAGCAGAAGGCCGACGGAGTTGGCGGAATAGGAAGGATCAGAAGGCTTTCTTTTTCTTCCGACTCCGATTCCGATTATGACGCTTATGATCAACTGTGAACCAAAGAATCGGAATTGGAAGCTTTGACTAATGACAGAGCTCCTTCCCTGGCCATTTAGAGCAGAAAACATGGCGTCCTTCTTGGTAACTATGGGAACGACAAAGAAGCGAGCGCCGAATCGAAGATTACGATCCCGCTTGCGTTGTTTTGATTCACACTAGATCGTAAGCTTTATGCACTTCTGATTCCGATTCCGACGCTTATGTATACCACGCTAGTGTGAACCAGCCTTAAAGCCACGAGGACTTAATATAATCGTCTAGTTTGCATTATACTCTGTCCTACGAAGGATTGCCAGAATCTACTAGTCAACGTAATGTAGTTTTAAGGAACATTTTTTAGAATAAATGCTTGTAGTTTAAGGTGGCTGCCTACTTTTGAACGTTCGAATTGAGCCCACAATGAGCGCGCGCTCAAAAACCGCTGAAAAATCTACATGATTTTATTGAAGAACCATACGCGTTTTTGGCTTCAACAGGGCAAAACCCTCAAATTTTGCACGGGACTCTATATTTTTTAATAGCTCATTCGAAAAAACTCCTAAAATTCTAGGTTATATCAACATTTTAGAAAAAGTTTAAATCCGTAACACATGAAAAAATTGATCTTTGTAGGGATTTTTGCTCGACTTTATAAAATTTTCTAATAGCACCGAAACTACAAAATATGATAAATCAATGTGTCTCTTTGTATTTTTGTCGTCGAAAATATCCATGTATTATTGTAGAATGATTGACTAGCCTTCATTCGTGCAATCATATAGTCTGCAAATAACTATTATCTTATGAATCGTAATTTCTTTCTAATCACTTCCGGTTGTGTAATTTTTACTCCAAAAGCTCGTGCATAGGCTTTCATTAAATGCTGATTATCTCGAAAACGAGCTCGGGACACCCTATTTTTCTTTCCAGTTTTGGAATCAGTATTAAATTTCTATTCGGAAAATCGAAGTTTTTAAAAAAGTGTAAATCAATTTCCAAAAGTAGGCAGTCACCTTAATAAAGTTTTAAATAATGCGTATAACTAAAACATTATTAGCATATTATTAGCCATTAATCCTCGAGCCTGAATGGGCTATCGACTCATGAGGCCTAATTGTTTTAGTCAAAATCAACTAGTCAAATACATAGATGCAAAAAAGTTTTGAATTAAAGTTAAATGTTACGGTCTTCAAAGCCGGAACTTTTCGCTACTAGTAGGCTATAACTTACAAGGCCTAGTAGTAGCTCATCCAATCAGAACGCAGCATTGATTATAGAGCACTAGCTAGTTGGATTTGACTAGCATCATATATTGGCCACACACAAGCGACAAAATATTGCCTTTATGTGTCGCAGTGACATCCCTGCGTCGCATGATTCCTTCGACAAGAAGTGTGATTTCTTTTGTATTTTCATGTTGGTCTTGAATCACCGGAACTTTTGAGAAAAGGTCCATTTGATGACATATATTTTAATTTGGTACTAAATTCACTGTTAAAAGACTTCAATTAAACATTTTCATCTGCGAAACTATGACGAAGATGATTGGTTTTTGTGCTCAGTTGACTTGAACAATCGCTGACAGAAAGACTAATTGAATCTCTCAACTCTTTGATGTGTATCCTAATTGTTAAAGCTAACTTTTGATCAAAGTATAAACTCTTCTAACTTCTAAGGTGTTAGTGCGCATGTCTGTAATATATTACTGCTGAGCCCACGATCATTTTACTTGAAGGCCGAGAGATTTGACTTCAGTTCCTGACAAACAGGCGAAAAAACAGGCGAAAAAACACCAAAAAATGAAAATTAAATTAGATATAAGGCACATATAAAAATAACTCCTGGATTGTCAGATAATCATCATATTTTATAAAAAACTCCATTCCATAGCAAAACCTTATTCAGTCGCCGTTTTCACATCCCATAAAACATTGCGGTTTTTGGGGGTGACCAGGGTGAAAACAGCATTTTGCTGAATACAGATCTGAAGATGTTGCCGGTAAATGCATGCTGTGATATCTAAAGATGCATAAGAAGCAACCACAAACAAGCCCAGAATTGCAAGCTTAAGGTACATTTTAAATCAATACATTTTCTGTAAACTAAACGTCTTGAAGTTCTGAACGTGGGAAATTAACTCGGGGGAATGAAGTGATAATCGGCATTTTATATATAACGGTATAGAGAGATGTATACTGTATATTCTGTTTAGGGACGTTTAGTTTTATATGTTCGGAAAGAGTTTTTCTTGGGGGGGGAGGGGGTTACCCATCCCCAAAACGCCATTGCAAAGCATTATGGAGAATGCGAAAATGCCTGACAAAAAGAGAATTTCTCCTTTGATCAAAATATTTCAAATTGAGCCCAGTAAGAATATAAATGCAATATGCGTTTTTTAATCAGTTTTTAGAAACAGGTGTCAACAGCCATTCATATAGACTTCACCTCGTTCAAAACACAGGGTCGTGAAAATATCAGAAGGATCATTTTTGAATAATCTTTCTATACTTTTAGTTAAGAAAAAAAAAAAAAATCTCTTTATAAATTTGAGATTGCTTTTTTGATTTCAAAACTATGCTCAAGTTAACCGTGCTCGTCATAATTGTGGCTTTGAATCTGAAATCCTGTGAGTCGATAGCCTCTGTATTATGCACTGAAATCTTTCATTTTAAAAAGATTGAATATAAAACGCAGGAAATAATATCAAATGGTTTTTCGAAGCTTTTTTCTCCAAATACAGGAATCATTAAATGTTTCTATTAAGTTGTTCATTTTTGGCAGTGTTTTTTGGTTGTTTGTCTCCCAATTAATTCTGTAATTTTGATTTCGTTTCTCATTATTAATCTAGCTAGTTTTTCGACTTTTATATATACTTTATTTTTAAGCTATCTATAAGATGTTTGTATTTCCTTTTGTTTGGTAGAGGTTTTTTGGGTTATTTTCTCTCTCCATTCTTATGTATTTTTTACTTGCTTTTTCTATTTTCTTCGTTAATTTAACTGCATGGTTTTTTCGACTTGAATATTCTAATGTATCTACTATAAAATGTGAATATTTTGTTGATTTTCACAGCATATTTTTTCACTTGCATTGTTCTCCCTTCACTAATCATTCTTTCAGCACTGTTTTACCTTCTTCCTATCCATCATAACTAATTCAATAAGCTGGTTTGTTAGAATTTTTTTGATTTTAACCTCTGAAAAAATTGATTCAAAAACGTTTTGTAAACGAACCCTGAACGACAATATACTGAGGAATAACGTATCCTAAGTTATATTTTTCCTTTTTTATTTATTTTATATTCGCTTTAAATCTTATGAGAAGCAGCCGCACTCTATGAAATTGTACTAAGTTGAAAAATATATTCATATTTCAATAATACTTTCTGTTTTTCGTTTTAAATTTGAACGAAAGCAGATGGCTTCACCGTCATTAAAGTAAATGAGAGTCAGCGGTAGCTATCGTGGGCTCACCCCAGGAGTGAAAATAGCTAGAGATGTTTAGTTCAATCAATTTTATGCCGTCCGTCCGTCCGTCCATCCATCCATCCGAAAATAAAAAGTTATAGGTTTTGCACTGATGACAACTAATATTTAATCGTTTTAGTTCTACGAAATATATCTAATTAATCTATTATCTTATTTCAATTGTATATTTATTGTATCAGTGTAGTATTTGTAAATTTTACATAATTATCATTTGTTAATATAGTTTTTACGGCCTCTAGGTAGAGCAACATTAAGTTTTTATCTTGATATTGATAGAGTTACCGTGCTTAAATAAAGATTATTATTATTATTATTATTATCCATCCATCCATCCATCCATCCATCCATCCATCCATCCATCCATCCATCCATCCATCCATCCATCCATCCATCCATCCATCCATCCATCCATCCATCTTATCAATATTTAACAATCTTTCTTCAGCATCTTCAAACTTTACTACAACACCTCGTCCACCGATACCCATGACATGTCCAACATGCCAGCATGGACGATCCTACGATGACTGTCAAAGCAAAGCCAAAAGTTACCAATGCGAGAACATTGGCAACACATTCACAATGTGTAAAATAGAATGCAACAAAGGACAAGGTATCTATGTGATATATGACGAAAAGTGCTCTGCTCTGCTCTGCTCTGCTCTGCTCTGCTCTGCTCTGCTCTGCTCTGCTCTGCTCTGCCTTAAGCTACTTACTCACAAAAGATGTTCATTTTTTGTTGTCAAGGCAACTGGGAGTTTGGTTGCGCCACGCCCAACGTATGTGAAATCCAGAAACACTACTGTACCAGGACCGGAGAATGCAACATTGCTTGCTGCGACGGACCGAACTGCATACAGGGAAACCCCAACATGACAGATCCTTGTCGTGGAAGCTTGACGCATGCCCCTAAGGCTATAGTAGTTGGCGCATGCGTAGCAGCGGGGCTGTATGCCATGTATCACAATTAAAATCATGTTCTTGCGCATGCGTAGTCTATACCGCTGGTTTTTGCATTATAAGTTAATCTAAGTGACAAGCGCATGCGCACGAGTACTTTTTTTTACACGCATGCATATTGTGCATTATGTTGTTTTGCAATTGACCTTCCCGACGTTTCCTAAGGAATTAATAATAAGAGGGAGCCCATGATTCAGTGCGCACTTTCAACTCATTACCAGTTTTCCGCGCAATCTTAGGAAGACTAATAGTACTCGTTCTTGAATGCTTTCACTAGAATAACACACACAAGAAGAACTTTTAATAGCATGTAGTGAATTTATATGGGACAGCCTGAGTGTTTTAGACCTTTTCTGAGACAGCAAAGATTTCGCAATGTGGTTAGGGAGCATTGTTGTTTCAATTTTTTAATGAAGCTTTGATGAACCAATTACTACAATTCGTTGCGCGCGTTCGAGTTCGCCTAGTACGTACTTCATAAATGCACGTAGCAAGAGCGCGCGTTTTCTATTTCTTCATCCAAGCCTCTGTATCAACAAAATGATTTTTTTCGATTAAAAATAAATGCTGATGAGAATATAATCTGAATCAAATTCAACCTTCATATTACGACAACGCTATCAATGTCTGTAACTGACAAAATATAAATTATTATTAACAATTTATTAATAAATTATTAACAATTTATAAACTTGTAAAACAAAATCATACCTATCGCTATGTAAAGTGCATTCTTTGGGGGAGGGGGATGCGGAAAGACGTATATGTGCACGTGATCGGAGGGGATGGTCTTATGCAAAACGTTTTGGCGACGCCAAGGCTAGGGACACACCGTCGGGGCAAATGTTGCGCGTAAGATCAAACGCAAAGCTCCAGAATTAGAATACGTTCCCTTTTTCAGACCACGTGTCACTCTCCATAGTACTATCATTTCTTTGTTTAACAGTTGCGCCCGGTTGCGCATGAGAAAACACATGAATATGGATACAAATCAAACCAAGAATCCTATTCTCAGGGAATGACGTGGTCTGAATTGGGCGAACATTAAGGTGCTGACACACGGTGCAACATGGCATGCAACATTGCACGCAACAGGACTGTTGCAGCGTGTGTCTACCACAAACTTGTCGTACGCAACGTTACATGCAAGAAGTTGAATCGCACTCTGCTCTTGCAACATTGAGCGCAACAAATTTTATTATGTGAACGTGGCTGCAACATTACCTGCAACATTTCGAAATTTCCAGCCAATCAGCTTGCAGCAAATCTATAAAAACTTGAAAAAAAAATTGAAATAAAGACCTGTTCGCCATTGCAATAAAAATATAGAATTAAGTACTTGTTGTGTCAAAGTTATCAACGCTGTTGCAAATGACGTCAGCCAAGCCATGAAAAATCAACTCGATAGTTTACCATTTTTTCTTAGGTATGGTGCTCCAAGGTATTTTTCTTTTGTTAATAAGCCTAGAAATTTATCACATTTATAGTTTTAAGGGGAAAAGGAGCACCTCGATTTTTAATATTTTCTTGATAATGATTGGTTAATGTTTTTCTCAGATCCCCTCGAATGTTCTCTCAACCATATGATATGTGTACTGAGATTAATTGATCTCAGAAATCTTGTTTATAAATGCCTAAGTTCGTTTTAACTAGAAAGGGTAATGATAGAGTGTTTTTCCAAACCCGTGAAATAGATTTTAGCGTTACAATCATTAATACAAACTAGTACGAGTTATGTACTAGTACGTACTAGCACAATAATCTCAAAATTTTAAACTATTATCTGCAATGCAAACTCTTTAGGCCCCGTCCACACGTATCCGGACATTTTTGCATCCACAAATTATTTTTTGCGGATACGAAAATGTTTACGTCGTTTTCACCGTCCACACGTATCCGTTTTCGTAAAATTTCCAGATACGGACACAAACATTTGCGGGCACGTGTGGACGCAACCCGTATCCGCAAAAAAAAATTTGCAGATACAAAATTTCCGGATACGTGTGGACGGAGCCTAAGACATCATTGTCTTTACTCAGAGTTTATAAAAAGGTTATTTTCTCGTATATGTTTTCTCTTCGTAACCAGTGATTCAATTCCCAAATGATGACTAATAAACTCAACTGAAAGTTCACCAAAAAGCCACTCTATTATCTCTTAATTATGTAGCTACTTTAATTAATCCATACATAGAGTGATTTCCATAAACCCGTGAAAATTTAACTATTAACCTCTATTAACGCATATTAATGTGTATTAGCGGTTATTAGTGAGGGAATTAAGTATTGCAGTGACAGTTTATTGACTGTATTTTATTACTTCGTTGTTTAAAGTCTAATGAGTTGGTATTAATGGTTATTACGCTAACATCTGTTTCACGGGTTTATAAACTGATCCTTATAGTTGAGAGCCTGGTCGATTATTCTTTAAGTCACGAGAACGGTTCAAGCAGTTACCTAATATGGAATTAATAGTAAAGATATTGATTGATGACTTAATTTTGGACTGGAACATTCCACAATAAAACAATTATTAATAATTGGCAATAGCGACACCCCCAGTGGACATCCGTGGGATAATTAGGCAAGCAACAGTGCGATTGTTCATCTCAATGGAAAATACTGGACGCGCAAAAACGGTTGATGGCTTCATAACTCTTGACGTCGTTCTCGTTCGTTTCGTCCAATCATGTTCAAAATTAACAGACTTACTAATTTTGAGTTGTTTTCTCAAATGACAAAATAAAATAAGATAAAATACAAAAGTACAAAAATAAAAAGTTCTTATAAGAATAAAATTCAAAGCTTTCCCCAGTCTGTTGCTGGTTTCTAAACTGGTGTACTGTGATTGGTCGTAGCTCGATTAGAATGCCTAGCGTATTCAATTATCATCAGTTTTTTTTTTTTTTACAATAAAAACGTTAAATACTTCTTATTTTCAGCGATCAAAACAGCCAACGGAAAGATCGAGCGCGCGCTCGTTGACGTCAGCTTTATCTGTCTGTCAGCTTATATATTGATGATAAAAAATAACCAATCAGACGCGTGAGAAATTTTTAAGTTATTGTAAAATCCTGGCTTTTTAAGCATTAACCAAACTATTGTTTTCAAATAAAACAATACGGTTTCAAGTGATAATTAAATGATATGTATTTATTCAAAGCTTGTCTTGAAGATAAAAGTTATTATCGTTTGGGGAGTTGTTCATAGTTGGAGACGCTCTCTGTGAAGTCAGAACTGCAAAGAACCTCTGAAGTTAAAGACGAAAAAAATCAACTCAAAATGAAGTTTGCTCTAGCTTTTCTTTTCGTTTTAGCTGTCGCTATTCCCACAGGTAAATTAATAATATTTTAAGCTTATTAAATTCTATGTGTTTCGTCGCTAAGGCTTAAATATCGTAAACTTAATGTAAACTCGTAAAAGGATTAAAGATCGAAGCACTGCTTTTGTATATTATTAGTTGAGATTTTCTTCCACATTTTCAAGCACAATTATCTTATCATAATTAAGTAAATATTTATCAAGCACGTTATTTTTTTAAGCTACGTTTTTAATATTTTCAATAAATGTACAACTAATCCTACCTAGGTACAGTAGTTCTAGAACTCATTTGTATACATATATGAATATTTATCTACTTTTTGAAAGCTGTTTAAAAATGTCCTTAAAAACGTTCAAGAGTTCAAAACTATAATTTCAGAAATAAATGGCTCTAAATCAGTTTACGGTCTAGGATTCTGGGCTTGGAAGAAAGTTTTCTCGTTATTTTGATTCGAACTTCAGGAACATTCCCTACTATAAGATGACGACTCTGACAACGCGGGAGACTAAAAAAAAAGGCCAAGCGATTAATATTTGCTTCTGTTTGGTTCCTTAAAATTTCATATCCTTTATATTTAACTTTATTCAACTCTAAATCAGTTTACGGCTTAGGGTTCTGGGCTTGAAAGAAAGTTTTCTTGCTATTTTGAGGCGGAGGAATGTTTCTAACTTCAAGAACATTCCCTGCTATAAGATGAGGACTCTGACAACGCGGGAGACTACTAAAATTAAGGCAACGAAAAAACGAAAAGGCTAAACAATTTAATATTAGCTTGTATTGCAATTGGTTTCTTAAAATTCTTAAAATTCAACTTTATTCAACTAGAATGAAATTATTTACTAATCAAGTTATCAAGGCAAAAAAAACAAAAACACAACAACAATGGAATCTTAGTCTAGCTAGTATGCATTGAGTTGACTATGCCGTGAAAGTAAAATCGCTTTAGCTTTTTTAAAACAAAAACAGTTCAAAACTATTCAAGTATTTTGGGATATTCCTTTGCCTAAATTTCGTTATTTGATTTTGCTAATGTAAACTAATATATTAAAGAAACTTGAAAATTTAATTTGTAACTCGAAAGTTTGTTTTTCGTGTTTTTTTGTTTGTTTTGTTGTTGCGAGCTTTTATTATTACAAGTCGGATTTTCGATAACTAAGATAAATAAATTAGCTTAAAAGACTATGAAATTCTTGGTAAGAAAGAATAAAATCTATAAACCATTTTCAAAGTACTCAATATTGAAGCTTTCTTATGTAAATCAGATTAGACTCAGATTCACAGTACGCAGTACGCGTACGTTATAAAAACAGAGACAGAAGCGACACTCAATTCAATTTAACAATTTCAATTTTTTTACTCTTTTTACATGAATATTTATAGCTTGAATAATATTAACAGTTTTTACTATGATTAACATTAAATAGGAGTAGCTAGGTGTACGACAGCCAAAGGAGCTAAAGCTTTCTACTTGGCTGTTGTAGTTTTCATTTAGGTTCAAACAAGAAAAATGAGAAGAAAAAAACAAAAACAAACAACAACAAACAAAAAAACTATGAGGTTATCATAATATTATCATAATACTTGAATACTGAATACTGAATACTGCATACTGAATAGTGCATTCCAGAAGCAAGGGCATTGTGGGTCTCGTTAATTTGAAATAAAGTGAATATACAGCAATAGGACGTTTGCATTATGGCGTCATTTTACTACCACTACCAAAATGCTTCGTGAATTCTCTTTCTTATTCAAATTTGTAGTTCCTCATGGGAATAGTGAGACATTGGTGCTAATTAAGGTGACTGCCTACTTTTAAAAATTGATTTAAACTTTTTTTTAAACTTCAATTTTCCGAACTGAAATTTAATACTGATTCCAAATCTGGAAAGAAAAATAGGGTGTCCCGTTTTCGAGATAATCAGCATTTAATGGAAGCCTATGCACGAGCTTTTGGAGTAAAAACTGCGCCACCGGAAGTCATTAGAAAAAAAATAAGATCCATAAGATCATAGTTATTTGTAGACTATATGATCGCACGAGTGAAGGCTAGTCAATCATTCTACAATAATACGTGGTTATTTTCAACAAAAAGACAAAAAGATACATTAATTTGTGATATTTTGTAATTTCGGTGCTCTTAAAAATCTCATAAAGTCGAACAAAAATCCCTACAAAAATCTACTTTTTTATGTGTTGCTGATTTAAACTTTTTTTTTAAATGTTGATATAACATAGATTTATGAGAGTTTTTTCGAATGAGCTATTAAAAAATAGAGAGTCCCGTGCAAAATTTGAGGGTTTTGCCCTGTTGAAGCTCAAAACGCGTATGGTCCTTCAATAAAATCTTGCAGATTTTTCAGCGGTTTTTGAGCGCGCCCTCATTGTGGGCTCAATTCGAACGTTCAAAAGTAGGCAGCCACCTTAACAGAACAAAAGACAGTGTGCAATGGTGTCTGGTAGTGGTAGTAAATGACGCCATAATGCAAATGGCCTATTAACTTTCTATATATGTAGTAGAGTGAAGTCATGTAACCCGTACAATAGATATTAGACTAATACACATTAGTAGACCCTAATTCCATTGTTTTCTTTTGTGTCTATTTGACTAGAGTGAAGTCATTAAACCCGTTCAATAGATATTAGACTAATACACTTTAGTAGACCCTAATTCCATTGTTTTCTTTTGTGTCTATTCGACTAATACACGTTGACTAGTATTTTTTATTTCACGGGTTAAATGCCTTCACTCTACTAGACCCTAATTCCATTGTTTTCTTTTGTGTCTATTTGACTAATACACGTTGACTAGTATTTTTCATTTCACGGGTTAAATGCCTTCACTCTACTAGACCCTACATGTAATTCCATTGTTTCCTTCTGTGTCTATTTGACTATTACGCGTTGACTTTATTTTTTTTTTCACGGGTTAAATGCCTTCACTCTATATTGTTTCAGATGGCACTAAAAATAGAATCAATGATAATTATCAGTAGGTTCCTGACCAATGAGAATTCAGATAGTGAGTACAATGTATATTAATATAATTTTATTGCCAGCGTTCTCTCTAAAGTGCCGTTATTGCGCTGGAATTGGAAGTCTTTGCACTGGTCCATCGGACTGCATTGGCGGAGGTGACACATGCTTCACCACTACCTACAAGAACACGAGCAAAGTCGTCAAAGGTGAGTGACCTGAAAACTGTAAACTGAAAACTGTTATAAATCTCGCGTTTTTATTGGTTGAGAAAGCGTTCTTTATGAGAGCACATAGCACGCGCGATCACTTTCAGTTGCATCACTCCTATCCAAAATAACAGCTATTGTAATTTGTACTTTGTAAAAGAAATCTTCTTGCTGTGCTGTGCTGTGTGGAGTACGTTGAAAAGCACTTGAGGATTGGCAGAACACAAGTGTCGAGAAGCACTTCCTCTAACACTTCACTGGTGTTCGGCCAATCCCCGCGTACTTTATAACTGCACACAGCATGCCTGCCCTTTTTCTATTTCTTCAACATTATAATCAGAATTTATCTTTCTTTTTCAATAATACATGATTATAATGTTGATGATGATGATGATGATGATAATCATAATGATGATGATGATGATTAGCACAGTGACTGTGACTGTGACTGTGACGATTAGTATTATCAAAATATTATTTTTCTTGTTTTAAAAGGCTGTCTTTCCGCTTCTAACTGCAACAAGTCCATGTCTCTGTGCAGCAAGACCCCAAACTACTGCGTCACTGAGTGCTGCAACACTGATGGCTGTAACAGCTCTGCAGGATTCATGCAGATCAATGTAGCCATGGTATCCGTGATGGCTTTCCTCGCTAGCATCTCTTACATTTTTTCTCATCACTAAAAGCTGAAAATGGACCCTTCCCAAAAGTATCGTGGACACGAAAACGTTAACATGAAAACAAAAAAGAAGTCACATTTTTTTATAAGGAATTTTTTGTATTTTTATGTTGGATTCGCATTCAAGATAGTTTTAAAAAAGGGTGCCTTTGTGTAATGATTGACAGCTCTGAACTTAACGAGGATGTAAGATAATTGAATTGATTTATTTTAATATTTCAACTAACTCAGCATCTAGATCTATAGTGTTTTTACTTAGTGTTTTTTTATGCTGTCGTCTTGTTTTTTCAAGAAAAAAATAAACATATAAAAAATACAGTGGTCTTCCTGTGTTTTGCTTTCACCACAGGAAACCCATCGCTTTCTTACTTCCGTCCTTCCTGTGGGGAGGGGCCGGCGGGGGAAAGACCGTCTGCCCAAAAAGAAACATAGATTGTTGAGTACTTTCTTTATCGAGCAGCTCATCCATCCGTGGAGGATCCACCCACTTTGGCATACAGATCTTTTTCGAGATGCGCGACCGCTGTCAAAAGTATCGTGTGCTCAGATTCGAAAACGAGGCATTTTCGAGCAAGACTATTACGCAGGCAGGCGCGCTATGAAAAAGACATACAAGACTTTGAAAATAATTTTAACGAAGGAATAAATCGAAGTTTCTTTGGTTGGGGATCCGGAATAAGATTAATAATAATAATAATAATGGGGTTCTTCTATAGCGCATTATCACATTGTCTCAATGCGCTTTTACATTGCAGTGGAGGACTTTACGGGCTGCATATCAAGGCGCTATTAGCAGCCGAGCAGCTTACAATCATGAGTGATTTATTAGTACATTAGTGTTATGCCTCCAAATTGGGATAAGCTGTTGAACCGGGAGACAATCCCCTACTTATACTACCCTTACTAGATTTTGGAAAAGATAATTAAACAAAATCTCCGCCATTGGTTTTCAATAGCTTTCTTATCACAATGCCCTAAATATGCTTCGTTTTGATGTCTGTGCCTGCGATATTTTTAAAAACGTTCGTGCATTTCGGAAATCGTCTAATGCCCAATGAGAGCAGAGCCTAAAATGACACCTTTCAGGCGTATCATTCGAATCATAATCAACATTTTCCCTCCTTTCAAAACTAAGTAAAGTAAACTGGAAGTACAGAAGATTTGAAAAAACTACACATATTTCTAAGGAAAATTCATTCAAAGCTAAATAGAAAGGATTATGGCGTCATCTGTTGCTTGCTCTGCAGTAGAATAGATGGAACGTCGTGGGTTCTCGAAGATTTCTCGTAGTGCAACTCCAGATAGTTCTACTGCAGAGCAGGCAGTAGATTCAAGTTGTGCTGTTTGGACTTCCGAGATATGAGGCTATTGACAGGTGAAATATAAACAAGGACGGTAAATGTTACTAACTCTGAGTCTCCTTCGCCACCATTTGCCTGACCAAACACTACAGTGAAAAAAAACATGCTTTTGCTGAAGCCGTTTGACAGTAAAGCAAGGGCATCTTTGCTGCAAAGCAAGTCCTAAGGGACTAGTCATTATTTATGTCCAATGGGGGGAGGGGAGGGGGGATAGAGGAGAAAATGTGGGGCCCTCAAATATTGTTTTAGTGGAACAAAGGGGCCTTGAAAGGTCAAAAGGAGCATTTGGAGGATTTTTTTAAACGATTGAAGGTGGTACCCGAAAAACATGAATGCTATTAGTTTGGGGCCTGGAAAATGTTTTGCATAAAAAGCATTTTCTCCTCCATCTCCCCGCCCTTAATTCCCCTCCCCTCCGACTTAAATAATGACTGGTCCCTAAAGTACCTGTGCCTCATCTGACAATATTATCGTTATAGACCAAAAAAATGTCATGGTTTGAGGGATGCAGGTTTATCCTCGTCGTATGCTAATGATGTGACGTCATTTAGTGTGGGTCTTCTTATAATGGTTTCACAGTTTCTTGAATAGAAACTGGTTAAAGGGGATGTTTACCCATTTCAGACCACGTGTCTTTTTCTTCAGTATTATTTTTTGTTTAATATAAATGTTTTTCAGCTAGGGTGCAATGTTTACCCATTACAGACTACGTGTCATTCCCTTGAGTATTATTTCTTTCTTTACTAGGAATGCTTTTCAACTATGGTGCAATGTTTTCTCATTTCACACTATGTGCCATTCCCTTGAGTATTATTCTTTCTTTACTAGGAATGCTTTTCAGCTATGGTGCAATTGTTTTCCCATTACATATACCACGTGTCAATCTCTTTAGATTCGAGTTGTATCCATATTCATGTGTCTTCTCATGCACAACCATTAAACAAAGAAATGGTAATCTAGAGAATAACACGTGACATGAAATGGAAAAACATTAAGCCTGAGCTGAAGAGGACTAATCCTGAAATTAAATGATTTATCATTATTAAAATTTATAATTTATTAAATTTTATTGTTCAGCCATACATCTAGCATGGCAGTGCAACCGGCAAAACTTCTATCGGCATCTTTAATTTCGCAGCTATCTCCCTTATCTCCCCTCCACAGTCAAAAATGTCCCTCAATGACGTCATTATTAATTGAACTCGTCTCCACAGCAAAGATTCCAAGAGGATTAGTAAAACAAATCGGCGTCTTTCTTTGATTTTTTCAGAACATGGCCGTGCAACTGGCAAAACTTCTATCGGCATCTTTAATTTCGCAGCTATCCCCCGTATCTTCCCTCCACAGTCAAAAATGTCCCTTAATGACGTCATTATTAATTGAACTCGTCTCCACAGCAAAGATTCCAAGAGGATTAGGAACACAATTCAAATCGGCGTCTTTCTTTGATTCTTTCAGAAGAAAAACCGGAACAAAAGACATCATTCCCTCGACAAACAAACCTCGCGCCTGGAATAAATAGGAATTTAAATTCCAGCCGTGAGTTTGATTAAAGAAAAATTTCAACGTATAACCAGGTCTGAACAACGTGACGATCTTTGGCAGCGAAACTTCATGAAACACTGCTTGAATCTTCTCGTTGCTTTTTCTATTTTTTCAATTGGTAAGTACATATCATTAGACTTTATAAAGCATAGTTTATGCGCATAGAATTTACAGTCCCTTGAGTCTATTTATCATTCGTAATGAATACAAAATCATTTACGGGTCATTAAGATTTTGGGACTTTTCGACGGTCGAATTTGATTTGAAAATAATACATTCAATAAAACATCATATTTAGGTTTTTTTTATATTGAATTTTGAATTATTTCAGGGTTTATAAGCACTTAAATGCCATTTAAAAGCGAACCTTTCATAAAGGATTTTTGCCATTAAAAATACGAAGGCAATGAATGCTAATTTTTCAAGGATGAGTGATTCAAAAATCTATTAAACAGGATTTACTTTCACTGAAATTCTATTGTTTTATATTGGCGAAAAAAGAAATATTTTACATGCTCTACTAATATTTTTCCTAACTAAGAACGACGGATAAATTTGTAATTTAAGAATAAACTAGTCTGATAATATGGAAATGTTTTGCTTTGATACGATACGTGATGAAATATGAAATAACAAATTGAATTCACCTCATTAGTCCTAACATTTCGACTTATGCGACTTGACAAATACATTATAAGCGCTGGAAATATATATACATATATATATACTTTTTGGGAATAATATTGAAAAACATTTATTCAGTTATAAATATGGGGGATAATATAGCTTTCAGCCGCCATCTTTTCTTGAACTAACACTTCCCGATGACTAAGATCCTGAAAACTAAGAAAAATAATGAACACAGCTGTGTTGTTTTTCTATGATATTTCATCTATGGTTGAAGACAAGTTGTGAATGTATTTTATTAGAGAAGCGAATGGCTCTTAAATTGTTTGCTAAATGTGTAAACAGAAAAAAGCCTTCGCGAAATGGAAATTTTGCTCTGCACTTTTACTTATCATTTTTGATAATAATAAATTAATTGGATTGCGAAAGAGAAATTGTGGTCTACAGCTGGTAGGCACTGTTGAATTGGAAGCTATTATTCGATTTTTTTGTTTTGTCGTTAAAATGTTACCAATGAGTATTTTAATTTGAGGAAAAGATGAAATAATATATTCCTTTTTAAGTGAGACGTATAGATAGATAATAATGGTGTTTTTTTTAATGGGCATGGATACTGACGGGAAAGGAAAGGAAATGAAAAGAAAAGAAAGGAAAGGAATGGAAAGGAATTGTGGGTCATATATTTCCGAAATTATCCATCTTGGGCTCCCTGTGGCATTTAAAGAGTCTAGTACTTTTGAGGTTTCCAGTGCTATTTTTTTAAAGATGCTTTTATTTTATATTTTTAATTACTGATATTCTATTCTACACGTTAATAAGCGTCGGGTTCCCTGTGGTATAAGTCCAATGCTTGGGTTCCAGTAACAGCTGAATTTTAATATATTTTTATTTGAGTCATTCAGTGACTGGGATACAAGAAAATAAGCCTTGGTACGTTGCCCTGTGGTATTACTTAAATGCTTGGGCTACCTGTGTTAAGCTAGTTTTAAATATATATATTTTTGAACCATTCAGTTACTGGGATTCGATGCTACGTGCATGAGAATGAACCTTGGGTTCCCTGTGGCAAAAGTCTAATGCTTGGGCTACCTGTGTTAAGCAAGTTGTTAATATATTTTTATTTAAATCATTCAGTTACTGGTATTTGATGCTACGTACAAGAGAATAAGGTTTGGGTTCCCTGTGGTAAAAGTCTAATGCTTGGGTTACCTGTGTTAAGCAAGGTGTAAATATTTAAACCATTCAGTTACGATTTCAGTTACTGGTATTTGATGCTACGTACAAGAGAATAAGGTTTGGGTTCCCTGTGCTAAAGGTCTAATGCTTGGGTTACCTGTGTTAAGCAAGTGTTTAATATACTTTAATTTAAACCATTCAGCGACTGGGATTCGATGCTACATCTGCAGTGGAAAGGATTCCTACTGCAAAGAAAAACGCCAGACTATCAGCGACTGTTCTATTCAATACCGAATGGATACGTGCTTCAAAAGGATTCCTTCCAACCACACCGACGAAATCACCGTAACAAAACTGTGCCATATTAAATATGAGTGCTACAAAGAACAGAAAAAATGCGAGGCCTCGGGTAAATGCCGCGTTTTCTGCTGTTTTACGGACCTTTGTAATAGCAGCACTGTAATGGCTTCCCTGGAATTAAGATGGACAGTTCTGTTTCTGATGTTCCTTTCTGTGATTATTGGTTCGAATTCTAGATGGAGATAATATTTCTGTACTATACATGCGGAAAAAATCCAGACTTTGTAATAGTAGCACTGTAATGGCTTCCCGGAAATTAAGGTTTCTAATTCTGATGTTTCTTGCTGTGGCGATATAAAGTTCTATATGGAGATGATATCTGTATTATACATTCAGAAAAAAACTTATCCAGACTTTTGGGGAAAAGTTGCAGTTTATGCTGCACGTTGTGCGGGCCTTTGCAATGGTAGCACTGTAATGGCTTCCTGGGAACTAAATGGACAGTTCTGTTTCTGAAGTTTCTTGCTTTGATGTTCATTTCTACATGAGGATGATATTTTTGCATTATGCAGAAAAAATCCAGGAAAAGTTGCAGGTGCAGCTGTTGTGCAGGCCTTTGCAATACTAGCACTGTAATGGCTTCCCTGGAATTTAGATGGACGGTTCTATTTCTGATATTTCTTGCTTTGATGTTCAGTTCTACATGGACATGATATTTCTATTTTTATCTATACATGAAGAAAAATTACAGACATCTTTTGGACAAAAGCCGTTGCAATTTCTGCTGTTATTTTGTGGAACTTTTTAATAGTAGCACTATAATGGCTTTATGTGAATGGCTTCCCTGAAATTCATTCGTTCTATCTTTAGAGCAAAGATGAGCTAGCTTTTACATGGAGATTTTACTGGCATATTATAAAGTGATCAATACAGAAAACATGCAAAACCTCAGGTCAATGTTGCATGCATTTCTTTGCTGTAAATAGACCTTCGTAAAATGAGTAACATTTAAATGGCTTCTGTGGAACTCAGTTCAGACGATCCTATATTCGAATTTTCTGGTAAAGTTTTGTCCGGAATAATGTCCAGTTTATTTGAGGTGATACGATTAGCAGAAGTTAGTAATAGTGACCACTCACTTCCCCTTCCCCTCCCCTCCAAAAACAAACACAAACACAAACAAATTATTTATCGACCACTTCAATGACTTCCGAAACAAAAAAGTGAAAGAAAAACTTAAATATGTGAAAAATAAGAGAAACGTAAAGTTTTATGTATTTATTCTACTTTATATTTAACCTTCTTATTTTAGTTTAACCTTCAAGTACTTTTATCTGAATTGCAATATTTAAGGATTTTGTCTTACTCTTTGAAATTATTAACTTAACTTCATCACGGATTAGAGTGCAAACAATTAATCCGTGAAACACTAATTACTAAATAGTACAAAATAGTGCTAGTTAAACAATAGATAACAATGGAATTTGCATGAAATTGTGCTACTTAGTATTACTAAAGTTTCACGGTTATATTACATGGCTCTAAAAAAATTGATATTATAACCTTTACAATCATTGAAAACAATTAAAAATATATATATCGTTCCCCAGAATTACCTTTTTTTAAAACGTAATAACAATATTAAAAGATAGTTATTTGCACAAATACGACATCACAACTTGTACTTCTGTTCATAATTGATATCATTTGATAATGATTTATAGTTACGTCAACTTTTTACGTAGTTTGTGACGTCATGTATCACGTCATGAACTGTGACATCATGCAGAAGCAAGTCCTTGCATTGCTATTTTAGCGAGAGCTTTGAAAGCCACCATAGTGTAGTGAGCATCGTTGCCAGCATTGTGTATGATGCTCTCGTCGTAACCGTTGCCCGTCTCTTCGAGGATTTCCTTCAAGCTCCAGCAGACCACATTCGGGTTTTTTGATCGCAGCAGCGCTAAAGCCAAGGTCTGGGTATCGAACATCGTTTTCTTTGCCACGTTGATGTGATTGTCGGCCAAGTACTTATCACCTTGGCAACCCGAGTGAGTCACCAGAGCATCTGAGCCTGCGATACCTCTCTGTAGAAAAGCAGCGGCTTCTTCCAGCGGCACATGCTTGGTTGCCCCAAACTTGAATTTCTTTTTGTTGTCAAAGCCTTCTCGGTTGTGGAGGTCTTCGTTGACGATAGCATGGTGATGCTCCGGGTTATTGTTCTCTTTCAAGGTGAATTTCACATATCCAATTTCTAAGATAGTTTTCTGGTCTTGGTCGTAGATTTCCACGTCATAGGAAATGAATTTCATGTTTGGGTTTTTGGATATCATTTGACAAAGATTGGCCGTACGTTCTGAAGCCCTTTGGCGAGCCCTTGGGAAATAAACAAATCAATAAGTATATATTATTACTATATTATTAATACAGCTTCTCATTAATCCCATATAGGTAACTGACCAATTATTATCTTAATTGGACAGGTCTTGTTGATATGGGATTAATTAGGCAGCTATATAATCTGACTACCAAATTGGACTCGGCCCGTACGGCCTCATCCAATTTTGGCAGTCCTCGCAATTTTCCTTGTCCAATTATTTCTTAATTGGACAGCATGGAGTCCTATTACTTAGATCTTATTAACCGAGCGGGATGTCTGTACGGGATAATCTTGACCGAGGTCGGAATGTACAGACCGAGGTCAAGATTATCCTGTACAGACCGACCAAGCTCGGTTGATAAGAGTTTTATTATATGACCACTTTTCATTGAAAAGGACAAATGTTTTCGCCGTAAGATTAATATGCGATCTGACCCGTTAATACCGGAGAATCTAGACCAGTCCGCGATGCGATCTATCCAATCAGATTGCTCGATTTGCTAGTGTCCAGGCTCTACTATTCACGGTCATATAATAAATATAAATATAAAAAATATAATATATTCGAAGTTGATTAATAAACTGGGTATTGCTTTGAATTCTGCGACTGCCTTATTTTTGATATATTTCCAAGATGGCTTCTTAAAACAGCCCCACAATGCACTGCAGTCACAACTCGACCCAGTTTTTTCCTTAACCCCGGAATGGCTGATAGTCCCCTTCACAGCTCTCTGCGCCGTACTTTTTGCATCGAAGCGAGACGAACGGTGAGCTTTGCAAAAATAAAGACTTGTGAATAATTGTCCAAGGTGTTAAAAAAGGTCTCTCACGTTCACTGCAAGCTCGCCGTTCGTCCTCGCTTCAATGCAAAGGAATGGCTACCTTTCAAGATGACTATTTTATTTGGGAAAAGTTTGATCCGTGAAATTTCAACTTAAAGTTTTTATATTGTTAAGGTGGCTGCCTACTTTTGAACGTTCGATTTGAGCCTACGATGTGCGCGCGCTCAAAAAGATTTTATTGAAGAACCATACGCGTTTTGAGCTTCAACAGGGCAAAACCCTCAAATTTTGCTCGGGACTCTCTATTTTTTAATAGCTTAAGTTGTGCATTCCTTCATACTTTACCATTGGTATTTGTGAATTTTGTAACACTATAAAACTATATATATACTGCAATATTATTGTGCTATACTGTATATTGAAATCTCACTTTACGGCATCATGATCACTGATAATGGCAGTCGATCCTGCCGAAACATGTTTGGTTTAAAACTGCCAAACATCAAAAGTGTCGTTGTTTGCTTAGGCTTTTAATTCTAACACTTATTATGAAAAAGGTCCGTGTTTTGGAGTGTTGCATGATTCTGGAATAATAGGCACTTAAGTGTTTTACTCTAACTACATATACTTCAGCTGTGCTGGGACGTGACATAAATTCGAGTGTTTATTAATAAAAGCTATGATGTGTGAAAACTACAGAAAAGTTAGGGAAAAAAAAGAAAAAAAAAAACGGTAACGATACTAGAACTGCTACTAGAATTGGTTTTTCATAGCTGTAGTTATTATTATAATTCTAATGATAGAGTGAAGTCATTAAACCCATGAAATAGATCATTAGATTAATACACTTTAATAGACCTTAATTCCATTGTTTCCTTTTGTGTCTATTTGACTATTACACGTTGACTGGTATTTTTTATTTCACGGGTTAAGTGCCTTCACTCTAATAATGATACGATGAATAATAATATAAAGAAGAAGGAGAAGAAGAAGAAGAAGAAGAAGAAGAAGAAGAAGAAGAAGAAGAAGAAGAAGAAGAAGAAGAAAAAGAAGAAGAATTGTTTTCCCCGCAAATGTAGGTGAAGAATATTCTAAGGATAAGGATCCTAAAACTTAATGTAAATCTTAATGTAAATAAATTTTTTATCAAGTAGAACTAACATAAGGATTTCACTGAGCTACGAATAGAGTGAGTTTGCAAGAGTTCCGCCTTACTTCATCTGATTTATAATTCGCATTCCAGTCAAGTATAATATCAAATAATTTTCATACCTTCTGAAAACAGTCCTTTCATTTTCCTTAAGGTTTTTTAGCTCTTTCTCCAACTCTTCTTGAGATGAAAAACTCTTCCTTTCCTTCAAAACATTACCCTTTCCATCCATGAAGATTTGACTTGGAATCTCTCTCAATTCTGACCTTGTCTTGTGCTGAAGTCTTTCTTTCACTGCTTGATATTGTTCTTCGTCCAACATGAGTTGTGATGAACCATCGTTGATCTTAACGATGTAGAAGCAAAAGCTACCATGATGTAAACAGAAGTTCTTGAAATAATCTTCGCTCAAGAAACGTTGGGTCGATTTGCCCAATTGTTCGCACCATATCTCCTTTAGCAGTTCGTATTTGTAGAAAAGACCTCTGTTGGATTCCATTTTGGACAAACAGGAGCGTATCATTAAGCAACCACTAGAGCAATAAACATAAATATGTCACTCGTTGAAGTGGAACAATCGGCTGTTCAAGAGAGATTTTCAACACGTCAATTAACGTGTATATGATAATATAATAACATATCATGCCTGATGACCTTGTTGATTTCCATATACATTTGTCCTTTCCAAAACGTATTGTTTTGTGTAACCCCTTGCTGTTTATTTTCTTGTATAAAAAGCTATGAATTTCATTATTTGTAAACGTTTCTATCTGTAATTCCTAGCTCATTTTAACCGACTTTATTTGCTTTAAAAATGCTTTTATCGTAGGCCTTTGAAAAAGTACTTCTCGAAATGTACGAGAATAGTTATACACCTAAGATGATTTGCTCCCTTCCAAATATTAATTCGGAACAAACGAAAACCAAATCCAACGATCTAAGACCAAAATGCCTGATAAGTTTCGGAACTAATGAAGCGGAATTTATTATTCGCCTTCATATGGCTAGCAGCTACTAACCGGCTTTTGCGACTTAGGTATTCAACTTAACTGACAACTAAAGAGACTCTGTCATTTCTTATACTGACACTGCATCAGTGCTCGTGTGAATGCTTTAAAGACCCAAGAGCAGAAGTGGTTACTGAAAATCCAGTCACGAGGCAGGCTGTAGTTGAAGACAGAGCCGCACATCAATATCATCGATGTTGATAAAAATTAAAGAATACTAAAGTAGGAGACGACTTTGTATGTCTGCATCTATGTCTTATAAATTGAATTCCTAGAACTCAATCACATTCTATACGACGCCATTTTCAGAGCTATTCTGAAAATGAAGCTTGCAGGAAATTCTGATTCTTATGGCATTCCAGAGCTAATTATAAGTTCCGCGAGCTGATTGGCTAGAAATAATGCGTTCAGAGCGCAATTCAGTCCATTTTCTCATTTGGTATATACCGCTGTGTTTTATGATTAAAGACTTATGTTTACAGGCTTGGTCTCGCTTAGCCTCGCTTTGCATAATTAAGTTAACTGTCTTGTAAAAAATGTGCAGCTCCAGCAGCTACACAACTAGCTGGTCCGGCTAAAAAAGAGGCAGGTCGTCATAGAGGTTGGTCTCTTAATAGAGGTTGGTCCCTTAATAGAGGTTGGTCTCTTAATAGAGGTTGGTCGCTTAATAGAGGTTGGTCGCTTAATAGAGGTTGGTCGTCTAATAGAGGTTGGTCTCTTAATAGAGGTTTATCGCCAATAGAGGTTGGTTGCTTAATAAAGTATGGTCGCCTAAAAGAGGCTGGTCGCTTAATAGAGGTTGGTCTCTTATAAGAGGTTGGTCGTCTAATACAGGGTGGTCGTCTAATAGAGAGTGGTCGTCTAATAGAAGTTGGTCGTCTAATAGAGGTTGGTCGTCTAATAGAGGCTGGTCTCTTAATAGAGGTTTATCGCCTAATAGAGGTTGGTCGTCTAATAGAGGTTGGTCGCTTAATAGAGTGTGGTCGTCTAATAGAGGTTGGTCGTCTAATACAGGATGGTCGTCTGATAGAAGTTGTTAGCTTAATAGAGGTTGTTCGTCTAATAAAGGTCGGTCGTCTAATATAGGGTGGTCGTCTAATAGAGGTTGGCCTCTCAATAGAGGTTGGTCGTCTAATAGAGGTTGGTCGTCTAATAGAGGTTGGTCGTCTATATAATAGAGGTTGATCACTTAATAGAGCTTGGTCGCTTAAGGTATCAGGGTACCCCTAGCGACCATTGTGCTCTTTATGGACATATTGACTTTAACATTAGTGACTTTGTCGTTCAGTAATCATGGTAATATACGTAACTGTCTTATTCCTAGATTGATGTCCAAGCAAGGGCGCTAGGGCAAAAATTGGTGTTTTTTTAGCCGTTAGACTCTGTTATATTGGTGTTTTTTAAACGTTAGAAACTGTTCAAACTGATACGTATCTGTACTGCTATGTGCTGGCTTGATTTGTTCAGTTTTCCCGTCTATATACGCCAAAATATTGCTGTGACCAACGGTTCAATCGTACATAACGAACTACTGTATCCTATACCTGCCTCGTGACCGCTTACTTAAGCGTACGCGTCGGTTAATAAGTTAATAAGTTAATCCAAATCCCCTAGAATAACCAAGAATGAACAGGGGTAGGAAAGGAAAGGCCAATCTATTGTTCTCTCGTCTGCTCGTATAATAGGATTAAAGTGAAAGGTACGGTGGCAATTTGTTTACTCAGCGATGACAGACGTGTAACCAACGAAACCTAAGGAACCAACTTCGGATCTAGCCGAACTGACCTCGGTCAAACTCGAAAACTAAATTGTGGCCCAAACAAACTTATCCGATGACAGCCCCTGGCCGTGACCTTTTACAACGTTCACGTGTTGTGTTAGATAGTGCTTCTCTAATCCGCGTTGTAATTGATATTTCGGTTCCCTGGACGTTCTTGATAATTTTGAACGATTACCAATAATATAATAAAAGTTATTTTTAAGACATTCTTTGTATCGAAAAGATTCCAGACATGTGGTACTAAATTTGAAATAGGATCCACACATAAGTACAAGCGCTAATCCAATATCTGTTTGGAAATCCCAACCTTATGCAGACGACCGTTAGAATCCATCCGCTCGAGATGCAAAATTGTATTCCGCAGCAATCGCGTTTACTAGGAATTACTCATACAGCGGACAGCCATAATACTAAGAGAAAGTACAATTGTTATTTATGATTCTTGGAGTTTTTGGATATCAGTTTGAATGGAACTGCTTTTTAAAACTGTTTCTAATTTAACAAGTAAGTCGGGGCTCGAGTTTGCCAGTGGCCGAGGTCAGTTCGGCTAGATCCGAAGTTGGTTCCTTAGGTTTCGTTGGTTACACGTCTGTCATCGCTGAGTAAACAAATTGCCACCGTACCTTTCACTTTAATCCTATTATACGAGCAGACGAGAGAACAATAGATTGGCCTTTCCTTTCCTACCCCTGTTCATTCTTGGTTATTCTAGGGGATTTGGATTAACTTATTAACTTATTAACCGACGCGTACGCTTAAGTAAGCGGTCACGAGGCAGGTATAGGATACAGTAGTTCGTTATGTACGATTGAACCGTTGGTCACAGCAATATTTTGGCGTATATAGACGGGAAAACTGAACAAATCAAGCCAGCACATAGCAGTACAGATACGTATCAGTTTGAACAGTTTCTAACGTTTAAAAAACACCAATATAACAGAGTCTAACGGCTAAAAAAACACCAATTTTTGCCCTAGCGCCCTTGGTCCAAGGTTCCTTTCTGTAACTCTAACACTTTTCAGGCCTCATATTTTAGTCGAATCGTTAAACTTTGGAATTCCATTCGTAAATCTTCTCGGTTTTTTCTAGTATAGCTACTTTCAAAAACCACATTTCAGTACGTTACTTTTCTTTACTAGATTCTATTTGCAATATCGACAGGTGTTGTACCTGGTCTGCTTCTCGAGAATGTCCCTGTCATAGAAGTTAACCTCATAAAGTACACTATTACTTATTTTTATCTTAATGAAGTTATTTTTCCATTTTTATTTTTATTTTTACGTGCAATGTTATATATATTTTTTTGCATATATTTTTATGATTAATTATTTCATAAGGTGGTCACCTTGCATGGGTCTCGTGTCCCGTTCGTGACTTCCCTTTTTGGGTAACTATTAGTTTTGTTTTTTCCCTTCTATTCAATGCATTGTAATATTAGTTTTCCCAAATAAAGCTGTGGAAAAAAAAAAAAACCACTTAATAGTACTAAACCTTTTAATCGAAACCTCAACAAAGTATACATTTTCTAAAAGCTGAATAAATGTAGAAACTATTCCTTTTTTCCTTTTTGTAAAATACATTAATCCTTTTAAGTTAGATCGAATTATTCAAATTTTCACCGTGGCATCTTCGCGGAGTTCGATGACAGCCGGTAACGATCGGAAAACAATGCTTCTTACCTTTCCGATACCACAAGACATCACTTGTCAAAAGCGTGTCTCCGAATTTTGATTAGTTCCCCCGTTGCTTTTTTATACACTCTTAAAGTTATGACGCCGCTATATCAGCTGTATCCGAGCCAAAATCCACGATAACTTTGGAAATACTAAAAAAATCAAAAATCGGAGACACGTTTGAAGAACAACTATCCAAGATGACTTACTCAAAATTTCAGTTAAATCGGTCAAATTCCCTTTGAAATTGGACTCAAAATGTATGGGTAACTGAACGCAAAATCACTTCCAAGAAAAACGCAAAAATGTTTCTGACTGAGCGGAAGCGTCTTTGTTGACACAAACCGTATTTTTTTATTACTCGCTAAATAAAAATCACTATCGAAATTTTTTTAAAGAAAATCGAAGAATATTATATATTTTATCGCAAAATGTAAAAAATGTAAAAAAATGTAAAAATATATACTTTTAAGCAATTTTGGGGTACCCTGATACCTTAACAGAGGTTGTTCGCTTAACACATGTTTTACGACTCGTTTAATTATTCACTCTACTGCATCTTATTGATGCCTGGCAGCTGACAAAGTTGTTTATATTCAAAGTAAGATTTTAGATATATTTCTTGGAAAGTGGTTGAGTGAAATTTTCGCCATTAATATAATGATGACTGAAATTGTTTTTATTTTATTTGCCAAGGGAAAGACAAAAAATTCAACAACCATTTTTGAAATAGCTGTATATAGTTTCTAGAGAAGGGAATGAACCCACACAGGAAAGAGTCGCAGGCGTAGTTAACTTAGTATTGATGAATTCATAGACAAAAACCGTTACAGAAAATAGTTGGGTATCCTAGCAACATCACGAAGGTGAAAAAATGCTTATGTAATCACAGACAGACCAACTGAAGTAAAAGAATCCTAGATTTCTTGGAAATCAGTCGAGTGAAATTATCGGGAATAATACCAGCTTGTTTATTTTTCTTGCAACATGGCCTCGTACTTTGAGGAAGAAGACCTATACTATACATATGAAATTCTCGAGAAAGTCTGGCCTGGACATCTATGGCATAACCACAGAGCAAGGCATGGCAGAGCTAAGGACTATTTTCGCAGCCTCGTGAAGAATCATCCTGGAATTGAAATGACGATAGTACGAATTTATGACGGGACAAGACATCTTTCAGTGACGACCAAGCAATATAGGATGATGAAGAAAGAACTGGAAGAAAAGACGGGCGTTGAACTTCCTGAAATTGAACGTCGAACTAATGTGAAAGATCCCAAGAATGTCATCGTTGAGCGGAGATTTTATTCGAACCAGAATCAAATGGATGCGCATTTACGAGAAATGATGAAAGAAAGAGATGAAATAAATGCAAAGTAAGTAATGGACCTAAATTATTTATATAATTCTTTTGAACCAAATACTTTTACCTTTACTTTTAAATATATTGATTGCTCTCTAGTTAAAAACGTTCGGCTCTAAAATTAGACTGAATAAACTAGTTTCAGACAAAAGTTGATAATAAATTAATTTTCTTTAATAGAAAACTTTTTTAAAATATTTAAAAAATTTAAAAATGCTATATCGTAAAATAACTTTGACAATACATATTTATTTATTTGAAGGTATATTATCTTCACTATTTAATTCCCCAAAAATTTCGAATCTATTATTTATGATTTTTGCCCACACAAATCTAGACTATAATAAATCACTCTTCGCAAATACAATGACAGGGAGAACTTAGGTAAAAATATTAAGATGAATTATTATTAATAATAATTAATTATTAAGAGAAGAACTATCTGAAAAAAAAATTAACACTATCTTAAAGGTTGCTTCAAGTTGTTTCGTTCTCAAAGCATTACATTTGTCTAGAGATTCAGTTTCGAGTGCCAACTTGGATCAGAAAATTTAATTAAAATGTTTGTACTATATATAGTATTATATTATAAGTTCGTCATTTTGATCTTAAGGTAGCTATGGCCTCTAACTCAATGTTTTCAGCATTGATTCTACATGAAGTTAAAAGTTAAATAGTAAAATATTTTGATATGATTTGAGTGATGCATCTTGAAGATATCAAGGATTATACTTCCAGTATGTTAATGAGTGTGATGTCAAGAAAAACGAGAAGGGTCTGGGTACGAGAATGGGGATCAGTGATTCTCTTAATCAAAAATACATAAAAGCAAAGCAAGATATGAATTAGTTTAAATAAGGATTGAATACCTCCTTTAACATTGGATTTTTTTTCTAGAAAATTCCTAATTTTTTTTACCGAGGGAAATAGCGCTCGGGAGCTGAAGTGGGATCGGAGTAGGGGGGAAGGAGTAGGGGGTAGGGGTTTAGGAGAGCTTTCTATTTCTGATCCGTCTTTGTCACCACCATAGCAGTACAATTCTATTTCTTCATTTAAGGGCTCGCCAAGATGCCGCTGAACATGCAAGGAAGCTTCGCCAGGCACTAACCAAGAATATAGAAATGAAGTTCTTGTGTTTTGACATCGAAGTCTACGACAGAGATTGGAATACGATGCTAGAGATTGGATACGTAAAGTTCACCTTGAAGGAAGGCGACACCCCCGAGTATTTTCACGCTGTCGTCAATGACGAAATCCGCAACAGAGAAGGCTTTGACAACAAAGAGAAATTCAAGTTTGGCACGACAGTGCGCATGCCCCTGAAAGATGCCGGTGAAGAGCTGAAGAGAGCAATCGCGGGCTCAGATGCACTTGTAACTCACTCTGGACATAACGACGAGAAGTATTTAGCTGAAAATGGCATTGTGATCGAAAACAAGCCCATGTTCGATACTCAGGTATTGGGTTTGAATCTTCTTCCAACGGGGCCGAAAAAACCGACAACCTGGAGTTTGAAGAGGATTCTGGAAGAGACATCCATCATGCACGATGAGAGCATTCTTCACAATGCAGGCAACGATGCTCACTACACTATGATGGCTTTCAAAGCACTCGTCAAGCGAGCCATGCCTTCCACTCGCTTCTAAATGACGTCATAACTCATGTATCATCAACTTGTTTTAATGATTATAGCACAATAGCCATGACTGGGACCGAATTCTAAGTCACTCGAACTGTGACGTCTTACATGGTTTTAGCTTTGTTTTGATAATTGTAGCACAAAAATTAGCTCTGGACTCTACTTTGTTTTTAAATTTCCTTAAAAAATGTAATAAGTATTCTTTTGTTAAAGTTTAAAAAACTTAATTACAGTAGAGACAGTTGTCAAATACCTAAATGTTGGATTGAATAGATAACCACTATTAAAGTAGAGGGTGATTATAGCTTTATAAAAGGAAAGAAAAAAACCTAAATGTATTATAGTATTTAAAAATATTTGATGATGTCACTTCAATTGATGACGTTATCCGCATAAACTCATTATTCATATTACGCATATATCTGCATCTATTCTTTTTGCTTTAAGTCTACTAGCTACTAAAATATGGAGTTATGACTTTTTTTCTGTTGATAACAATTAATCTCAAACAATTTTTTAAAGCATAGCTTTATTTTAGGAAAATATGACGTCCTAATGACGTCATCTTCCCTCAGATGTCGCATGTCACCACGCCATGATGTCCAGTTGTGAAGTTACACCTTGATACAAAGTTCTGTGGGCTTTATAAGGGTTGCTAAGTAACAGAGCGCGAGCAAATTAAGCCCCTGAATCCCCCAGGCACATGAAGAAAAAAAAAGTCCAGGGCGCATGCGCAGATGGTTCAAAATTGCTTGTTGACCCTGAAACCACCAGTGTTGTTTTTATTCCACTGAACGATTCAAAGGAAGGTTCTAGCTACAGATTTCTTGGAAAGCAGTTATATTGAAATTCTCTGAAATTGAATCTACCTTATTACTTGATCAATTTTCTTGCGACATGGCCTCGTACTTTGAAGAAGAAGACCTTTACTATAAATATGAAGTTCTTGAGAAAGTCTGGATTGGAAATCTGTGGTATAACCACAGAGCAAGGCATGGCAGAGCTAAGGACTATTTTCGCAACTTCGCGAACAATCATCCTGGAATTAAAATGACGATAGTACGAATTTATGACGGAACAAGACATCCTACAGTGACGACCAAGCAATATAGGATGATGAAGAAAGAACTGGAGGCAATGACAGGCGTTAAACTTCCCGAGATTGACCGTCCAACTAATGTGAAAGATCCCACGAATGCCATCGTTGAGCGGAGATGTTATTCCAACCAGAATCAAATGGATGCGCATTTACGAGAAATGATGAAAGAAAGAGATGAAATAAATGCAAAGTAAGTAATGGACCTAAATTATTTATATAATTCTTTTGAACCAAATACTTTTACACTTTTTTGGAAGTACTAATCATTTTTTTCTTTCCCCAAATTGAATGTACTAGTATAAGATGCCATCTATGCTAAAATCAGACCAAAACTAGTTCTGACCGCTAGATTTTAGATCAAAGTTAATAATAAATCAATCGTTGTCAAAAGAAACTTCTTTTAAATACAATAATGAGAAAATAATAAAAATTTTAAAGACGAGATTTATGGCTATTGGGACAAGTCAAAACGCATTTTGCCATCCTTGACGACGCAGCGCAAAAAACCCGATTCCAAGAACGATTTCAGTTAGCAATAACGAATAAGTCAGTTTTTAAAGTGTATTGAAGGCTTTTACTCTTTCTTGGGGGGTGACAATCATTATTTTTACTTTCCCCAAATATATTGATTTCTCTCTAGTTAAAAACGTTCGGCTCTAAAATTAGACTGAATAAACTAGTTTCAGACAAAAGTTGATAATAAATTAATTTTCTTTAATAGAAAACTTTTTTAAAATACAATATTAAGAAAAAATAGTTTTAAAACTGCAAAAAGTGACTGAAAATTATTAAGACGAGATTTATAGATAAATGATGACTCATCTTTAGGTATCCCGAAAATTAGACATGTCGAAACGCGTTTTGCCATCCTTGACCAAGCCAGCGTGAAACCTGTATTCCAAGAACGATCTCAGTTCGTAAAATAATCAAACTATATTTTCATCCTTATTTTTTCCAAGGGCTCGCCAAGATGCCGCTGAACACACGAGGAAGCTTCGCCAGGCACTGACCAAGAATAAAGAAATGAAGTTCTTGTGTTTTGACATCGAAGTCTACGACAGAGATTGGAATACAATGCTAGAAATCGGATACGTAGAGTTCACCTTGAAGGAAGGCGACAGGCGAGAGTATTTTCACGCTGTCGTCAATGACGAAATCCGCAACAGAGAAGGCTTTGACAACAAAGAGAAATTCATGTTTGGCACGACAGTGCGCATGCCCCTGAAAGATGCCGGTGAAGAGCTGAAGAGAGCAATCGCGGGCTCAGATGCACTTGTAACTCACTCTGGGCATAACGACGAGAAGTATTTAGCTGAAAATGGCATTGTGATCGAAAACAAGCCCATGTTCGATACTCAGGTATTGGGTTTGGGTGTTCTTCCAACGGGACCGAAAAAGCCGAAGTGCTGGAGTTTGAAGAGGATTCTTGAAGAGACATCCATCATGCACGATGAGAGCATTCTCCACAATGCAGGCAACGATGCTCACTACACTATGATGGCTTTCAAAGCACTCGTCAAGCGAGCCATGCCTTCCACTCGCTTCTAAATGACGTATAGTCCATAACGCAATAGATGACGTCACTTGATCAAATGAATGACACTATTAATCACGTTCAAATAACGTCACTATAATTGCTCACACTAATTTTTAGCTAGTTATCTCTTTTTATAATTCATCACACTTAATTACGTCACCATACTCTATGACGTATGATATGACGTAACATAGTGAACAATGTGTCACGTGACGCTCCTAAGTCCCTGTTTACTTTAAGTAAGTTACTGCTAGATATTCGATTTCTCCATGTAAACGGATCCTGGAAAATGTCATTATAACGTGTCATATAACGTCAATGTAAACGGACTCTTGATGATGTCATTATGACGTGTCATATGACGTCAATGTAAACGGACTTTTGATGATGTCATTATGACGCATCATATGACGTCAATGTAAACGGATCCTGGAAGATGTCATTATGACGTATCATATGACGTCAATGTAAACGGATCCTGGAAGATGTCATTATGACGTGTCATATGACGTCAATATAGGCTGATAACGTAGTTGATTGAATGCTTTTTACTTTTTTGAATTAAAATTTTTAGTTGATTTCTTTTTTTTGTGTAGAAAAACTCTTTACAAAAGGTATAAAGTACGCACCTTTAAGTAAATGCGTTTCTTTAAACATAGTTGCTTTTTGTGGCATGCATGCTTTGTAAACTGATTCTATTCTAAATACTGATTGGATTTCCTATTTTAATGAAGAGATTGCCTCTTTGATGATTGACGTTTATCGAGGAAATGTAATAATACTCAAGGGAATGACATCGATTTGTATAATCATTTAGCACAAAATGAAATAAACACCATACTCAAGGGAATGACATCACGTAGAAAGAAATCATCGATTTGTAATCATTTAGCACACAATGAAATAAACACCATACTAAAGGGAATGACATCACGTAGAAAGAAATCATCGATTTGTAATCATTTAGCACACAATGAAATAAACACCATACTCAAGGGAATGACATCACGTGGAAAGAAATCATCGATTTGTAATCATTTAGCACACAATGAAATAAAAACCATACTCAAGGGAATGACATCACGTAGAAAGAAATCATCGATTTGTAATCATTTAGCACACAATGAAATAAACACCATACTCAAGGGAATGACATCACGTAGAAAGAAATCATCCATTTGTAATCATTTAGCACACAATGAAATAAACACCATACTCAAGGGAATGACATCACGTAGAAAGAAATCGATTTGTAATCATTTAGCACAAAATGAAATAAAGGTGCATTGTGGTCTAGCTTGAGTACAAAAATGTTTTGTTTAATATTCGTTATAGAGGATTTGCACTATCACGTGACGGCAGCCATGACAGAAGGCAGGAACGATTGAATCTGGTCTAATCCGATTTACATGAGAAAGAATTCAGTTTCCAGGAGAGAAGGACTCTACTGTTGTGCATCCTGTCATAGCTGCCATCACGTGATGGTTCTAGTGAACGTCATGAGCAAAAGCTTGTTTTGGTTTATCTATTCGTGATTTATCTACTCCAACAGTATTTTCTGCACGAACAAGCGAAGATCGACGAGGAGAACAGGGTTTCAAGAGCCAGAATTACACGATAAGCGATCGTAAACGAATATTTCATTCAGTATGTTTGGTTATTCTCTTGAACTTGAAAATACACTCTTATCTATAGCCTACGTTTTTGTATTTATATTAACTGTTTTGGCTTCAAAGTCGAGACTTCGGTACATAGGCATTATTCATTTTAATATTCTAGTTGATTTAAGAAGCAAAATAAATAATTTGCTAGGCACATTCCAGGTTTGATCTTTGCCGTTCGAAACGTTATGATCTCCTTTAATTTCTCTTCAAAAGATGGCGGTAAAAAAATGTCGATAAATTATAAAATGTAAAGCAATTATGAGAGAGGTTTTGAGCAAATTTTAGCCTGTATTTAAGTCTTAAATGAATCCTTTTTAAAGTGAGCCGTGCGATGGTGCATGCTTTTGAGAAGTTGTTGCACAACAAGCTAATTACGTATGCCAAAATACGGATCCCGCAACTGGAACTGCAATTCCAGATTGAGTTTGATAAATATGGCAATAAACGCTCTGCCTCCAAACGCCTTTTTTAAAAACACTGTCGTTTGAAATTTTGCACCTTATTTTTACTTCTCCTTTAGATTCTTAGAGACTCTGATACTAGTAAACCGTCTGGCAACCAGGGTCTGGTTTATCAATACTACGAGACGTTAACGAAATACTTCCGTCATCAGTATTTTTGGAAGCTCAACCAACTAAATCCTCCATGCATGTTGAAACCAAGTCCTTCAAGTGTCCCAGCTTTCCCTGGAACCAGGGCCTTGTTATTTTTTATATTTGCGAAATTTTCCGACATGATACAAAGAAACCATTGATTTTTGCTAAACCGAAATAAGTTTATTTCCAAGAAACCAAAAGAGTGACGTCAGTGACGTATGTTTCGGCGAGTGTCGGTGACGTTCGGTTGTATTTCGGCGACGTCCGGTCAAAATTCGGCGAGTCTCAAAGGTCTTTTGGATGTATTTTGGTGTGTCGATCACCGTATATGTATGCAGGGTTATGTTACGACGGGTTTTCCAAGAAACGAGCATTTTAATTTCGCATAATTTACGCTAAACTTCGGGATAAGTATCAACCAGAAAAGTACAAAACGATTTACTTTTTTACGAAGATAATGGCCTCATCTTCGGGAAACGAAAACCCTTATTATCGCTACGAAATCATTAAGAACGTTTGGACCGGTTACCTAAGAAGAAATTGTCGTTTCGCAGCAGTAAATAAAGCTGCAAGTTACTTCGGCACCTTCGTCATGCAACACCGAGCTTTCCAGCTTTCCATAATGAAGATATTTGATGGAACTAGACATATTATGGTTGATAAAGGACAATATGACACGATAAGAAGAGAACTAGAGGCAAAGACGAGTGCGACTTTTCCCGATATTAACCCTTATGATGGTAACGATTCACGGAATGTAATCGAAAGGCGGCGGCACTTTACGACTCAGAAGCAATTCAATAGCCAACTGGAGGAATTGGAAAGTGAAAATTCGAAGATTTTTCAAAGGTAGGCTATTGTTAGGAGTAGTACAAGACGACTTGTGCATAAGGGTATTGTAGCAGCCATATTTGGGGTGAAAAGCGTCTGGTTGTATTTCACTAACAAGGTCTTATTTCTCAATGGACACGGGTTTCTTTGTTATTCACAAAGCTTTATTTTTGTTTGCACGCTCATTATAAATTGCAAGGTCAATATATAGTTATCTACCCGGTTAATAGGTATATTAACCTTGCATGTATAGAGTGATTTTAAATAAAAGCGTGAAACGCTAATTGCTAAATAGTACAATTCAGTATCACGAAAGTAATTATACCCAGTTGTTTTGTTGCTTTTTGTACACAAGCGTTTCTAAAACGCGCTCGACTGCGTTTGACTTGATTATTCGCACAATCGCGGTTCAGTGATTGCACGTGCATACTAAATTTACTAATGACTAATTGTACAAAACAGTACAATTTAGTATTAGTAAAGTTTCACGCTTTTAATAAATGCACTCCAATGAGCAATTCAGTTAAATTCATTAGCCCCGCTCATGCAGGTTATTATTTTAAAATATTTTTCATTTTGTTGTTGTTGTTATTTTTAAGTCAAATATATAAACATTTAATAGAAAACCTTCTCAATTGATAAACAAAATACTTAATTACCTCGAACGTCTGTAATAAGCCTATATGCTTATTGCCTCCGTTCTCGGTAATTACCATGGATGTCGAAACGATATGAACTGGTTATACCAGGGGCGGCGAAACCGGGGGCGCCGGGGGGACACCAAATTGTTTTGAGGGATGGCCCCTCCAAAATATTGGTTCTTAGTCATCGTTTTACTTCGCATGCGTCTGCAATCAAACATTTTCATTATCACATACAGTAGATATAAACTTCAAAGCTCCCCCCCCCCCCCCCCCCAACGATTTTAAGCTTCCGCCGCCCCTGTATACGTGCATGCTAAGTCTTGTCCCTAGAGTGGGGTTGGATTTGATTAAAATTTAAGGCCAATTCAGAGCTGAAGTTTCAAATATATCGTTAACCTAGAACCATGAAAAGTTCGACGTATGAACTACTTAGACCGTGGAAAGTGAAATCCTGGACTTAAAAGATGGATTATGCCAGAGCCCTCGTTCTTCGATGCAGGCCAGAAGAATTACAGGCTCTGGGTACGAGATTGTAGGGTTTCCAAACAGAGATTTTGCACAATCAGAGGCCAGAAGCCAATAATACATCTTGGGCTGCCTGAGGTTAGATGGCAGAACAATAAAATCCCTTTGCTCTTGGGAATTGAATTCTTTCTCATGTAAAACGATTGTATTGTTTGTGCCATCTAACATGGCTGCCGTCACGTGATGATGCAAAACCTGTACCCTTTTACCTTTGCATGGCGCAATTTTTTCCCACTTCAGACCATTTTCAAGTGAATTCAGTTGTAATCCTAATGAGGTCACACTAAGCAGCGGTTTTATTCTTTCAGGGCGCGTGAAGATGCCGCTGAACACAAGAGAAAATTGTGCCAAGCCTTGACTGAGAAAAAAGACACAAACTTTCTCTGTTTGGACCTTGAAGTTCACGACCAAGATCGCAAAACCATCCTAGAGATTGGATACTTAAAATTCACTCTCAAAGAAGGCGCAAACCCGGAATATTTTCACGCCGTCGTCAACGAAGAACTCCACAACCGCGAAGGCTTTGACAACAAAGAGAAATTCAAATTTGGCACGACAGTACGCATGCCCTTGGAAGAAGCCGCTGAAGAGCTTAAGAAGGCAGTAGCAGGCTCAGATGCTTTGTTGACTCACTCTGGATTCAACGATAAGCAGTATTTGACCGACAATGGCATCGACATTGAAGAAAAACCCATGTTCGATACTCAGAAGTTGGCCCTTAATATACTTCAAGGTAGGATCAGATGCTGGGGCCTGAAGAAAATGATGGATGAGATGAGAATCAGTTATGACGAGAGTATTCTTCACAATGCAGGCAACGATGCTCACTACACTATGATGGCTTTCAAAGCACTCGTCAAGAGAGCCATGCCTTCCACTCGCTTCTAAATGACGTATAGTTCATGACGCAATAGATGACGTCACTTACTATTGATCAAATGAATGACACTATTAATCACGTTCAAATAACATCACTATAATTGCTCACACTAGTTTTTATCTAGTTATCTCTTTTTATAATTCATCACACTTAATTACGTCACCATACTCTATGACGTATGATGTGACGTAACATAGTGAAGTCTAAATGACGTCATAGTTGACGTCATCAACTTGATTATAGCACAATAGCCACGACTTGGTCGGAATTCACTTTACTCATTATGTCAATAATGGTTGTAGCTTGAAACTAATTGCTTACTATCAATCATGTGACTTTTTGGAGTTGACTGGGGGGCAAACAAGCGGTTTGCTGGGGGGCAACCTGCGGATGCTAAGTCAAAACATATCAAAATAAGTCCTCAAACTATTGTATTGACTATTTTCACGACATCAAACCAGAAAATAAGAGATCAAAACAACCTCCAGGATTCTACAAGCCATCAAAAAGGAGCTATTACCGGAAGTGACGTCTATTGATAGCAACCTATAGACCAAGTGTCATTCCCTAGAGAATAAGATTCTTTGTTTGAGTCATATCCATATCCATAGTTCTTCTCTTGCCGAACCATTACACAAAAAATTATACTCTTGGGAATGACATGCGGTCTAAAATGAGTAAACATTGCACCATAGCTGAAAAGTATTCCTAGTAAAGAAAGAATTAATACTCAAGAGAATAACACATTGGTCTAAGATGTTAAAAAAATGCACAATAGCTAAAAAGCATTCCTGGTAAAGAAAGAAAAAATACTCAAGGGCATGACACAAGAAATGAGTTAACATTGCACCAAGACGAATTAAGGTACCGACATACGGTGCAACATTGCATGCAACATTGCACGCAACAGAACTGTTGCAGCGTGTGTCTACCCCAATCTTGTTGTACGCTATGTTGCATGCAAAATATCTGAAGTTGAATCGCGCTCTACTCTTGCAACATTGCGCGCAACAAATTTCATTATGTGAACATGGCTGCAAAATTACCTGCAACATTTTGAAATTTCCATCCAATCAGCTTGCAGCAAATTTATATCTGCTGACCAAATATCTTAACATAGCAGGCTGACACAAGCGATGTTGCGTGATTTTGTTGCAATGTGTGTCACCCCGGTTCAAATTTGTTGCTTGCAATGTCGTACCGTGTGTCAGCACCTTTAGTTACGTGACAAGCCCTTGGCACGTCACATGATGACATTAGACCCCCACAGCATTAGTTAGATGGGGAGTACAGCTTTTCCCAGACTGATTTATCGGCCCTTTGTACGTAAAAATGCTGTAGTCATGGGATCAAGATCAAACAGCTCTGCCTTCTCATTATCTCACGCTACTCATGCAGTCCCAAAATTCACTGCGCCACTAAGGCATCACTAGTCTTCCTCCAAACTTAGAAACAGACCCTTTGCATGTGACGTCAAGGGAGTTCAATTTAGACGAAAAAAGCAAAATAACTTCATATCCTGAGAATAGGAAACCTATTGTTATGCCATCCAAATCGAGTTGCATTCCGACGTGCTACGAGGGGTCTAGAAGGAATATTGAAAGCTTTTAACCCATCGTTAGAACAAAGGAAGCGTGCGACATATCTGCACTCTTATTACTACTACAGTTATTATGCAAACGTTTTATTCCATTTTTATTATTATTTTTAATCAATTAAATTAATTTTAAACTCAACTCAAGCCATGGAATCTTCTAGAGATATTAAATAATTTTGTTCAACAAACATTCTTAGCAAGAACTTACTCAATCAATTTTAAATCCAAAACGAATCTTCCTTAAAACCTTGAGATGCTGTGGGTTTTGGTGTCTTAGAAAACAAAACACTTGCAAAGATTAAAATACCATTAATTGAGGTTACTATGACAACAAATCGAGAAAATGTAATGGAATGTGCACTCAAATGGCTTTTATATAAAATTCAAAGACCACAAAACGGTGATGTCTTTAGTAAATGTTCTTAAAACCTTGAGATGCTGTGGGTTTTGGTGTCTTAGAAAACAAAACACTTGCAAAGATTAAAATGCCATTAATTGTGGTTACTATGACAACAAATCGAGAAAATGTAATGGAATGTGCACTCAAATGGCTTTTATATAAAATTCAAAGACCACAAAACGGTGATGTCTTTAGTAAATGTTCTCAAAACCTTGAGATGGTGTGGGTTTTGGTGTCTTAGAAAACAAAACACGTGCAAAGATTAAAATGCCATTAATTGAGGTTACTATGACAACAAATCGAGAAAATGTAATGGAATGTGCACTCAAATGGCTTTTATATAAAATTCAAAGACCACAAAACGGTGATGTCTTTAGTAAATGTTCTCAAAACCTTGAGATGGTGTGGGTTTTGGTGTCTTAGAAAACAAAACACGTGCAAAGATTAAAATGCCATTAATTGAGGTTACTATGACAACAAATCGAGAAAATGTAATGGAATGTGCACTCAAATGGCTTTTATATAAAATTCAAAGACCACAAAACGGTGATGTCTTTAGTAAATGTTCTCAAAACCTTGAGATGGTGTGGGTTTTGGTGTCTTAGAAAACAAAACACGTGCAAAGATTAAAATGCCATTGATTGAGGTTACTATGACAACAAATCGAGAAAATGTAATGGAATGTGCACTCAAATGGTTTTTATATAAAATTCAAAGACCGCAAAACGGTGATGACTTTAGTAAATGTCCTTAAAACCTTGAGATGGTGTGGGTTTTGGTGTCTTAGAAAACAAAACACGTGCAAAGATTAAAATGCCATTAATTGAGGTTACTATGACAACAAATCGAGAAAATGTAATGGAATGTGCTCCCAAATGGCTTTTATATCAAATTCAAAGACCACAAATTGCTAGATTTTTGCATTTGTTTTTTTTGTTTTGACAAAAACCTCGTTAGATTCAAATATTTTCTCAAAGTACGAGTGGCCAAGGCTGCAGAGAAAGTTCTCGAATATGAACAAAACAGAAGTAACAATGCTTCGTTTATCGGTGAGTCTTTAGATCAATATTTACAATGTCTTTATCTTGCCGATAAAATGATCAAACGCTGAATTTCCATTTCCGTATCAGAGATCATATTTTCAATTCTAGGGGTGGATTCTCATCATAAATATAAAATATAATATATATATGAAATATATGCACAAGATTAGGGAATCGGTTGGGAAGAGTAATGAGCACTGACTTGTCTTCCATATTGGATCTTCCTTGTGGTGTTGCAGGGCACCTGAGCCATGAAGACAGTAAAAAATAGCCGATAATAGTTTGCATACCATATACACCTATATCAGAAATCATTGTCGCACCAAAATCCTCAAGAAACAAGCCAAGACCGCAGAGAACGCCAGTACTTTTAGCTGTAATAAGTTTATTCATGATTCATTTTCAGTTATTGAGTTCACAAATTGCTCCAAGCAAGACTGTTTGAGATGATAATTAGTGTAGAGCCACTTGCATTAACCATGAATAAATCAATTATAATTAAAAGTACCGACGTTCTCTTGAGCCTTGGCTTGTTACTTGAGGCTCTTGGTGCTACAATAATTTTCCAAACAGTTGTGTACGTGAAAAAGTCAACTACCAAAACTGTAGAAAATAGTGAATTTTTCAATGTAAAGTTATATTTGAGGACGTATTTCAAAAAGGTTGACTCGAAATACGACTCCATTTTGAAACTATCATGAAACTTTTGGCGATGCAACAAGAATGCTTCTGATTGGTTAATAGTAAACGGAAGTGCGTGCACAAAATAACTTGGTCCTCTTGCTCCCAATAAAAAACTACTTTCCCTTCTTTATTCATTAGCGGCTTCTGGATACTAGACGTTCATGCAATCGATTGGAAAATGAAAATATTTGAACTCGTTTGAGTGAATGAATGAGGGATCAAATATTTATTTTACAATGCTTACTAATTTCTCGGGCGATGGTTGGTTATTTATTATTATTAATAAGAGGACAGACAGATAAAGCTAACGTCAACGAGGGGGCGCTCTTTCCTTAGGTTGTTGTTATCGCTAAAAATGAGAAGTTTTTATCGTTTATGTTAGTGAGGGTGAGGGTGAGGGTGAGGGTGAGGGTGAGGGTGAGGGTGAGGGTGAGGGTGAGGGTGAGGGTGAGGGTGAGGGTGAGGGTGAGGGTGAGGGTGAGGGTGAGGGTGAGGGTGAGGGTGAGGGTGAGGGTGAGTAATAGTAAGTTTACTAAGTTTTCTATCAAGCCTTCAAACACCCTATCAAAAATAGCTTAATTTCATTATTCCATGCGGTGTCCTCAAAATATGCACATATCTTATTCTCCTAGAATAAAGTGAATATTAAGAAAATCATTTATCTTGATATCTATTATCTCTCTCAACCCACGCGTGGTTTGTAAGAACCCTCAATTACAAATCCTAGTAAAGCGACGATAGACAAGACCATAGAAACATCTATCAGCTAATGTGGTTGGTTAGCACTAAGTTGTTCTCTACTTTCAAATCATTATAATACTTTGCCTCTTTGGGGGGTAACCAAAGAGTGAAAACCCACTTATTTTGCTTAAAGCTGATCAGACAATGTTGACAATACCTCGTTTGGTATCCAAAGATAAAATGAAGAAGTAAAAAACAGAAAAAGGTAGAAGAAGCTTGAAGACGTTTAAGGTAAATTTTAAACTTTTTTTCGTAAGTCAATACGTTTTCTGTAAGACCAAAACTCTTGATGATCTGTACATCCAAAAATAACTTGGAATAAACTGATAATCAGTATTATACAGATAAAAGTAGGTATAGTATAAATTCAATTAAGAACCTTTCAATTTGGGACAGTTTTTTGATTGGTTACCACCCAAAGACGCATAGCATTATGGGATGTGAAAGGAGAGAATTAATAGAATAATATTGAGCTAGAAATATGAATATAGATTTGCTCAAATGGCTTTCAAATATCTAATATTAACATCAATGGAAGATGAATCTGCCTTTCATGATACCACTTGAATTCTAACAGAATTCCATACGTAGTTCATTTTGTTGCCCAGATAATTAAACAACCTCATCTTGTATTATTCGCTAGTCTTGCGAATCTCAAACGAGTTGAAATATTTGAATAAAAAGAGGTTGCTTGAAAGGCAAAGGAAAACTGTGTCCGAGAGGTCTTGCATGTGAGAGGAATTTTCGAGTTCCAAATCACCGTTGTGTTCCTTGATTACAGATTCATTTACACCGGGTTAACCACAACATTGTCTAAATATTCATAAATAACAAAGAATGCAAAACTTCAATATTACAAACCCTTGAAATTTCACGGGCCTTCACTGGAATACATAAATATTTTATGCAAAATCGAGGTAAAGGAAAAAAAAGAAAAAAAAGAAAAAAGAAAAAAATCGAAATAGGAGCATTGGTTTAGTTTGGTGTAGATGCGGTTTTTGAACGACTCGCTTCCGAAAACAGCGAGTGCTTGGAATTATGAACCGAATGAATGAACTTCTGAACTGAATGCACCTTTCAAAAGAAACTGTGGTTTAAGAAAAACCAACACAGCGACACGAGATCGTTTATCGATGCCCTACAAGCTGACAAGACCAACAACAGCTGCATTTATCACAAAAAGTCCATCTTTCTTCAAAGTTCTGAGGTTTTCTCATGTGACGTCACGCTAGTAGACAAATTTGTTTGATTTGTAAAAACAGATGTGATATTCAAAATTGTCATCACAGAATTAGTAAAACTTTTTAAAGTGTCGCGAAGATCGCACGTAAACTATCAGGAAACTAAATCTAAGTATAAAAGAGAATAAATCATTCTGCAGTGGACTGCTTTGACGATGAGGCGGCCATCTTGAATCGCAAGGCATTAGGGCAAAATAAAACAAGGATGCTTAAATGACGATCACACGATATTTGATAAATTTTCTCTGTTTTAGAACTGTTCACCTTGTTGGGAGCCGAGCTCTGTTGTATTTTCCTCGCCAAAGATGTATTTCATTTCATTTCGTTTCTTTCGTTTCATTTCGTTTCATTTCGTTTCATTTCGTTTCATTGTCTCCTTTGTAATAGTTATTACTATAAATTACTATAAAATTAAATTATTATACATTACGCAATTACTATAACATGAAGATACCTTCATTACTTTAGAGAATATTAGTAAATAATTGAATTTAGCAATAATTTGTTTACCATATAATTTTTTGGTGTGAATAGCAAAAAAACACCAGATCGGCTAAAGTATGACAATTATGTGTCAATTAGTCATAAGTAAAGCCACTAAAGTGCAAGAATAAAAAAAGTGCTTTTGGGGAAAAGCCACTTTGGTGCAATGTCGAGGAAGTTACGGTTTAATGCGAAAGCCATTTCAATTTTGCTGCCAGGAGCAGTGTTTACAATTAAAAAACATAAAACAACATGAGAATCGATGGTTAAAGCTTCATCGGGGAAACCATAACAACGCTTTTTTGAGGTAAAAATTATTAGGTTTGCAAACCAATTCAGTGTTGAATCTATTCGACACCAATAGACAAAAGCAGGTTTAATAGGGGGCTTTAGATGCACCACTATCTGTGAAAAGCTCAGCGGTGGCTCTCGGAAAAACCTATAAAGTGCTCACTATGCAAAAAAGCCATTTTGCTGTCAAATTTGTGTTTATATCAAGAGAGAGAGAGACAATGAATCGGTTTTTTCTCGTCCTGCAATTGCAAATATTGAGAAGCCACTTGAGTGTTGATACTAGAACCTGCCATGTTTTTCTTCATTTTCAAGAGGGTGAAACATAATTGATATATTTTTATCCTCATTATTTTGCCCTAGCTAATATTTCCAAGTGTCGTTGAAAGCCATAAACAGTCGTGCTGCGCCCTTCCTGTGGATAATGAAAATATTTGTCGTGAGAGCCACTCTGCTTTTATTGTATCAAAAATATTAATCTACGCGAACCACGGGGAGCTTAATCACTTTCTATGCTAATGTCCGCTGATATCGGAATTGCTAGGTCTTTTTGTCCTATTTCACCTTGTCAGATATTCATCAAACAGCTCTGGACTGGCTCACTTTTGCATTTAGATGACTTTCGATTCTAGCACTTCAATGGCTTACACAGGCGACTGAACACTTAAATGGGTTCTCGGAACCAATCACCTGCCGGCAACCAGGGTTTTAGGTATTAAATAACACCACCCAGCATTGAATAGGGTTCCAGAAGAACAATCAGTTGGCTTTCCTGTGGAATGAACCTGAATCTTATTAACGAACATCAGTCACTTTTAGCTGTATTAAGTTATGAGGACAAAACATTTTTTGATGACACTCGAATGGTATCTCAAACCGAATTAACCCGGCACAGATGACACGAGTTGGTAGCTAAACGATTACCCACAGCACATCGTGAAAGGAAAAGACGCAATACTCAACTATACTGAATCTTAAAACTTAAGGTTTGTTGTTGACAAAGAAAGCCAATTTGCTGTCGTTTGACGGGATTAGATTGCTAGCTCTGATTATCAATAACAATACGCACTTAATATATTTAAACATATCATTGACGTTTTCGTGTTTACATCTTTAACTTATGTCAAAACGAAAGATTACATTCTGTTTTCTCTACTCTCTAAAATCATCATTATTTACTTGATTCTAGATTATACTGATTTAGAAATTTTACAGTCATTTGTAGGTTTAGACACTACATCCTTCCTCACTCAGGCACAGACGAAATGTCTGACTAAAGCAATGAGTGATAAAAATGTTTTACTTAAGGCTTCTTCAATAATCCAAACGAAAAACAAACAAACAAACAAACATCCTTTACCGTGATTTAATATACGATCATTTTTTAGCCTTATATATGAGACAATTGCAAAGCTAAGTTATAGCATAAAGAGTAAAAACGAATAGTAATTAAGGATTTTAGTTTAAAATTGGCATATATAAAAGATAATTAGGACTTTGGATGTTATGAAAACCAAAAAGAAAATTTTTCAGCTTCTGCTAAAAATTTTAATTCTTTTAGTGTGAAAAAAAAAAAAAAAAAAAAAAGAAAAAGAAAAGAAAAGAAAAGAAAAGAAACAAAAAAATTATCGGAGAGCCCAAGAATTTATTCTTTTATTGTAAAGCTTAAGGATGATCTGAAAACGATAATACTGAAAGAATGTCAATATAACTTGCAGTTTGTTTGAATCAAAGCACGAGACCGTATTGACCATATTATTTAACTCCGTATTATTCTACAGATTTTCCTCTCAACTTATTGCAATTAAAAAAAATTATCTCATTTTAGCCAATGAAAGGCCATATTCAATATAGAAAAACACAAATTCCAATTTTAAAATGAAATGCCTGGGGTTGTGTGATTATCTAGTCGCATATACCATTATATATTTAGCACTTGTTTATTTTCTGCTTCTTTGAGTAAAAGGCCTTAAGGCCCATTCATAATGTATGGCAGAGGAGGAGGGTGGCAGATGAAATCTTTGAGTGACAAAGAAATTCTAAATCCCCCCCCCCCTCCCCCGTTGAAGAAGTCCCCCAAAACATAACTATCCCTCCCGGGCAATCTCTCGTAGCTTCTTCTAAAAAATTTGCATTCCCCCCCTCCAATTCTCTGAAAAACATTTCAACATCCCCCCCCCCCCCCCATTTTACTGGTAAAAAAAACCCCGATCCCCTCTAAATTTCACCTGTCCCCTCCCCCTGCCATACATTATGAACGTAGCCTAAAAGCCTTTTTGAATATCTAAGATCTAGGTGGCCTTTCCTATTCCATATTGGGAAAAATTATTGAAGTTTATATACGTTATTTTTGAGCATTCCTATTTAAAAATGTTTTCTTCCCGCTATCTATCTTACTCGATCAGTATAACGCTGGTCATTAGGACTAGAAACACGTGCCTTTATTTATTTCTAGTTCAGCTTTAACCAGTTACAACTGATCAAATTTCTGTTAGAATCAAACACGTTTTATTTTTAAGATTTCTTAATCTTTTAGCTCTTTTCAAAACCAAACGGCAAAACTAGTTTCCCAGCGGTTTGTAGAGAAAGTAAAGTACAGTTTGAGTTTCCTATTAATGTTGCCTACTCATATTTGTATATAATTATTTTGATTTTAACAAACGACACATTATCAAATATAAGAAAGCAGGCGTACAGATATGTGAACTAGCTGACATTTATATTACAGGCTTCGGAATTTTTCACGCGTTTTTTCTAAAAGTTAGGTTTTTACTCGAAGATTGTTCACAGAGAACTGATACTGAGACAAGCACAGTGGATACAATTAATCAAAGAAAAGTCTGACTTTTTCCATAAAACATTTATAGAATAAACAATTTTTCGAACACACCAGGATGAAATATTTTAGGAGTTTTTGAGTTAATTTCCTCACAAAAAGGTGTTTGCAGATTTTGTGCGCGCGTGGGAAAAAATGTAGCAAGTATGAAAGCCATGCAGAAGTTGAAACACGTGGTATCATGAAGTTACGTCCACGATGATAGGGCAAGGATAGAGAAGCCATTTCAGTGCTGTATGCACGCGTTTTCCATACATACAAACATGCTCTGTTATACAACTTATCTGGTCTCAGGTTTGATTCCTGGACTCAATTCACGTGAGAGAAGTTTGTTAGGTCTTTCCCTTGATTTGAGGCATATGATTCGGGTTCACCGGGTTTTTCTTTATCCGAAAACACTAACAAGCTAAATTTGATGTGAGCTGTAACCTGAACTCGATCAGCCCAGAAGTTGTTTCAGGGTTAAGTTCTATCTGTTAGCCATACCCTGACTTAGATCAGTCCAGAGGTTTTTTAAGGGTTTGATCTGTGAGTCAGCCGTGCCCTGACTAGATCAGCCCAGAGTCGATGAAATTTTGAAAATCTTACGGGCAAAAGTTAAATTAGCCCTGAATCGAGAAAACTATGATTTTATCCCACATCAGATAAGACAAGGTGATTACTAAGTCTGAAAAACCAGACTAATTCCTAAACCCTGCAGCTTTTTTTGCCAATAACTCTCCGTCAATTTTAATATCATTTATCATATCCTCAATGATATATCTCGTGCTGCCCGTAAATAATAGATAAACGTCAGTTTCTATATGACTAGTAATTTCATATATTGAACTACTTTTCGGTTTTCAAGCAATTAAGATTTTAGATACTAAAATGGCAAGAAAAATACAAGAGGCACAACAGTATGATAGCCCCCCTCCCCCCCTGGGGATACTGGAATAGGAGCTCGATCGATATTTGTTTGTTCTTATTTATTCAACCATCATATATTTTCTGATTGTTATAGACTATTTTGTATAGAAAAGAAGGGATAAGAATGACTTCTGTCTATTGAGCAAGGGACGTGACCAGACCTTTTACAGCGATGATTCACCACATCGAATAAGATCAACCAGAAAGAAAGAAAAAGGAAACCAAAAGAAAGGAGAACCAAAAAAAAAAAAAAAAAAAAAAAAAAAAAAAAGAAAAAGAGAAGGTGGATGAGCGGACAGGACCTTTAGTTTATATGGGGGGAGTGGGTGCACGTGCGCTCTGTGCTCCCCCCTGGTTACGGCCCTGTTGAGTTTCCTGCTACCCCAAGTACCTTATTCATGAAATGTAAAAACATTATATAAGCTTTTAAAAACTGAAAATAATTCAAAATAATCTTCCTTTAGCGGATGTGCCTATTTTAAAGCATGTTTTCAACGACAATGTCTTTTTTCGAGCAAAAAAAATAAAAAAAACTGTTCCCACTTTTGTACTAGAGCCTCTCTATGAAATGTAGACAATAATGAGCTCGAAACAAGAAAATTCTGATCATTTATTAGCTTTCGGTACTCAGTGCTATTTTGAGGCATGTTTTCAACGATAATAAGTTTAGAAGGGACCAAAAGTTACTGTCACAGCTAGAGCTTTTTCATCAAATGTAGAAAATAATAAGCTTGAAAAGAGATAATTATGGTCATTTATTGGCTTTTCATACGCACGTGTCCCTATTTTGAGGCATGTTTTCAACGATAAGAAGTTTAGAAGGGACCAAAAGTTACTGTCACAACTAGAGCTTTTTCATCAAATGTAGAAAATAATAAGCTTGAAACGAGATAATTATGGTCAATTATTGGCTTTTCATACGCACGTGTCCCTATTTTGAGGCATGTTTTCGACGATAATAAGTTTAGATGGACCAAAAGTTACTGTCACAGCTAGAGCGTTTTCATCAAATGTAAAAAATAATAAGCTTGAAACGAGATAATTATGGTCATTTATTGGCTTTTCATACGCACGTAGGCATGTTTTCAAGGATAATGTCTTTAGGAGACGAAAATTTACTGCTCTCATGGTCATTTGGTACAAGAGCTTTTTTCATCACAAATGTAGAAAATAATGAGCTTAAAAACAAGAGAACCCCGATCATTTGTTAGCTTTCAGTACTAACAGTGCTATTCTGAGGCATGCTTTCAAAGATAATGTCTTTACTTAAGGCGACAAACATTTATTGATTTCTATTTTAAACGATAATGAATTTAGAAGGAACCCTAGACGACCCGAGTCTAGTATAGCACCACTACATTACGTGTTTTATTTTTGAACTGAAGTAGAGCTGTAAATTGAAAAGTGTTGACGATTTTTTTTTGAGGGCCCCAAGGAGTCCTTAAACTTGTCTGTTTGCTCTTACCTCAAGGGTATGCATTAGGAAAATATCATAAACACTTGTCATTGACATTGTATAAAGAGACCTGAACATTTCAAGCGTATCAGAACTCAAATTTAGCGCTCGCTAGAAACAACCGCAGAAGAAAAGATGAATGATAAACGTCTTGGAATAGAAATAAATCAAGCCTGAAGAATAGTTTTTTTTTTAGCATTGGGGAGTTTACAGGTAAAAAATATCTAACTAAATAGATAATATAATAAATGTATCTCTCCAAACATGCTGAAATTAAAGTAAGAACTGACATTTGTACATATATATAAGTTCGTAGCAAGAGAACATGTTCTAAGAGAAGTTCTAAGGGAATGTTCTCGCTAGAAAAAACTCCCCAGTTTATCGTAGTCTCAAGTCATAATTTTAATAGTAAAATAATAATAACTACTTTGTAAATGTAATAATAGTTAATTTTTTTTGGTAGATATAATTAATTGCAATAATTGTGCAAAACCAAAATGAATTGAATTGAAATTGAACTTTCTTTCGCCGTATGATTCAGCCTTATTTTACTGACTTGCTTTGTCTTTATCTCTTTTTTTTAACAGCGTTCATATTCAGAGCAGTTTTACTGTAACACGTCCACAGCATCAAACCTCGATACACCCTGTAACTCCTTCTACGATTTCAAAACTAAGCTAAAAAAATTGTTAGGGATCAAGATAATAACCTACCAAGAAAACTTCGATAGAGACAACACCATGGCAACAAACTACAGCCTGCCATGTGGGGAGGAATGCCCGGAATATATGTACGAATATATTAAAATAAAGCATGGATGGATATCATTTTGTAGCCAAAAAAGTGGTGACTATGGAGTTGAGGCGACAAAATTTTTCAAAAGGGTCTATAATCGTCATCTTAGCAAGTCGGTTTTTGTGACCGCGTTTGATTGTAACGACACGGCCAAGCTATTCGTTGATTTTATTTTGTACAACCGCATCAAAGCGAAGCTACAGAGGTATGTTGGATTCAATGTGCAACATATTCCGCCTACGAGGCTTTCAAAGAGAAGGCTGCCTTGTCGAAAGCACATTTTTGCATCGGAAGGAGATTTCAATAAGTGTATTGAAAATCTACGGAGAAAAAATGATGAAATACTTTTTCAGAAAAACATGCGTGGAATTCGACTCTTGGATCAACTTCGAGATCACATCTCGGAAAAAAGCTGCAAAATACTGGCGCTGGATCTAATGGTCTTCGAAGAGAATCCTTCGGATATTCTTGAAATTGGGTGCGTTGTCTTCCGAATGGTTTCCTTGGAAACCAGGTCGCAAGTGTTGGGCTGCAATCATTACATCATCCGAGATAACAAGCATCTTAAAAATGAATTCCTCATGCCGGATAACAGGCATGGTTTCCGGTTCGGAGTGACCCAGGAGATTTCGTTGATGGAGGCCAAGAGAATCATAGAGGATTTATCACATAGAGTTGAATACATTACTGCGCATGCGGCAGAAAACCTTACCGTGTACCTCGATGAACGAGGTATTGACATCCGGGGAGTTAAAGTCATCGATACTAAGTTACTACACACAGCGGTTTCTCCCTTTGTAGGTGATCACGTGCATAGAGATCTGCAATGGGTCATGAACGATCTGGAAATTCCGCTGGACATGAATAACAAAATCCGAGCCGACGAGATCATGCATAATGCGGGCAATGATGCTTTCTTTACTATGGAGGTTTTTGCGACGCTGGTTAGGATGAAACCAATAGAAAACGGACTGGTTTGAATGAAAACTATTTGACCTTTTTAATCGTTTGGTTACAGTCAAACTAAAAAAACCTTGAACACCTAATTATATCTGGAATGTTAAACATCGTGTTCTGACCAATGGTATGCGCGAATGAATTTCATTTCTAATTAACAGTCGCATGTGATTGGTCAGAACACGATGTTGAACATTCCAGACATATTTAGGTGTTTGCAGTTTTCTTATTTTGACTGTAATACCGCTGTGAAAATTGACTGCAGACTCAAAGATACAGGTTTAGCCTCGTTTTAAAACAATGATGGAGTCAACATTATAGCGCATGTGCAAAATAAACAGTACCAAGATTTTTGAAATTCTTTGGTCGTAGTGGAAACTATTAGTAGGTGAATTATAAATAAGGAATGACATGTGATTTGATGTAGGAGAATACTGTGATTTTCCTAGTGCCATTGATAAGGGTATTATCATACTTAAGAGAATGACATGCAGTAGTTGGTAACGAAGAACATTACTCTAAACCGGAAAAAGGAAGAAAAAAAAACACATGTATAACGGAATAGTCTGAAAATGAAGACAATGATAATTAAGAAAATAATACTCAATAGAATGACACTTAACTTCAAATATGAAGACGTAAATTACGCCCGATGTAAAAGAGTTTGTGAAGTGTTATTTATTGCTGTTCAGTTGGAATAAGCGATGTAGTGTGATAAGAGTGCGTGGTAATAAAGTATTCCTAGGGGGAGGGGGACTGAAAAGACTACTGCATCAAGGCAAGGTGTTGTTTAATGTTTTCTTATTAATTGAGTTTGATAATTTTTAATAATAAATATAAACAACATAAAAAAATGTTAAAGTTAATTTGAAGAGAACGGAAAAAATGAAAAATGAAAAGGATAGAATAGTGACTGAAAGAATATAGGATTAAACAAGGAAAAAAAAGAATGCAAAAGGAAAGGGAGTAAGAAAGAAAGAAATAAAAAAAGAAGGAAAAAAAGAAGGGAAAGAAAGAAAGAAAAATAGAGAGAAAGAAAGAAAAATAAGAAATGAATAAATAGAAGAAAAAAAGCAAGGAAGAAAGGAGAGAAGGAAAGAAAGAAAGAAAGAAAGAAAGAAAAAAAAGAAAGAAAGAAAAAAGAGAAATGAATAAATAATAAAAAAGCAAGGAAGAAAGAAAAAAAGAAAGAAAGAAAGAAAAATAGAGAGAAAGAAAAAAAAAGAAATGAATAAATAAAAAAAAAGCAAGGAAGAAAGGAGAGAAGGAAAGAAGGAAAGAAAGAAAGAAAGAAAGAAAGAAAAAAGGAAAGAAAGAAAGAAAAAAAAGAAATGAATAAATAAAAAAGAGCAAGGAAGAAAGGAGAGAAGGAAAGAAAGAAAGAAAGAAAGTAAGAAAGAAAGAAAAAAAGAAAAAAAGAAAAAAGAAAGTAAGAAAGAAAAAAAAGAAATGAATAAATAAAAAAAACCAAGGAAGAAAGGAGAGAAGGAAAGAAAGAAAAAAAGAAAGAAAGAGAGAAAGAAAGAAATCAATAAAAAACAAGGAAGAAAGGAAAAAAGGAAAGATAGAAAGAAAGAGAGAAAGAAAATAAAACAAAGCAAGAAAGAAATCAATAAAAAACAAGGAAGAAAGGAAAAAAGGAAAGAAAGAAAGAAAGATAGAAAGAAAAATAAAGAAAGAAAATAGGCAAAGCATGGACTATAGCCCATGGTTTTGATCGATTTTGGACTATTTTCACAACTTTTGTTATATATGCATTAATTATGAAGGATTCAAAATAGGTCATTTTGGGCCATTTATAGGCAAAAAGCATAGACTATAGCACATGGTTTTGGTCGATTTTGACCCATTTTCACACCTTTTCAAATGACATGTATAATTTATGAACAATACAAAATAAGGCATTTTTGGCCATTTTTTGGCAAAAAGCATGGACTATAGCCCATGGTTTTGGTCGATTCTGACCCATTTGCACACCTTTTCAAATGACACGTATTATTTATGAACAATACAACATAGGTCATTTTTGGCCATTTTTAGGCAAAAATCATGGACTATAGCCCATCGTTTTGGTCGATTTTGGACCATTTTCACACCTTTTGATATTATATGCATTATTTATGAAGGATTCAAAATAGGTCATTTTGGGCATTTCTGAGCAAAAGGCATAGACTATAGCCCATGGTTTTGGTCCATTTTGGACCATTTTCACACCTTTTGATATTATATGCAATTTTTATGAAGAATTAAAAGTAGGTCATTTTGGGCCATTTTTCATACAAATACATGGACTATAGCCCATGGTTTTGGTCCATTTTGGACCATTTCCACACCTTTTGATATTATATGCATTTTTTATGAAGGATTAAAATTAGGTCATTTTGGGCCATTTTTCATCAAAATACATGGACTATAGCCCATGGTTTTTGTCGATTTTGGACTATTTTCACACCTTTTGATATTATATGCAGTTTTTATGAAGAATTCAAAATAGGACATTTTGGTCATTTCTGAGCAAAAAGCATGGACTATTGCCAATGGTTTTTGTCGAATTTGGACCATTTTCACACCTTTTGATATTATATGCATTATTTATGAAGGATTCAAAATAGGTCATTTTGGGCATTTCTGAGTAAAATGGTTTTGGTCGATTTTGGACCATTTTCACACCTTTTGATATTATATGCATTTTTTATGAAGGATTAAAAGAAGGTCATTTTGGGCCATTTTTCATACAAATACATGGACTATAGCCCATGGTTTTGGTCCATTTTGGACCATTTTCACAACTTTTGATATTATATGCATTATTTAAGAAGGATTCAAAATAGATCATTTTGGGCCATTTTTGATCAAAATACATGGACTATAGCCCATGGTTTTGGTCCATTTTGGACCATTTTCACACCTTTTAATATTATATGCATTTTTTATGAAGGATTAAAAGAAGGTCATTTTGGGCCATTTTTCATCCAAATACATGGACTATAGCCCATGGTTTTGGTCGATTTTGGACCATTTTCACACCTTTTGATATTATATGCATTTTTTTATGAAGGATTCAAAATAGGTCATTTTGGGCATTTCTGAGTAAAAAGCATGGACTATAGCCCATGGTTTTGGTCCATTTTGGACCATTTTCACACCTTTTGATATCATATGCATTATTTATGAAGGATTCAAAATAGGTCATTTTGGGCCATTTTTGATCAAAATACATGGACTATAGCCCATGGTTTTTGTCGATTTAGGACTATTTTCACACCTTTTGATATTATATGCAGTTTTTATGAAGGATTCAAAATAGGTCATTTTGGTCATTTCTGTGCAAAAAGCATGGACTATAGCCCATGGTTTTTGTCGATTTAGGACTATTTTCACACCTTTTGATATTATATGCAGTTTTTATGAAGGATTCAAAATAGGTCATTTTGGTCATTTCTGTGCAAAAAGCATGGACTATAGCCCATGGTTTTGGTCGATTTTGGACCATTTTCACACCTTTTGATATTATATGCATTTTTTATGAAGGATTCAAAATAGGTCATTTTGGGCATTTCTAAGCAAAAGGCATGGACTATAGCCCATGGTTTTGGTCCATTTTGGACCATTTTCACACCTTTTGATATTATATGGACTAATATACCGCCACCCGGTTAGCTCAGTTGGTAAGAGCGTCGGTCTGTTGTGCGGGAGGTCTGGTTCAAGCCTCGGCCGGACCAACACTCAGGGTCTTAAAATAACTGAGGAGAAGGTGCTGCCTTTGTAATTACACCTGCAAATGGTTAGACCTGCAAGTCTTCTCGGACAAGGACTTAAAACCGTAGGCCCTGTCTCCCAACCCTTCCTAACCTACAGTAAATGGGGGACATAAAAGAACCTGTTGAACTATTCGTGAAAGAGTAGGGGATTGTCTCCCGGTTCAACAGCCTATCCCAATTTGGAGGCATAACACTAACGTACTAATAAATCACTCATGATTGTAAGCTGCTCGGCTGCTAATAGCGCCTTAATATGCAGCCCGTAAAGTCCTCCACTGCAATGTAAAGCGCATTGAGACAATGTGATAATGCGCTATAGAAGAACCCCATTATTATTATTATTATTATTATTATATGCATTATTTATGAAGGATTCAAAATAGGTCATTTTGGGCATTTCTGAGCAAAAGGCATGGACTATAGCCCATGGTTTTTGTCGATTTAGGACTATTTTCACACCTTTTGATATTATATGCAGTTTTTATGAAGGATTCAAAATAGGTCATTTTGGTCATTTCTGAGCAAAAAGCATGGACTATAGCACATGGTTTTGGTCGATTTTGGACCATTTTCACACCTTTTGATATTATATGCATTTTTTATGAAGGATTCAAAATAGGTCATTTTGGGCCATTTTTGATCAAAATACATGGACTATAGCCCATGGTTTTTGTCGATTTAGGACTATTTACACACCTTTTGATATTATATGCAGTTTTTATGAAGGATTCAAAATAGGTCATTTTGGTCATTTCTGAGCAAAAAGCATGGACTATAGCCCATGGTTTTGGTCCATTTTGGACCATTTTCACACCTTTTGATATTATATGCATTTTTTATGAAGGATTAAAATTAGGTCATTTTGGGCCATTTTTCATCAAAATACATGGACTATAGCCCATGGTTTTGGTCGATTTTGGACTATTTTCACACCTTTTGATATTATATGCATTTTTTATGAAGGATTAAAATTTGGTCATTTTGGGCCATTTTTCATCAAAATACATGGACTATAGCACATGGTTTTGGTCCATTTTGGACCATTTTCACACCTTTTGATATTATATGCATTTTTTATGAAGAATTAAAATTAAGTCATTTTGGGCCATTTTTCATCAAAATACATGGACTATAGCCCATGGTTTTGGTCCATTTTGGACCATTTTCACACCTTTTGATATTATATGCATTTTTTATGAAGGATTAAAATTAGGTCATTTTGGGCCATTTTTGATCAAAATACATGGACTATAGCCCATGGTTTTGGTCGATTTTGGAACATTTGCACACCTTTTGATATTATATGCATTATTTATGAAGGATTAAAAGTAGGTCATTTTGGGTCATTTTTGATCCAAATACATTGACTATAGCCCATGGGTATTGTCGATTTAGGACTATTTTCACACCTTTTGATATTATATGCAGTTTTTATGAAGGATTCAAAATAGGACATTTTGGTCATTTCTGAGCAAAAAGCATAGACTATAGCCCATGGTTTTGGTCGATTTTGAACCATTTTCAAACCTTTTGATATTATATGCATTTTTTATGAAGGATTAAAGGTAGGTCATTTTGGGCATTTCTGAGCAAAAACCATGGACTATAGCCCATGGTTTTAGTGTAATTTTATTCCATTATCACACTGGTTTTACATATAGATTTTGGGTTTATTTGAGTTAATATATTTGGCGCTTTTAAACAGACCCAGAATTCACTCTAAAGCCAACCTGACCCAGAGTTTGGGTCGATCTAAAAAAAGCTATTTTTTGTTGTTTCATTTAATCCATTTTGTTACACGAGCTGTTCTGGAGTACGAGTTACACCAAGGAGTCATAAAAAATCCAGGTCTTTTTCTTTCGGTTTCATTTTTTCTAGAATTTGTAATTTGTGTATTAACCAATCGGAAAACAGTACGTGCAGCTGAATAAGGCTAGCCCATTCCGTTTCATGGCACGGAAACAACGAGTATCGCGGGGTCAAGGGATGTTATTCAACGTAATAGACGAAGGGTTTTTAATTTTTTCGCTATTTTTTATTGTAAAATAAAATAACTTTATCGCTTTTTGTATTTTAACATGTGCAATCTTCCTTCCTTACGTAAAGTTACTTGCTTTTATATTCTTATTTAGATAAAACAAAGACAATCCTAAACTTCCCCTCCCCTCCCCTAAATTGGAATTTAGTATGCCTAGGAAACAAAACTGGAAAAACCGGTAAAAAATTCGCTCCAATCAAGGGAGAGTATCTCCACTGCAAAAACGGCATAATTATTATGGGAAATAATATATATGAAAATCTAGAACGAAAAAAGACAACATTTTTTTAAAATAATAAAAACTGTGGTCAGCTGACACACTCATTTGGGCATGCTCACTGTACTATGCTAGTGATCTGGTCCAAATTCATCCTGTTCGTGTTCTTCTGGTTCATACTCTAAGCCCGTATATTCAAATGGATTCTTCCTCTTCAGAGGGGCCTGGACTGGACTTATGACTTCAGTACCCATGGGTAACCCGGGCACGACCGCGTAGTCCATGAACACCTCGGGTTCTTCTTGCGCGTGGGACTCTGTGCTGTGCGTATAACCGTATATGAAATATATTGTCATTCCTGGGAGAAAATGGAAAGGTTCTATGAATAATAAAATATATGAAACTCTGAATGTTGTCAAATAATTTACCAAGAAAACCAATATCCGACAATTAACCATACCAGAGCTCAACCAACCCACCAACCCACCAACCCACCAACCCACCAACCCACCAACCCACCAACCCACCAACCCACCAACCCACCACCCACCAACCCACCAATTCCACTACAGCATGTGACTAACTTACCTAATGCAGTCCAAGAGCAGAACATGTAATACGATGCCCAATGTATTCTGACCAACATGAAGGTATTAATCACAATACTGACTATCGGTATAACCATAGGAACCATGAAGGGGAACTTGGCGTTATTCCTGGGCATTTGAAACAGGACACCTAGAGTCACAACACACGTGATTCCATACAGACACATTAAAGTTACAGCCACGGGGTCAATTCTGCTAAGGTCCGCTAACATCACATCAAATGACGTCCAGAACCCGAGTAGGCACAAGGTGAAAAATACCAACGCGATGGTAGCAGAATATTGAGTGTCTTTGGATAGCTTGTGTCGGGATTGGAATTCAGGTTTATCCAGTTCGTCCGGTCGGTCCAATCGGGAGATTTTCTCGTAGTTTTTCGCTGCAATAGTCTTGGCCTTTTCGGTAGCTTTGGGGAACAACCTTTTCTCTAGCCATTTAGCGACGCTTGGGCTCGTATGGAGGTAACCATCTAGGTAGACACTACCAACGTCCGTCTGATAACGAGAGAGCAAAACACAGAGGGATACCATTGTGTACGTGGTAATAGTTGCCACGGAAACCAACTCGACTAATAATGTCATGTCAATACAGGCTGCTAGGATACCAGTTAGGATCCCCGTAGTAATGACAGCGATGATAGGCACGTGGGTGCGCTCACTTACTCGGGCAAAGCAGGATGAGATAAGACCATCATAGGCTATTGAATAGACCAATCGGGTGGCAGCAAAAATCGTTGCTAGGAGACTACCAAACACGGCACACAAAGCGCCAATGGTCACTATGTAGTATCCCGGTTCGAAGCCATTTGTGAGAAACGCTTCGGCAAGAGGTGCATAACCTACGATCGCTTTGTACGGGACCATGAGCGTGAGAACGGTGGCGACGCAGAAATAGGCCGTTATGCTGATCGCCAAGGATAATAAGATTGCAGAAGAGACTCCATGACGTGGATCTAACGCCTCTTCACTTGCTGTAGGTATGGCGTCGAAGCCTGAGAGACAGTAGAAACAGCTAGGTGCTGCCATGAGGATACCGCTGACCCCATTAGGAGCGAATTTTTCCAGCGATGACCAGTTTTCCGTGTCCGCGAAGACGCATCCTGAGACGATAGCAAACACGATGACTGTACCATTAATACTAGTGATTCCATCCATAAATATCTTCGACTCGCGCACTCCAAGACCGACAATGATCGCTGCCACGATTACCAGAAAAAGCGCGGGAAAATTTGGGAAGTTTCCAAATAAGGGGTTCATTCCCCAACTTATTTTGTCTCTAAAAAGATCATACATACTATCTCCGGTTAGAGAGTTTACATAGCCAACAAACGCTCTTGCCATAGACGCAGCATTAACTAGATATTCTGCTATCATGCTCCAGCCAGTTAAAAACGCCCATAATTCGCCTAGAATGACATAAGTGAAAACATACGCAGAGCCAGTTTTTGTTATCCGTGAGGAAAGTTCAGCATAACAAAAACCTGATAAAACTGCCGCTATTGCTGCTATTAGAAACGAAATGATCACTGCTGGACCTGCCAGTCTTAAAGCTAGTTGACCTATGACTACATAGATACCAGCGTCTATTAAGCCACCGAGCCCTAACACTGTTAAATCGAAGAGATTCATACAGCGGACTAAAGGTCCTTCGATGAACCATGTTCCTTGGGATTTACGGCGTAGCATTCGGTCCATAACTTGAGGCATAGTGCTAGCCAATTCGATTCAAAATCCTTCGTTGAATATCGGTTGGATGCTTTGATTCTGAAGTGGATAAAAAATCAGCTGCCCTTCGGACCGCCAACACCCACAGATAGATTCATTATTATTTATAGCTCGATTCCTGCTTCAATTTTCCGTATCTTGACCCAGCTTCAGCCTTCAAAATTCATCGTTAGCTTCGTGTTCGTCTTTCAGCTGTCGTTCTCGGTGTAAATCGACTACTTACTCTGCGGAAAAAGAAAATAAATCAAATATAAGAAGATTTGCCCATCGTAAATCATTCTAAAAGATAGTGTGAAAGCCATAATCTATACCTTTAAAACCATAACATAACAAAACCAAAATAGCCTGAACATTAAAGACCTTCTATCGCGAATTCAAAGCCATAAACGTTTTCTTCGAATTGTTAGGATCGAGTATGTAATTATTCAAGCCAAGGATTGATCTTAATGCGGCTTTTCGAAACGAGTCATTCCACGCCAATGCCTATTCAAGTGAGCAAGCAGGCCGAAGCGAAGATGATGAACTTAAAATAAGGCTCAAAAATCCAAAGCCAATTCATATGCTTATGATATTCATACCCTTGATGACCAATAAAACAAGAGGAAACGCTGAAAGAGTTGAATCAGAATCAGCTGCTGTTGGTGGAGCTGTCAGAATTAGGGGTATTTTCGCTAACACGTGGTCGAGACGAAACGAAACAAAAAACGAAACTAGAGTTGGTTCGGATGCGAACAACGAAAGGGGAAAACATAGGAATAAAAAATATTGCGTGACGATGGGTTGGTTTTCAAGAGGTCGCGGATTAATGGGTTATAATATTGCTAAACAACGCCTATATAGCGAGTGACTTCGAATTCAGGTCGCGATTGAGATGGACTTGATTATATTAAGCGTGGAACGAATACTTGACAATCGAGGTGGAATTTTCATAATGCAAACATTTGAAAAAAAAAAACTAATCCTCTACAAATTATTTTTACTATTAACTTCTAAACGTCTTGAGATGAAAAAATAATGACAAAATCAATCGTATTTAGAAGGAAAAAACCCAGGTTCTTAAGTCGATATTAACACCTGTTCTGTGTAATCAATAACGCGAGTTATTCATCGTATACTTTGATATAATACATCTAATAGTGTTTTTGATGAATTTCTTTGATTCTTGACTATAAAATACACTATCGATTCTTTCTTTATTTTTTTAGTGTCCATTTGCAAGCGCACACAGAATCAATATATGACAAATAGCTAGCTTTAAATAAGCGAATTAAAAATATCTTTGAATTTTTAAGCCGGCGGTCGATTAATTTTATGTTAAGAATATGTTGCACAGTTCTCATATTTATTTTTCATATTCCAAAAAATTGCTTCACAATTATTGCTCGAGATTCGGAGAGAAAACTAAATGCCTCAAAAATATTGTTTTCAAGTCTTCTTCGTAAAAAGACCATTTTCAGTTATTCTTGTGCGATGAACAACTCGTCATAAATTCGATAACTTTCCTATTCTTTTTCATGTCAAACCTTATTTTAATTATTCCAATAATGTTTTATTGTTTTTTGTACAATAAGCACTCAGCTCAGATGAGTAGAAGCTTTTTCGCTCAAAGAATAAAGCAGAAGTCAAGATTGAATTACGACTTAAAAAATACATTTTTATAATATTTAAATTACATAGTAATTCCATTATCACTTTATTTTGAATTGGAAGTGTTGTACAAAAGGAAGTCGATGAATGATAACATCATTCTCATAGGTTTTGTCCCCAAAAAGCGAAGAATACTTTAAACGAATTTCAGTTGCTATGGATAATTTTATGATCGATTCTTCAAAATATTATAAACTGCTCATTTCAAAAACTTACCGTCTACAAGTATAGCTCTCTTACAGCTCTCTTTGTCAGAGAACGAGGTTTGAATAAAATATTCTTAATTTTACAGTTAAAAAAGCTAATGTAACTACTATACGACGCGTATTACAATTTCTAATTTTTTCCTTCAAAATCCAAAGTTCACGTTTAAATTTTGGGTTTACAAAGGTAAAGAAACCCCGAGTGCATCAAGTATTTGAAATATTTTCCAGCTCAAAAATAAAAAAATATGTTCTAAATATATTTGAAATAGCTCTAGTTTTCTTCATTTTTTCGGTTCAAATTAATCGAGATCTTTTTCTCTTATGAATAGATATAAAAACACACAGATCTATCAACAGATACTTACATCGTTGCTTGTTCTTTAGCTAATCAAGGCGTGTATATTCCTCTCTGATAAGTTACTCGATTTTCCAGTGAAACATTTCAATCTGCTCTCATTTTTTTCTTGCTTTAGTGATTTAAGTATCACGACTCTCCGTGGGTGTACAAAAAATGGTAATTCACAGGAAAATAAAATAATTACCGGCACTTTTTAAAAAACATTTGGCCATTTGACATCCAGCTTAACAGAAGGAAGGGAAGTTATCTGATTGGCTGGAGGCGATGATATTTTTTACTAATTAAATTTTCTCAAAATAGGATTGTAAAAAAATAATGTAAATTTTAATTAAAACCCTAGGAGTTTTTCTAGTGTTAACCATTATGTATTTTCTTGTTTTATTATTATTATTATTGTTTGTACTAACAGGACGAAGGATTGATGGGATGCAAACACTCCCAAGAGAGTCAAAAGTCAAAAGCATGGCGGCCATTGTGGTGCCGTTAACGATGGATGCTAATAAGAAATCTTTTGTTAAAAGGCATGGCCGCAATGACGTAACGTGCAATCGAAGAACATGTCTTCTTCAAAATTATTGTATGAAGAAAAACAACAAATCATCTGTGCGAATAAATAGTGCGCATGCGCCAAATGATTTACCATATATGGTAGTGTTCTACCTAAACCCCTCTCGTGCAAAATATTACGATTAGCTGATTTGAAAATTTGAATATTTCGCTCTATTTCTCCCCAGTTTAGACCACGTGTCATTCCCGAAAGGATACGATTGGACGTAAATGGGCAAAAGACCGCATTGTCGGAATTATTTATACCGAATCACTCTACGAATATGTGGCGACCAATTTGAAAAACCATTGTCCTTCACTAACTAGTGGCTAATTAACCTCTCAAACATGTGAAAGGCTGGTCAGTCGCTAGTCAGTGAAGAGCCGATAGTTATTCAAATTGGTCGCCATTTTTTGATTCGGTGTATACGAGAATAAAGTTGGAATAATCGGATGTGTTTAGCATTCAGACTGCATGGATTTTCACCTCTTTTGCGATACATCCATGACTCAAAATACCTTGAGATAATAATAGCAATAAATTAAACAGCCATCATGTTGGTTAATCTAACAATATATGCTAATAGATGCTTTGTTATCGTCAAGCAACATGGCGGCTATGACGTAACATACATCCAAAGGATAGGAGGATAACAATGAAACTGCCGCCATCTTGGTTGATCTTACAAGAGAAGCTAATGAGGAATGCTTTGTTACCATCAACTAACATGGCGGCTATGACGAAACATGTACCCCAAGAATAGGAGGATAACAATGAAACAGCCGCCATCTTGGTTGATCTAACAAGAGAAGCTAATGAGGAATGCTTTGTTACCATCAACTAACATGGCGGCTATGACGAAACATGTACCCCAAGAATAGGAGGATAACAATGAAACAGCCGCCATGTTGTTTAATCTAACAAAAGAAGCTAATGAGGAATGCTTTGTTACCATCAACTAACATGGCGGCTATGACGAAACATGTACCCCAAGAATAGGAGGATAACAATGAAACAGCCGCCATGTTGGTTAATCTAACAAAAGAAGCTAATGAGGAATGCTTTGTTACCATCAACTAACATGGCGGCTATGACGAAACATGTACCCCAAGAATAAGAGGATAACAATGAAACAGCCGCCATCTTGGTTGATCTAACAAGAAAAGCTAATGAGGAATGCTTTGTTACCATCAACTAACATGGGGGCTATGACGTAACATGCACCCCAATAATTTCATTGCCTTCATTCCTCCCTTCCTCTCTTCCTTCCTTCCTTTCCTTCCTTCATTCCATGTATTCATTTATCTATTAGCCAAATCGTTTTTTCAATCTTTCTTTTAATGTTGTTTTACGGTATGAAATAACCCATCCACTAATTCGTAATTTCAAGTAACTTTTGATTATAGTGTTGAAGTTATTTTATTAGACTGTTCTGATTATAACGTGAAATAAACTAAATAAAATGACAAAATAACACAATAAAAAACGCTAAAGCTTCTCTTTTTATTGACATCTTATTCAAGCATTATTCTTGGAAGTCGAGCACAAACACATGGATCCCGGCAAAAGTAATGAAAGATAAAATGAAAGATAACAACCGTCTCTTCACAGTACATGCATGGTTACGTGGCGATTGACTCACATTAATTCAAGACTTAGTTAAAAAATATAGTTTGTAAAAGTTAGAAGAGTTTTTACCAAGGTGTTTAGACACTGCATGGATCTCACAATTCAGTGAACACGTGTATTATACTATTCTGGGATCATTTATGCGCAGATAAAGAATTCAAGTTTCGCGTACCGTGACGAAAACACGTCTTCGAGACTCTAAAGTATCATTTTAAAAAATCCTAAAAAACCTAGCCCAAATCAAAGGCTTACATTAATGTTCTTATGCATTTTTGAATCAAATACCAATAAACAAATAAAACAAGTAATGAGAAATGTAAGAAATATAGCATGCCATGGCCTTAACATTCTCTAGTCACAGTTATTATTCAGCAATGATTATTCAACAATATTTCTTGCTAGGGTTGTTTACGAAGTTTAAAAAAAATATTTTTTCTGTCAATAATTCTCCATCGTTTTATATTAAGTCCTTTTTAGGCCTGACGCTGATTTTTCACAACGTTCTTAGAAAAAAATAAAACCAAAAACGAAAGACTCAAATCACAGCGGAAAATTGTACTTGCAAAATTTAGCGCGAAAACTTTTTTAGTATAGACGGTAATTAGGCAAAATTTGGGGAAAAAAAGCAACTCGTAAAAAATAACACAGATTAAAACTCGAATGAACTAAAATTTTTCTATTAGGTGTCTATCTCAACTCACTTAATGCAATTATTGCTTTGGTGTTGTTTATAAAAGAGTTCCAGAACTTGTATGGAAATAATAAAGTACATATCTACTTATTGAATAATTGTACTTACTTTCATTACATATTTAAGTATTTTCGACTAACCTGGATTCTTTCGGCGCTGGAATTCGCTCTCAAATGAATTTAATTTTCAATTTTTGGACTGAAGATTTTTAAGTTTGTAATTCGTCAACACAGCACGAAATCCTCATGTCAAGTCAGTTTCTACGCGTCTCGTGATATGACGCCTTGCAAGTCAGAGAAGTGTATAGTCTCTTTTGAGCCAAATTTCTAGTCTAAGACACTCCTCCAAATTCAATGTTTCGCGTCTCTGGATCCATTTGTTTCAATCTAAGAGACCATAAGATTGATGCTGTAAACTTAACTAGAGACGCATACAGGTTTATGCATAGATATAGTCAATAGAGCATGATATACGCAGCTTGGTCTGTGTTAGCCCAGCCAGCCGTAAAAAGGACTTCAGTTCCTAGCACACGATATACATCGAAGTCCATCAAATCCATGAAGAAAATATAAAATATAATATATATTTTTTTGTAATATTTGAGATAAATTCTAAATATTATATTTTGGTTCATGACTCGGAAGTTTTAATATTCTTAAAGCCTTTTGAGAATTTCTTTAAATATTTTTCTAGCACTTTTGTATAAACTATGAATTATTCAAAAGCTATAGGGTTGAAATTGAAGATAATGAAAATCTATTGAAAAGTTTTTGAATGCGCTGAAGATTTAAAGTCAGTATTGTTTTAAAATCTTCGTAAATCAGAAAAGGGATCTATACACAATATACAAAAGTGTTTGATACACACACACAAAAAAGATTTAAAATTCCTATACAGGCCCGGATCCATGGATTTTCAAAAGGGGGTGATTTTTTTTAAACGAACAATGCAGCAAGGTTGAAGGCAATTATCGAGGTCCGTGCATAATCTCCCAGGAATTTTTGAATTTGACACTCACAGAAATGCAATTTTTCAAAGCATTTAAAAAAGTTATAATATTATGTCATAGTTATGCCAATTCTGCCGTACATTTTGCGAACTTTGAAAATAGAACACTGCATTGTTACTCAAAATGGCAGACAAGAAAGCACACGGAGCGAGCAACAGCATACGACGAGGCGTGTTGTGGATTACATGCTGGACTTATAGTCTGTGGTAAATAATTGACGTTTCAAATATTATCTCTCATTAATCATTTCCCCATTGCACATCCCCCCCCCCCCCCCCCCAAACATAACAGATAGCAAATTTATTATGAAATTTGAAGACATAACTGCATAGAAAAGGGAGGGGGGGGGGGGGGGGGTGAAAATTCGCCCACTTCACCCCTCCTGGATCAGCCCCCCCTATAAAGTTGATTTAAAGACGAAACGATAACAAAAACACTAAAAAGTTTCCTGCAACGAACGCACGCTATGAAAACTCAAGAAAGAATAAAGAAAGCTTATTAATATGAACTAAAATGCTGCAAAACAAGAATTCTATTCCGTGCCTATTGTTTCCATAATTTTCGCTTGAACAACTCTGAAGAGACGCTATCTTATAATTACAGATATGAATTGTTTACTATTTCTCAAACGAAGCGAAAAGAGGATTGTATAAATATATAGGAAACCTACAATTTGATGAAAATAATGTAAAGTTTCGAGAATCAAAAAACTAAAGTATAATGTTAAGAAGATATAACTAGCTAAAACTAGTGTGAGCTGCGTCGGTGTTTCTAATGAAACAGTAATGATGAAAAGGTAAATTATACACCGTGAAAAGATGAAAAAACTTACTGACGTTTCGGACGCTAGTCCTTCGTCGGAGTAAAATAATGTTATCATTTTCAAAATAGTTTTTGGGTATTTTGTACAACGAATTCTACCATCAAAAAACGATGGCTGAAAATATTCAATAAGACATTGAATAGAGTACAAACTATTAAAACAAAATTAAATCACAGTCTAGAAATTTAAAAAGTTCAAAAAAGTTACACTCATTTTTGATTATATATTTGATCATATAAATGAAAATTAATAATCTTCAATTTAATATTAATAATGTTAATAAAATCATCTTTTATAAAGCATATTTACGAATGAATATATTGAATAGCTATTTACCAGAGTATTCTTAATATTTCTGTGTTTGGTGATCTGGAAAAAGCGAAGCGTATTCGGATCAATGAATCACGACCATTGAACGAGTGATTCATAAGATTAAAATTACAGATTTTTCTGACAAGCTTTAGTACTTTCTATTATCGATTGTAATTGAAGAACAGTGAAGCTTCAAATGCGATTTTTTGAAAACTTTATGAGTTAGATCCAGAAATGTTTTGAATGATGAACCACTTTATCGGATCAGCCACTCCTTAAGGTTTATCTTGGAGCAGAAATGTGACGCATAAACAAGTAATGCATGAGCAGTATATTAATGTAAGGAATGCATATAAACATCGATAATATGTTTTCTTTATTATAGATATTTCCACCCCAGTGACAAAACAAATCATCATGTCTAGGATGATTACTAGACAGTCATCCTTATCTTTATCATCATCGGCATTGTCATCAACATAATCTTTGCCATCAACAGCATCATCATTACCAGTGTCATCATCAACACCAGTGTCATCACCACCAGCAGTGACATCATCTTCACCGCCAGTATCATCATCATCGCCAGTGTCATCATCACCAACCAGTGTCATCATCAACACCAGTGTCATCGTCATCGCCATCAGTGCCATCATCATCACCACCAGTGTCATCATCACCGCCAGTATCATCATCATCGCCAGTGTCATCATCAACACCAGTGTCATCATCACCAACCAGTGTCATCATCATCGCCAGTGTCATCATCGCCAACCAGTGTCATCATCATCGCCAGTGTCATCATCATCACCAGTGTCATCATCAACACCAGTGTCATCATCATCACCAGTGTCATCATCATCACCAGTGTCATCATCGTCATCACCAGTGTCATCATCACCATCTCATCATCATCACCACCAGTGTCATCATCACCACCACCAGTGTCATCACCACGAGTGTCATCACCATCACCAGTGTCATCACCATCACCAGTGTCATCACCACGAGTGTCATCACCATCACCAGTGTCATCATCATCACCAGTGTCATCATCGTCATCACCAGTGTCATCATCATCACCACCAGTGTCATCATCACCATCTCATCATCATTACCACCAGTGTCATCACCATCACCACCACCAGTGTCATCACCATCACCACCACCAGTGTCATCACCATCACCACCAGTGTCATCACCATCACCACCACCAGTGTCATCACCACGAGTGTCATCACCATCACCACCAGTGTCATCACCATCACCACCACCAGTGTCATCACCACCACCAGTGTCATCACCACCAGTGTCATCACCATCACCAGTGTCATCACCACCAGTGTCATCACCATCACCACCACCAGTGTCATCACCACCACCAGTGTCATCACCACGAGTCTCATCACCATCACCACCAGTGTCATCGCCATCATTATCACTACCAGTTTATTGATTACATAGACTTATGTTACACGATCTATATTTGATCAGAAAAAAACAGCACATATTAATTTAGTCCATTTATTGGTACATATATGGTATTGCTTTACAAAGACACAGAAAAAGGATGAAACGAGAAGCTTGGTGTTATGTTGGAAGCCGTACTACTCATAACCCCTTGAAAAAGAAAAGGGAAAAAAGAAATTAAAAATATATATGACTAAAGCTAATTCACAAAATAAATACTTCAGCAGACCGTTTACTCAAGGTTGCGTGCGCATCCAATCTTGACGGGCCACAAAATTGAAAAACTCAAATTCAGTAAAATTGAGCAACCAGTTTTATATTTAAAGAGGAAAATAATCATTGTTATGAATTCTTATCGGAAAAAAATCTTATAGATGATAATTCTCATCATAAAGCTCCTGTGTGGTATCGTGGGCCGTCAAGTTCCTTGTCAAGCACTTTTAACATGAGCCTCGGGCTCGGGAGATTGGGTGACCACTCCCTGTGTTATTTGACATTAAATATATTATTCTATTCTATTCTATTCTATTCTTAAATTTGGATGCGCGCGCAACCTTGAGAAAACGGTCCGTTTCGAGTTCCCTGTTGCTCAGGGCTTTCCTCAACTTTGTGCAGAATATTCGTGTGTTCCAGTAAATGTCCGTGGAATTTCAAAGTGTTTGTGTATTTGAAGTTGTGCATTCTTTACTTTACCGTTGGTATTTGTGAATATTTAGACACTCATTCGAGGCTAACCCTGTGCAAATAAGTAAATAGGAAACCAAAAGAAAGTAGAACCAAAAAAAAAAAGATGGATGAGCGGACCTTAAGTTTTATGGGGGGTGCACGTGCACCCAGTGCTCCCCCTGGTTACGGCCCTGAACAAGACACACCGCGGTAATTTGGAATTCGATATTCAGTCTATTGGAATTTTGCGTAGGGAAAAACCCTTGATTCAAGGAAGAGACCTAACAAACTCTATTCACATGTGATGCTGAGTCCAGGAATCCAACCAGAGACCCCAAAGGTGAGAGACGATTAAAGTATTTCTATGCGAATAGTTAGTAGTGCAATCTCGTACCCAGAGCCTGCGTTTCTTCTGACCTGCGGCGAAGTACAAACGCTCTGACATAATCCATTTTTTGACACCAGGATTTCTTGGACCTCCGGTATTGATGGTTTTCAACCATTCCCAAGAGAATTAAATGACAAAAGACACGGCAGCCATGTTGGAGGATATAACCAAAGAATTCATTGACAATGTATTTTGTTAAGTTCCTCCAACATGGCCGCCATGAAAACCATCAATAAGAGCGCTTGCGTTCAAAGACTTGTCAAAAATTTAAAAAAATATCATCCCGATTTCTAGTTGTTATTTTGATCGGACGTAAACACATAACTCTTTCTTAAAGCTTGTTTTTCATGATTATATTTCACTTCCGAAAAACTGCGCATGCGCCAAAAAATGGGTTATAACAAAGCCCTCGTTCTTCGCTGCAGGCCAGAAGAAACGCAGGCTCTGGGTATGAGGTTGTTAGTGGCGTCGCATGAGTTACAGACATGGGACTCTAACTACGCATGCGTGCGCGTGTTTTGGCGCGAAACAAATCTTCAGGACCTCTATCAGTGAAAGACTTTGAGAGAACTGTTAAAAGTAATGTTACTTACTTGACCATTTTTGCAATGCTCCAGTTTGTGTCTGCGGATTGTACTGGTTCGATTACTGTACCATCTTTGGTTGCTATGGCCAGCTCAAACTAGGACACAAACAATATTGTGAATACTAAACTTGTTGTATTCAACACACAAACACAGTCCCAGATAATGACTGCTAGTGATTATTCGTACCTTATTGAGCGATCTTGCATCTCTGTAGAACAGTACTTTTAAACATTCAATAATCACATGCTTAGCTTGTTCCAGGGACATATTAGGATTCTTCTCAAATGCATCACGTAGAAGAGGCTGCTATAAAAAAATGTTATTATAGACTATTTTCACTAAATAATTAAGTTACATGAAGCAGTATAAATTAACTCTCTATGCCTTGTCAATTGCACGTCATTCAAGCTTTGGAACCGAATTGTGCCCCTTTCCCCTCCCCTAGTAGTGGTGGCAGGGTGTTCATGCTTGTTTTCCCTGCTGATTACATCATAAGACAATAGTCGCAGATCTCTCCCATAACTTAACCAATGAGATGTGATGAGTATACTCCCATTTCGAGTTCGCCTTTGCTCAGTCTTTGCCTGTATTGTATACAAATGTGTTCTTTTCTTTTTACTAAGATCCATTGTATAGTAAGGAATGTACATACTACAGAACAATATGAGTTGATTAAAATGCCACAGGTTTTGGTTGAATAGCTGAATATTATAACACACAAACGAGACTAAGACTGAGCAAAGAGAACTCGAAACTGGAGTATTCAGTCAGGATAATGGTGATATGATGATGATTTATAATTTATAATTCATATAGCATTAATTCTTTTGTGGGTTCAATGACGCTTTACATTCAAATTTTGAACAAAAAAAAACAAAAAAAAAAAAAACAAAAACAAAAGAAATAAAAAAATTTTTTAAACTTATTAAGTCAAAAATCTTGAAGTCCAAAATGGCGCATGGCCAAGAGTGTTACATGAAAATGAGACCTCCAGGGCCAAATGCAAATAAACAATATGGTGTCAATGCAAAGTATACACTTGTTCTGTAATAATAATAATAATATTTAATGAGGATACTCCACTCATAAAAATGATTTTCAGGGAGGTCCTAAAATAAAAAATTGAAAATAAATTGACCGAATCGAGAGTTCGGCCGCGAGCGCGCTGATATGTGGCCCAAGGCGTGGAAAACGACCCGGCGCGACCTGGCATGATTCACAAATTAGGAATCACGCCAGATCGCTCCGCCAACAACCCAAGCCCCACACCAGCTTTTTTTCTTACAAATTTGTCCCTGGATGCGTCATTTTCAATCGGCCGTGCACCATTTTGGATTTAGGTGTATCCTACTAGGATATATTACTATTTATTATTTGTCTTCCTTTGTAATGGAAACCAAAGTAAAATGGAATAGGATGTGTCTGAATGGGAAATACTTACACCCCAGCTAAGGAATTCAACAGATCTTTAAGCTTTGGTGTAATGTTTTCCCATTTCAGACCATGTGTCATTCTCTTGGGAATAAGATTCTTTGTTTAAGTGCTATTTTTATTCATGTGTGTTCTCAGCCATATTGTGACATGGTCTGAAATGGGTAAAAATTACACCAAAGCAGAAACAACTTATAGACCCTTTGCATGTGACATCAAAGCAGCTCAACTTGGAGGACAAAAAAAAGGAATTTCAATCTCATGAGAACTGTACAGCTATGGATTTGTCCTCCCAATTTGAGCTGCATTACTTCTTTTCAAATGGTCTTGATATGAACCCTAGATGTTATTCGAGTCTAATTGCCCCTTGGATGACCCACAATGCCTTGTGATTCAAGATGGCCACCTCATCGTCGAAGTAGTACATTTCTTATGATGTCATGGTGTACTTACTTGTGCGAGGTAAGCACCAAAACCACTAGCAATTGTTGGAGCCTCAAATGCAATTCCAATCTTGTCTACATAGCCTAGGAAACTAAAAATTGAGAAAATATAAAACTGAGTGATGAAGATAAAATCATTAAGGAAGACAGCTTAATAGTATTTAAAAAATAAAACAGCTTTTTCTGTGTTCCTTTCAGTAATAAAGCATGTAGGAAGTGGAGGTGTAAGTATGAAAGAAGTGTAAGGAGAAGAACAAGCCATAGGTGAGTGCTTCTCCCGCTTCTTGAGTGCTTATGGCGCTTCCTAAGACGTGTTGTATTACTGAACAGAGCACAAAATGGTTGTTTTATTCTTTTTATTATATAGTTACAGATTTTTTGTTCAGTATTGAATTTATTTACACAAAAAGAAATAAGGTTGCAGGATCTAGCAACATATCTCGCACACGGATGGCATCAGCACTGTGCTCCGTTCACTAATATAGCACATTTTTCGATAAATCAGCAAGCTCCTACTAATATTAACTATATAATAATAATAATTTATTATTCATATTGCGCCTGTTTCATTCAGATATGTTCACAAGCGCATTACGATAATTTAAATATACATTTATATCTATATATAAATACTAATAATAGGACCAAAATGCAAAGAAACAAAAAGAAAAACAGAACATGTCTAGAAATTAAAAAAAAAATAATAGTCAGAATAAAATAATAAAATCTGTCTAAATACGATTAAAAGCCTCTTTAAAAAGATGTGTCTTAAGTATAATTTCTTAAAATAATAAATTAATAATCTGTCATCGATTCATACCTTTCTCCTTTGTAAAATCCACCAACAACTACTTGGTTCCACAGAGGGTCAAATTTAGTACGTCTGAAAAATATGATTTAATTATAATTATTAAGTAATATTAAAATTTGATCATAATATTAAAATTTATTTTATTATTACTAAAGTTTTAATTAAAATTATTAAAGAAATGAATTCATTGATATTTACTGAAAGTGTGGTCAATTTGAAAACAATCCATATTAAATAAACCATAATTAAATTAACGCAATAAATTAAATAACCACAATACGAAAAATATAATCTATTTTGCTTTAATCTCAATATTCCCAAAAGTTTTACCGGAAAAGAAGTGAATAAATTACAAACTACAACCCCTTCCCCCCCCCCCCCTCACACCCTGGAATGTCTTCACCCCCCTCTAGGCACATTCAATGAACTTTCCCTATAATATAAGTAAATTAATGTGATTAGATTACTGTACCTATGGTACATGACTCTTGTTATCCAGGAGAAAATAGACTGCGGTGTGTAGCCATGACCATCATCCAAACAAGCATCGTCAATACTACAATAATTATAAGGAATTTATATCTATAAATGATATTTATATGGTAATACATTTATGTTTATTCAATGGTCATAGAGCGAACTTGAAATTTTTGCTCCAAATTTGTCTAGTCAATTCCCCCCCCCCCCCTCCCAACCAAAATTCTCTACGCAAGAAAGAGTAAAAAAATAACAAATTGTGACAACATGAATCTGTTTCATGGCCAAGTTTCAAAAACTTTGCAACTTTAATTGAGTTATTTCAAAAATGCTGATTTCAGATACTTTGATGCTGGTCTCAGTTTTCCAAATTGCCCTAATTCACTATGACGTCACATTAAAACAACCTATTGTTTAAACGCAAAGGATCATGGTCATCGGACAGAGTCAAATCAACACAAATTCACCGAAAATTGTTCTAAAACCAATATCAATCAACCAGAGAGAAGTAGAATAGCCAGCAAATGCTCAGAATATTATTTTAGTACATATTAACACATATTATATCTGAAAACCAGGCCATTTTAGATTAAACTGTTTCGCTACGAGCAAATTTTGTTGAATTTTCTATTGGATTTGGCGATTCTATCCCCCACATAAACAAGCAGTGACTGTCATAGTGAATTAGGTCAATTAATAAGACCTTCGATTGATGAGAGATCAATAAAATCAACTATGCAGTTTGGGTGGGTAGAAATGGGTAAATAAGAAGATTATTCTCAAAATATAATTCTTGAAAGGTGATTACAAATTGGAGTTTGTATAATCAGAACACCATAATATAGTTATTAACTGATGGGCAAGAACAGTGATGTACTTACATTTTTTGTTCAAGCATGGATTTAATATACTGGAAGTCAGCATAATCTCCTGAGGCTCCAAGGAGGGTATTGCCATTGACTTTCATGATACGAGATATTGATCTATATCTTGCCAAAGAACCATAAGACCCTGGAATTAACAGATAGAGCGCTCTTTAATGGAAGTACTATATAGATGTGGTGTATCAATGTGGCATTGTTGATTCCCTGGAATCAACGATGCTTTACACTTAGTAGTACACACATTTGTGTAGTTTCCTCTGAAGTCTCAGGTAATTGTTTCATGGTTCGATCTGTAAGTTAGCCATGTCCATACTTTGATCAGCCCAGAGGCTGTTTCAGGGTTCAATCTGTGAGTTAGCCGTGCCCTGACTTAGATGCAGCCAAGAGGTTGTTTCAGGGTTCAATCTGTGAGTTAGCCGTGCCCTGACTTAGATCAGCCAAGAGGTTGTTTCAGGGTTCAATCTGTGAATTAGCCATACCCTGACTTAGATCAGCTCAGAGGTTGTTTCAGGGTTGGATATGAGAGTTAGCCATGCCCTGACTTAGATCAGCTCAGAGGTTGTTTCAGGGTTGGATATGAGAGTTAGCCATGCCCTGACTTAGATCAGCCCTGAGGTTGTTTCAGGGTTTGATCTGTGAGTTAGCCATGTCCATACTTTGACCAGCCGAGAGGTTGTTTCAAGGTTCCATCTGTGAGTTAGCCATGCCCTGACTTTGAACAGCTCAGAGGTTACCATTTCAGGGTATCAATAAAATGACACGTAGAAAGTTTATTCTGATGGCTTAAATTTCTAATGTACTGACTCTGATCCCTTCTGTGTATAAGCAGTGGGAAGGTTATTCCTATGTGGGAAGACTTGTGTGTAGTCAGAAACTGCAGTATTGATTGGTGGAATTTGTAGCAAAGGATAGTTTTACCTAGTGTGTCGGCAGCCATCAAAACTCCTCCATCAAATTTAATTCCCAGGACTGATGTTCCTTGAGTGGTTGGATGGCTACAACATAATTTAAATCATAAAAATTTAATAGATCTGTTTATGTGACATCATGGTAATTTCCAAGTGGTAGTTGAGAGCCTGAGGAGGGTACAGTATATTGTGTAAATCCACAAAATATCCATACTTGCCCCATCAAAGGGGATTTAAATTTCCGAGGGGTGGGGAAGTTTTAACAGGGTATACAGTATTGTCCAGTTCCAGAGAATATCCACACCTCTCCATAAGAGGGGGATTTTGATTTTTGAAGGGTGGGGAGGGTCTAAGAAGGATATATTGTATAAATCTAGAAAAAACATCCATTCCTCCCCCATAAAATGGGTTGGAATTTCCAAGGGATAGGGAGGGTCTGAGGAGGTTATATTGTCTAGTTCCAGAAAAATATATGTTATTTACCAGCCAGGAGGTCCGGATAGGGAAAAACTGTGCCCCAGGTCCTGAATGTACAGACCGAGGCCGAGGTTTTGAATAAATGTTTTCAAGACCGAGGGCATAGTTTTTCCCTACCCGGACCGACTATAGGACGGTAAATAACTTAATTATCTTTTCCCCTTTTATCTTTTCCCCTTATTTTTTTTACTTGTTTTCATAATCATTTTGTTTGTTGTTTGGCGGCTAAGGATACTGGACTGTGAGCGCAGACAGATACTGAGAAAATACCGCCCACTCAAACAGCCAATTAGAACGCACAATTTTTTAGGATACTGGACCAGAAAAAAAAAAAAAAAACATCCCACAGAATGGCATTGGGATTTTAAAGGCATTTGGAATGATACATGATCTGAGCAGAAATATGGATATTTTCAGTGCACATAATTAAGTATCTTTATTGTTGGGGTCCTTTTTACGTCATAGCTGCCATGTTGGTTGATGATAACAAAGCATTCCTCATTAGCTTCTCTTGTTAGATCAACCAACATGGTGGCTGTTTCATTGGTATCCTCTATTTTTGGGGTGCATGTTACGAACTAGCCACCATCTTGGTTGATGATAATAAAGCATTCTTCATTGGCTTCTCTTGTTAGATCAACCAACATGACAGCTGTTTCAATCTTAATAATGTCTTGAGGGATTTTGAGTCAATTGTGGCTGCATGCACCCCATGAATATACAATACTATCATGGTATCCATTCTCCAAATCAACATGGAAGCAACAATAAAATATTAAAACAACAGTCACAAAAGCAAAACTTAGTTAAATTCTCCAAAAGATTTCAAGAGTCAGTATTTTTTAGTTTTACACGAAAAGAGACCAAAAGACAAGAAAAGCTTCAAGCACATTGGGAGGTTTTTTTTATTGAAAAGCCAGTAAAAGCATTTTATCTCCATTTCTTTTAAAGCCAAAACAACAATCCTGAACCGATTCTTATATCGACAAATGAGTGCATTGTTCATCACAATTTTAACGAAGAACGAAAGATTCACATTTTTGTCAGGATGACATGTTTTCGACTTGCACAAAAGATAACGAAAAATTCTCAAAAAGTACCAATTCTCTATACTTACAGCGTTTTCTTCAAAGGACCGGATTCTGTTTGACTCTTTCCTCCAGGGAAGTTGTAATACCCGCCAGGTGAGGGGCCATTGGACCACAAAGGCTGAGGAAAACTCGAGTTTAAAGAAAAGTTTTGAGCCGCCATCTTGAATTTGGAGATTTTTACTGAGTCATTCCCAGGTGTCATTGCGGGGAGACTCTACAAATTTACTATGGGATGGAGGGGAGAGGAAAGATTGTTACATATTTGTTTATTCCAATAAAGAGATTTATTGACGTTATATTTGGATATGTAGCAAAATATTTATTGAAAATATAAGTAACCTACAAGGGCTAGCTAAACGAATACTTTCTCCCTACTTTATCTTTCAAGCAGCATTTTTTTTAAATGATGTTACAAAGAAATCCAGAAAACATATCTCTTTGAAAATATTTTAATATTTCTAGAAGATTCTGCAAATATATTTTTCATTTTCAGCTCGAGCCTCGCTCAAACCCCTTGGCGGCGAACCCGCATTCCATTTCATTACAGCGATGGGGTTTCTGTGGTAAATCTTGACAGAGTTGAGGCTGGTATTAGCACAGGTAGCCCAAACTCGACATTTATGGACAAGTAACAAATAAAAGTTAAAATTGAAAGCATTTAACTTAACTATAAAGGAAATTGTAAGTTTTACTGGGTTTCATTAACACGAAATTCCGAAATTCCGCATTTCCGTAAAGGCTCTAAAACCGCAAAAGCCGTCTTTGGGTTTCCTGTGTAGTGACCGTTTTTGATTTTCCAAGATGGCGGACGAAGGGCCAAGTCTGGTAAATAGTAGACCTCAGCGCAAAAATGCTGGAAATCGAATGTCTAAAATGATCGAAGATGAACAAGAAGTCGACGACTTCTATAAGACAGCTTTTGGTGGCTTTGAAGAGGAATCAGGAGACGAGGAATTTGAAAAAGATGAAGAAGAAGATGTCGACATTGTTGATTCAGATTTTAGTTTATCTGAGACAGATGAAGTCATTGAACAAGACGAAGACGAGCCTAAGAGGAAACGAAAAAAAGGTTTTCATAAAGCCTTATCGTCAGCAAAAGCCAGAGAGTGAAGAACCAAAGCCTAAACAGGCTCCAAAACCGAAGAAATTTGGTGGAAATGCTACTCCAAGGGAAGGACTTCGTAAATCGACTCGTACGTTGACGGTCTCTAAAGCGGAAGAGCTTAAACAAAGACAGCACGAAGAAAAAGAAAAGCGCAGCAAACAGAAGCAACAAAATTTCAAAGCTCCGCCTGGAATGCGACGGCTCACTCAGGAAGAACTCCTGGCAGAAGCCAAAATAACAGAGGAAGAAAACCTCGCATCTCTTGCTGCTTATCAACGACTCGAAGCAGACCGAAAGAAAACAAAAGTCGTTAAGGTTACCAACAAGGGGCCTTTGATAAGATTTTGTTCTTTATCTATGCCAGTAGTAGAAATACACGAACCTATTTTAAAAGTCGACGAGATCGAAAAAGATGAAGAGGATCCGAAGGTCTGTGTTGATTCGTCGAAGCGCTGCAGTCGAAATTTTCTCATTTTCACGGATGCAAAGAGTTTTCCAGATGCCTATTTTCCTACCAAGAAAGTCAAATATCCACAAAGGAAATATTGTCCAGTTACAGGGCTACCTGCACAGTACAGAGACCCCTTAACTGGTCTGCCGTATGCCAATGCACAGGCGTTCAGATATATAAGGGAGAGCTATGTAATGCAGATGGAAGAGATGAAAGAGAAAGGAGGGATGGAAAATGAAACAAGAAAAAGAAGATAACAGCTGTGCTACAATACAGCAATATTCCCCTTTACTTCACAGTTCCCTGCACCATCTTAAAAAGTAGCCCCACCCTTGCATCGAATTGAGACAAACCGTGAGCTTGCAATGATAGAGACATGTGAATAACGGTCCAAGGTGTTAAAAAAGGTCTCTATCATTGCAAGCTCACTGTTCGTCTCACTTCGATGCAAAGGCACGACTACCTTTCAAGATGGCGCAGGGATTTGTGAAATGGATTATTGTGAGCTATTAGTAAGGGTTGGGGGAAGGGGTAAGGTTGCTTAAATCCAATTTAGATGGGAGGGATGAAAGAAGAAAGAGAAGATCAGAGAACTGTTATTAAAACAGGCTAGGTTGAGAATTCAATTCCAAGAACATTAGTATATTGGTTCAGGCATATAGTCCTATTATAAAAGTAAATACGAGAAGCCATTTTCTGTGCATGATTTATTTGTTTGATATTTCAATCACTCTACCCGTGGGTGTCCTGTGTTTTGAGCATACATAGACGATTTTGAAATAATTGAAACTATTATAGAAATAGAAAGGTGACAGAGACAAATAAATCATGCACTGAAAATGGCTTCTCGTATTTACTTTTATAAGACAATAAGTGAAATGGATGAGTGAAAGAGAAAGGAATAACGTGAAATGAAGAGAAAGAGAAATATAAAACAGTGCTAGATACTGTCATCACCAATATGTGGGAATGGAGCCAGAGATGCTTGGAATAGAATAGGCCTTTTGAAGCTCAATAATCACGTGCCGATTAATTCACAGGGAGCAAATGAATGAACATCTTGATTCCCATGGGTGAAATATACTGGTGAGCAAACAAAATTACAGCAACCTGTTTCGAGAGATGTGACACACTGGTTACACATCATTTCATTCAGTTCTTTACAAGTAGCTGAAAAGAATCACTAATTTGAAATAAATAAATAAATTTTTTTCACCAGTACAGACACATGACCGTTAACTGCAAAGGGCCTATTGAGCTGTTTAGAGAAGTGCTCTACTTTCATATGTCCATAACTATCCAGGATAGTGTTTTGTCCTCATTGGTAATGGTCCCAGAAGATAGAGCCTCCTATAAAGATGTTCTTAAGTGAAATTCAAGAAAAAAATGTTGCACGATGACCCCAAGAACATTTGCATAGGAGGCTACAGAAAGATATCACTTGTTACATTTTACTCGCAAAAGAGAAAACCCTAAAACAACTTCAAAAGGGCTGGACAATTAGATTTTTGAGGGGGGGTGGGCAATTTATTTTGTGCAGGAATTTTTTTTTACGCCTCATGGTTGTGCTAGAAATTTTTTGGGGCATAATTTGCAATTTCTTCTGACACTTCTTAAGCATGATTTTTTTTCACTTGATTTATTAGGGGTTTTTGCTCAACCCCCCCCCCCCCCCCCCCCCTCTCACTCAAAAATCTAATGGTCCATCCCAAAGAACTTGAATACTCCAGTTTCGAGTTCTATGTTGCTCAGGGCTAGCCTTAACTTTGTGCAGAATATATCCATGTGTTCCAGTTAACATCGGTGGAATTTGTGTTTGTATATTCGTTGAAGGGGTTTTGTTGAATTTGTGCATTCTTTACTTTACTGTTGGTATCTGTGAATATTTAGACACTGATACGAGGCTTACCCTGTGCAAATGAGACTTTAATCAAGGAACACAGCGACAATTTGGAACTTGAAAATGGTCTATAAGTCAAACTCTTTTGTAAAATATTTATAGGCATTAAAAATCACTCTTGATAGAAATGTCACAATGTGTCATATGATAGACTAGTCAGAGTGCTTTTCAATTTCTGAACAAAATGGCTCCAGATGAAGCAATTTTTCTCTAGTTCCCAACATTCTCATACATCTGAAACATGACAAGTGTGAGAAATTGCAACTACTGTTTTATGTTCTAATTAATTTTTTTACAGTATGATGCCACTTAATGATTCTATCAACAAAATGTCAACAGAACTTTGTAACTTGGACGTGATGTTTTCCATTTCAGACCATGTGACATTCCCTTGAGACTAAAATTCTTTGTTTGAGTGGTATCCATATTCATGTGTCTTCTCATGCACAACTGTTAAACAAAGAAATGATACTCTAGGGAATGACACATGGTCTGAAATGGGAAAACATTACACCCAAGGTAAGAAAGTCTATTGTAACTGTGCTAACCCACTGTACCATAATCACTTTCACAAGTTTTTGATGAATTCTTTTTGACAACTTTGAATAGCAGATATTAGAGATTTGGGCCAATGGCAATGAAATCAATGTATAAACAATAGTTCCCCTTCACAGTTCACTGCGCCATCTTGAAAGGTAGCCATTCCTTTGCATTGAAGTGAGACGAACAGTGAGCTTGCAATGTTTTTTTTTAACACCTTGGACAATTATTCACAGGTATCTATCTTTGCAAGCTCACCGTTCATCTTGCTTCGTTCGATGCAAAGGCACAGCTACCTTTCAAGATGGTGCAGGGAACTGTGAAAGGGACTATTGTAAAGGCAATAGAGTGCACTGTAATATCTCCTATAATAATTGTGGTCTTAACTGCTAACCAATTATGTATATCCACTTCACTTTCATGTCAATTGATGTTTCAAAAAGTTGGAGTTTGTACATCAATGTAAAGATATCAAAACTTCAAAGTGAAATGCTGATGTCTTGCATGATTGATTAGCAGTAAAGTGCAAAATTAAATTGCGCACAATAATAAAGTGTGCACAATTAAAGCGTGCACAATTAAAGTTGTCAACAAAAAAAAACTTGTGAAAAAGTGTTCATTTTATCGTGGGTAGTTGACTGTTAGTTGATTTGGTCAATAATTATAGTATTTTTATGAACATCTGTCTCAGTGCAGTTTGACTTTAAAAATGTGAAATAAGGTTTATATCCAGCTAGCAGAGAGTAGAGCTCTTTCTCATACTGCATATATAATGAAATATATAAGAATATAACTTGGGTTAGCTCTGTGCCAGCAGTCGTAAAAAGCACCTGGGATATTCCTTATACAGTTTTCTCGTGTTCTGCCAATCTCTATGTATGCTTTATAAATAAACACATCAGAATATATACAGTCATGCAGGCACATTCATGTCTGGCATTAGGATTAAGGGCTACTGGACAATGCATGAAATGTTGAGTCCAGCTCAAAAGTCTAATGCCTTGGGGGATTAATTCAGAACTTTTTAGCACCAATAAATTTCAGCTGAATAAGGCCCTTTGCAGATAAGCAATCACATGCTGATTAATTCACTGGGAGCAAATGAAAGAACATTTTGATTCCCATGGGTGGAATTACTGGAGAGCAATTACAAACTTTCTACAACCTGTTTTGAGAGATGGTAATAAAATTGCACACTGGATACATGTCTTTTCATTCAATTCTTTACAGGAACCTTAAAAGAATCACCAATTTGATATAAAAACACAAATTTTGCCCTCCAGTATCGACACGTGACCGTTTAACTGCAAAGGGCCTATGATCAACATGTGAATAATAATATTGTTTAAGCTAGGTGGCCAAAAAGGTAAGGTCAACTCTGTTATCACTTATGTCAGGCACGGTTGGTAGCCTGCAAACAGGCTCTGGTTCTTTTAGTGTGTTCACAGGCAAGAGCATGTACCTTTCGAGGGGACTGTGAAGGGGGCAATTGTCTATTTCAATTATTAATAATGTATCTATTTTAATTATTATCCAGAACAGCAGTATGAAGAATATCCTTTCTTTTTAGACTCTGAATCTGATGTTCTTTCTTCTTTCCTTGGTACAAAAATCCCATCTGGACGATCAGTGAAACTCATGTTAAAATCTTCTGGTCGAACATGCTGCAGTGATACAGTAAATACATTAATATAATAGTTTGCTTGGTAGCAGCAGATTGGGTAGAGGGTGGGGTCAATGGTGTATGGGACACTCCCTACAGGAGGGGCATAGCAAGGAATTTTTGAAGGGGGAGGCCCAAATTTAAAAATCTGCCATTTTGTCCCGGGGGGGGGGGGGTACTCTTGCCCATTTAGGGTAAGGATGTGCCGCTGAGCCCACTGAACCCTGACCCTGTTCCAGAGTAAGATTGCTAAACTTCATACCCTGTTCCAGAGCAAGATCCCCGAAAATCATAACCTATTCCGGTATTGCGAACATGGATACCCTTTTCCAGAGAGGAGAGAGCGTGATTTCATATATATACCCTGTTCCAGAGTAGAATCGCTGAAAACCTTTACCCCTGCTGTTTGGTGGCACATACTCGTATATCGAATATAGTGGAGTAATATAGTGGGGAAGGGGGGGGGGGGGGGCAGGTGTATGAATACAGCCTTATCTACTTCAATTATGTTTAGACTAGTATACAGTAATTCTCCTCACCACAAAGGGGTCATTTGCATCTTTCATTTGCGTTGCAAGAGAATGGAAAACCTAACAACGAACAATACTATTTTATTTTTTAATCATATACTCCAATACAGGGGAGGATCCAGGCACTTTATAAGGGGAGGGGAGGGGGGGGGGTGACTATTTCAAAAAATGAACTGGGAATTTGAACAAATGTTGGCTGACTTAAGCCACCCCTGTAGATAAATGATTTAATAGTTCCTTTGTTCTTATTTCTAGATCTTTGGCATCCATTTTTTCTTCTTCAATATTCCTTTCCATTCTTTTATGCATTCATTTTATGCAATCATTTTATGCATTCATTTTACGCATTCATTTTATGCATTCACTTATGCATCCATTTTATGCATTCATCTAATTATGCAAATGAAATAAATTCATTATGCATTCATCTATGCAAATTATAATATAATGAGACTCGTTGACAAGTAATTGTACCATACAGATCATATGTACCTCTTTCACATTTCTCCCTGTTTTGGCACTTGTTTCCGTGTATTTTACACCCAGACTCTTGGCAAGCTGTAAAAGTTAGTATTTTTTTAAATTAATGTAAATATACAAAGGAAATTGGCCATAGCATTGTTATGATGTTAGAAACTTTTGTCCTTCCTTCCTTCCTTCCTTCCTTCCTTCCTTCCTTCCTTCCTTCCTTCCTTCCTTCCTTCCTTCCTTCTTTCCTCCTTCCTTACATCATTCTTTTTTCCTTCCTGGCTAATCCTTCCTTTCTTCCTTTATTTAATACCCTTTTGTTTTGTTTCATTTCATTTCATTTCGACTTGTTTTGTTTTGTTTCTTTTCCATTTCTTTCCACCTTTCCTTCCTTCCCTGCTTCCTTCCTTTTTTCTTTCCTTTTCTATTTCTTCCATCCATTCTTTCTCTCAATCTTTCTTTTTTCTTTCCTTCTTTCCAACTCCCAAATCTTTTCAACTTTCTTTCTTTCCTTTTTTCAATTTTCCAGCAACATGCATAATCATGTTCATGTAATATATTATCAGCGATATTGTTACCTCTTCTCCTCTTGTTCTTGGTACCTCTCTGTCATCATTTAGATCATATTTATTACCAATTATTAAAAATTCTTCATGGTCTAGCTGATTCTGGTAATCAAACAAGACAAATTGAAAACGAATTAGTCATAAGGTTAATACTTGGTGGAAGTTAAGATGAAGGGGAAATGAAAGGAGGAAAGCAAATAAAGAAGTGGTTTAATAATTTGGAGAAACAAACTGGTTGGTGCTGTGGAAATCTCCCTGTGGAAATGCAGGGAAATGGAAGAGAGGTGAAAAATAGATAATAGAGGAGCACTCATTTTTAGGAGGGGTAGTGGAATATCTATAAACAGTAGAACTTAGAATGCAAAATCTTAAAGCCGTGTTAAATTCTTCTAACTGCATAAAAAATTGACCCCTCTTGAAAGTTGTTGAATTCTTGTCCCTCCCCTCTATGTAGCATGAAATATTTGATGTCCCCCCTTTTTACTGATTAGAAATTTAATGGCCCTCCGCTAGATTCCTCCAGCCCACCCCCTTCTCTTAAAAAAAAAAAAAAGAACCAAAAGAAAGAAAAATGCAGCAGATAAAAAGAGGGAAAATGATAGATGCGGAAGAATTGTAGTGTTAGGAAAAAGATGATCAAAAATGAGGATCTGAACAAATCACCGAAATGTGGGAAAATGAATGCATAGGAAAGTAAAAGAAACATACACAAATGAAAAATTAGTGATAAAACAAGGGGCTGGGTTTCTTGTGGAAAATGTGGAAAAAAGAAAAAAGGAAGAAAAAGAAACTGTAGTAGAAAAGATGAAAAAACAGGAGGAATATCTACAGAGTCAACTTGATTTTTCATATGGCGCACAGAAATTTCCCAAGCAGATGCAGGCTGACTCAAGAGTTTTACATTACATTTCCGATTTCACATTTTCAATTTCACATTTCTGATTGCACATTTCACAAGCAAGGGTGTTTGGTGCTTACTTCTTTGATACTTTTAATCCAAAATTGCAGCTGATCGTATGAGAAAGCCTTAGTTATGTCATACACAAGCAGAACACCCTGTAAAACAGAACACAATAATAAATTATAATTAATAATTAATAAACAGAATTTAACAGTGGTATTTCAACAAAGTGGCTCTAGCATGATATCTTAATCCTCTGCCATGTTATTCCTAATTGGAATTTAAAAGTTGACTTTTTGAGGAAAGCCAGAGAACCCAGAGAAAAATATCAAAAAAGGGAGCTACATTGGTATTGATAAGCAACTCTACTTATATAAAACACCAATCCATGGGCAAGGTGGGACTCCATCAAATCTGGGTAGCTGATTGGTGAGATGAGGCGAGGCGGGTCTCACTCCTACTATATCACCAATGCTAATTCCCTGCATTACTGAATTGAGTTTTTTGTTGGGTGGCTCTTGTTTTGAAAATTAAAATTGCAAAACAGTCCCCTTCACAGTTCCCTGCACCATCTTGAAAGGTAGCCATGTCTTTGCATCGAAGCGAGATGAATGGCCATGGTGAGCATGCAATAAATGATAGAGACCTTTTTTTAACATCTCAGACAATAATTTATTATTCACATGTCTGTAGCGAGAGAGAGAGCAAGCGAGAGAGAGAAGAGAGAGATCATTGACACAGCTCTTGACTTTTTACCTTTGTACCTCTAAACTGGCTCTTTGTCATGGTGCGAAATCTCTCTTGTCCTGCTGTATCCCTAAAAGGCATAAGATAAGCTACTTTTCTAGCCTTTTTCATAAAATATTAAGTAATATAATAAATAAATTCAGTTTAATTGAACCAATATGAAATTCTATATCCCAAAATATTGCTTATTTATACGATCACCATTCAGAGTTTCTCATGTAACTAAAATGTTTTGTGTACAGTTTATATGCAAGTGGGAGAGAAAGAAAATAGTTTTTAAAGTCATTCAGGATTTTGTTGACATTATTTGAGGGAGTGCTTATTGGAGAGAAGGGACTTAATTGAGAGGGGGTCTTGATTTAGTCGAAATAAGTAAGTTGTACACTAGTACTGTTAGGATGTAATATGATTAAACGGAAGCATTACTATTGACCGTCTCTCATAATCTGTAGTGGCATTTTTATGGCTAAAAAGAGAGGGGGGCTTAACAAATTTCTTTCTTTAAAAAGGGGGGAGGCTTATTAGATAGGAGGGCTTATTAGAGAGGAGGGCTTATTTGAGAGGGGGGCTAAATAGAGGGTTTATGCAGTATATACTTACCATATCTGCAGTCTTACTGTTAAACCATCTACTTTGGTGTCAACATTAACAAAATCAATACCTGTAAAGAATAGGGTCGAAGATATATTATATAAATACAACGTTATTTAATATTCAAGCTTTCGGCTCATCATGACACCTATACAAAGAAACACTGGATCAAAAAGATAATTTTTACGACCACCACGGTCTACTGTGCTGTAATACTGAAAAACATAGTGGAAGTATATGTGGAGTGAATGTCAATCAAGAGCGTCTTTTAACTAGTATAGAGTTCTTATAATAATTCCATGAGGTTGGCTATAATCGTATGTTATGCACTTCTGTACTATGCTATGATACTACATCCATCCATCCATCCATTATTTTCTTACCTACTGTTGATATCATATTGCTCGTGAATGGCTGTTCAGGATTGGCATAACGTCTTATAAGAGATGACTTTCCAACTGCTGTTTCACCAATGACTATAACTTTATACTGTAAGTCAAACTCCTTTGTTTTGCTTAGCGACATTGTATTATAGGATGAAGGTTTTCCTGTGACAACAACAAGTATGCATTAAATATGGATGGATAGTAAATGGATAGAAATTATCCCCATGCATGGTACCATATACCTGATATTTTGTGGTAATCATCAAAAGAGAAACAGGACGTAACATCGGCCATGATGGATTAAACGCACAGGGCTCACTTAATATGTTAGAACACTGATCACAGTGTTATGCACCAGAGAAAGGTGGTAGATAAACCTCTCGAAGCATCAATATACAACATTATATATATAACTAGGCTTGGCTCTATCTCAAGTAGTGGTCCTTGTGACGACTCAATCATTAATGATCTTAATGATCTTGGGTGTGTATTATATTTCTATTTAAGAGCACATGGCATTCTCATGAGAATAAGATTCTTTTTTTAAAGTTGTATCCATATTCATGTGTCTTCTCAAGCACAACCATTAAACAAAGAAATGATTCTCAAGGGAATGACACGTGCTTGAAATGGGAAAACATATTACATACGGCCAAAGTAAAGAACTAGGTGTGCTCTTATAACACATGTGACTGTCAAAGCGAACGCTCCAGTGATTATGTAATTGTAATATTCCCGATTTGACCTCACTCAATGTTTTTTATAGCAACCGAAATAATTGGCTGGAGTAAATTTATGTAAGCTTACTCATAACACAGTAGCTCGTGTGGTGTTCACGAGATACAAAGTAGATTTAATCAAGATTTTTCGTAGAATTTGTGTTTTATCTAAATGATTTTTGAGGGGGAAAAAGTACGAAGAAAAGTCGTAAAATGCTAAGTATTTGGAACTGAGTAACTTATATGTAAAATGAAGGTTATTTCCAATAATAAAGCTTAATTTCATTTGAAATAGTCATAACAAAAATTTGAATGAATTAAATTAAGTATTCGTTAAAGTATTTCTCCTAAAACAGACTTTTTTTGTCGAGATACGAAGTTATAATCAAAATATAATTTCCCTATTTATTCATGTTTAGAATTTTATGAGGATAATAAGAGAATAAGGCGGAAATGATAATAAGAATTCTGTCAAAACAAATTGTCTTTATGATAGCTTACCTTCAGTTTTGAGCTAAAACAGTTGAATGCTAGTCTTCTTATTTCCTTTGTATCGATTTCAACTGAGATTTGTTTTTTTTTAGGTGTTTTATGGACAAATCGAAAGCAATAGATACATTAATTTTAAAGAAAGCTTTTGTTTTCTTCAGTAGAAACGAAAATAATAAACGTGTTTGGATTCGATGTTGAGCCTCGTTTGGATGGATTACTTTGTAAAACCGGATGTCGAAAACACCGGAAGTAAATTAACATCGACTAGAACTGAAACACACTCTGAAATATATCAGTAAAAGGATGAAGTATTCGTTTTGCGAGGGAAAAATAATCCATAAACTCTTAAGAGAACTACTTTATGATCAACGAGCTGTTAAAGAGCGGTGTATGCTGAGGCTCGTTTGGATGGATTACCTGGTAAAATCGGATGTCAAAAATACCGGAAGCAAATTAACATAGACCGGAAATACAGAAAATAGTTAAAAATAAATTTTTCAAACGAGATAAATGTTACAGGATTTATGCACCATGCGTCATAGGGACCGTTCTTCACCCGGAATTTAGATCTACGTAGACGTGACGAAAGAGTGTTTTTTTTTGGAAGCCCATGGATGATAAACGGAGTAAAGAGGGCCCTTACTCAACGGGGAAGTACCAGATTATTGAAGGGGTTCACGGGAATGCACGTCAGGATTAATATCTGGTCTGAGAAAAAATGTTAGCCAATCAAAATTAAGAAAATTCGAAAAACCGAGGTGTGACGTTGGCACGTTCTAAGGGATTTTTGATGTTTTATGACCATCCATCTATATAACCCTATCTCTCCACCCCCACCCCCCCCCCCCCCCATAAAAATAAAGAGACGCTCATTCATGTCCATACTAACTTTATTGATTATACATTAGTTATTCCCCGACGTTATATTGGCTTACTACATATTTTGTCAAAAACCGATATTGGGCTCCCTGTGTCAAACTACCTATTGACCTAAACACTAGTGGGAGATCTAGACCTACAATCTCATGCAAAATAAAATGTGCCACCTAGTATTCTGGAGGACCATCCCCCCTCTCCCCCCGTAGCAATGTTGTCTCGCATGCATTTTACCAGCCAACCGCTTCACAGCATAGAAAACTTCCTTGGCCAACATTGCTAGGGGGAAAGGGGGAAAGTGGCACATTATTTTTGCAGAAGATTGTAGATCTAGACATTCTTAGCGGATTCCAATGGCAGTAGCGTGATAGCCGTCCTTGATCCAGCGGTTGCTAGAGGTATAGCAGCCACAGCCTCCAAAGTGCAACTCTGTCAGGAAGAAAAACTGATTGGGCATGATACGGTCGGGATTGGTGATGGGGATAGCCTTAGAACGCCAGTCCACGGCAACACCAGAACTCTCATATACCAGATTCGGATGGTAGCCACTTGGGTTTTGCAGGTTATGGTTTGGCATGAACGCAAACAGGCTGTTAGGGTTTTTGTCACAATTTCTGAACTGGATCGTGTGCCCGTTGGCTTTAAAGCCTTGGGTTTTGCTGTTCCTGGCAGCCGATGCAGGGATGATACCAAGGAAGATGTACTCTCCCATGAAGGCGTTCATCGGAGCAGTGTAGCCCGAAAAATTGTTTACCAAAACTCCAAAATCAGTATTGGCAAAGGATGGATGGGGTTGGATCAGGGTGTATGCCTCGCTACGGTCGTTTTTCTTCTGTAACTTGAGCAACACGTTCTTTTTGTCAAAGAATAAAGCCCTGACAATTCGCGTGGCGTAGGGTGATCTGGTGAAGCTGCGAGGAAGGAACGTGAAGCCACCACCACTGATTGCCATCTCGCAGTACACCTCAATGGGGTCAATGTCAGGGATTGGTTGAATCTCGTACACACCGCTCACTGAGTGTCTTGGTAGGGTCTGACAACTCCTGGGGTACTAGTGTAAAACATCGAATTAATATCTGTTGTACAACAAGTAGCAATCATAGCAGTGATGTAGGGGGCTCCCCTCTTCATGTACCCTATACCTAGATTAATTGACACTTACCCCCTACCCCCTAGAGCCTACTAAGTACATCAAGCTATGCCTTGTACCTAGCCCCCTCCGTAGGCTACTCCATATATTCTATATTCTCTGTTGGGATCCCTGTATTAAATTTCAGAGAAGAAATAGAAAGGAGAGAGGAGGATGAGGAGTGGCGACGAGGATGGGAGAGAAAGCAAGAGGAGTAGCATCTCCTTTTCTTCTTTCTCCCTCTCTTCCCCCTTCCCCCTTCGTCTTTTTGTCCTCACCACAGGAAGCCCAAGGAGCAAAAAGAGCCACCCATGGCCTGTCAGATTTTAGCCAAGAACAGAAGTTATAAACTAACTTGACCTAGCTAGGGATCTGTGTGAAAGTGTGATTATATTACCTTCCCTTGTACACCACAAGCATGACCACTCCAGCTCCACTGCAGAAAAGTGCACAGTGCGATGAGAACAACAAATGAAGAAGACTTCATCTGGGGGAAAAAACACTTTCTTAATTAAAGTTTGAAAAATTCATTAATTGAGGAAGGAATGAATGACAGAAGGAAGGAAGGAAGGAAGCTTAAGGAAGCTAAAGGAAAGTTAAGGAAGAAATGAAGGAAGGAACGAAGGAATTAAAAAGAATTGCAATCTAAGTCTTGAAAAGTGATTGAGTTGAGGAAACTAGAGAGAAAGAGAGAAAGGGAAAGAGAATAAAAAACATGACATGCGAATGGATAGGCCAAATATGCACTTAGGCGTAATGCTTTCCCAAATCAGATTACGTGTCATATCTAAGCCATGTCATAACGGTTATGCTTGAGAAGATACTTGTCATTAATGAGAAAACATGCATTACGGCGCCAAGTAGATCAATAATAACAAGAACTAACGCGTTCACCTAAATTCAAATTCAACATCCAGAAATTAAAACAGATACTAACGTTATTGCAAACTTACTGACTAGCCTTACGAAATAAGCTAATAATTGAAAGCAAGACTTTAACGTAGCGCCAAAACGAAAATTCGTCAGAATTAGTAAGAAATTAAACAAAAGTGATAATAATATTTAAACTAATGAATCAAATACTGGAAATATCGAAAAATCTCCCGTAGTATATATTGATAAAAAAAGACTTTCCTTTATATTTGGCGTGAAGGTTTAGAAAAGTTAGTAATAAGTGCCATTACCATTTGCAGGAAAGAAAAAAAGATAGAGTACTTTAGCGAAAAGGAAACGTTGACCAGTATAAAAAAATTTAAGTTCATAAAGAGGAGCGAATCGCAAAAAAAATTGTAATAAGTCAGTGGATAACAAATAAAATTTGTCAATTGGTGAGAAGGTTTGCAAAAAGCAAAGTGAGATGCAGGGAAACGGCGATAAAAGCCGGTTTCCCGTTTTGCGGGAATGAAAAACGGAAATCTTAATCCCCCCATTAATGTTATGACTATAATCTGTATAATATCAGCTCGCGCCCAGCTAAAATTAACAGGCATGACCATACAATGAACGTTGATAACTTGTAATGACCTTTTTCGATTAAATTAATCGACGTAGCCAACCCTCACCTTATAAACAGAATAATATTCGATGCCGTCTCACTTGGCCAAGAGCTTGTTTTAAGTGTCTCCACTTCACGGGAATAAAAACTTAAGCAGTTTTCGTATGACTGTGAAAAGCTCAGTGCAGTATGCGTGCCTTGCCGTGACTGTGATGGGTTCTAGAATTTTGATTGGCTGATTTTTTTTCGTGCAATGTGACTGGTCTGACAGTGCCGTGGCCTTGGTGTGACCGTGTCTGCGGCGGTTTAATTTATGCCAAGTTCCGAGTATTTGATTGGTTGAAGAGTAAATTTTCGAGCATTGCGATTGGTCTGTCGTATCCCATGCCGTGTCACGATCGTGTTCGCGTCGTGAGGTTTTCAGTCATACGAAAACTGCGCTATGAATATAAACTTGTACTGTCGTATGTCACGTGTTTCGTACAATGGGATTATTAAGTGTCTACACTGCTATGTATAATGCTCAAAAACTCAAACCACCGTCAACATGACAACAACTGCTTTACTATGTTTAGGCGGGCAAGTAAATTCACTCTATAGCTAGGGATTCTTTTACATATTTTTGTCAATTCTACGATGAAAAAATACTCGTACCGGGTACACACGAAGGTTTTTTTTCTTTTGCCCGTTCACACGTATCCGTTTTAGAACTGAAGTCTGATAAGGGACAGCTATGTGATTTTTTCCATTGGGGAAGGGGCGGAAGAGTGCCGAGTGATTTGCAGTAGATTTAAAATTGTTGGTTGGCCTTGCAACGATAGAGACATTTAAATAATTGCCCAAGGTGTTAAAAAACCTCTCTATCATTGCAAGATCAGCGCCGTTCTCTCTTCAATACACACAGGCACGGATACCTTTCAAGATGGCGCAGGGAACTGTGAAGTTATTCAACGCGATAGACCACGGTAGAGAGAGAGAGGAATAGAGAATAAGAAACATGATATGCGAATGATAGACGAAATTCACTTCGGCGTAATGCTTTCCCAATAGGACGTTTACACGATGCCGTCATTGACTTCTGCTACCAGACTCCCTTGCACACTTTTTTTGGGTTCTTTTAAGGTGACTGCCTACTTTGGGAAAAATATTAAACAGTTTTTACAACTTCGATTTTCCGAATTGAAATTTAAAGGTGATTCCAAATCTGAAAACAATTTGAGTGTCCCGAGCCTGTTTTTGACATAATCAGCACATAAGGTGACTGCCTACTTTTGGAAAACGTAAAAGGATTTAAACCTTTTTTTAAACTTCGATTTTCCGAATTGAAATTTAATGCTGATTCAAAATCTGGAAAGAAAAATAGGGTGTCCCGAGCTCGTTTCCTAGATAATCAGCAAAGATAATCAGAAAGAAAATTCGCGAAGCATCTTGGTATTGGGAGACAAATGATGTATTTTCAAGGGGATGACACGCGTTCTTAAATACAACACGAACTAACGAGTTCACCTAAATTCAACATCAACAAAACGTAAAACGATTTAAACCTTTTTTTAAACTTCGATTTTCCGAAAAATAGGGTGTCCCGAGCTCGTTTCCTAGATAATCAGCATTTAATGGAAGCCTATGCTTGAGCTTTTGGAGTAAAAATTGCGCCACCGAAAATGATTAGAAAAAATTAAGATTCATAAGATAATAGTTATTTGCAGACTATATGTTTGCACGAATGACGGCTAGTCAATCATTCTACAATAATACGTGGATGTTTTCGACAAAAAGACAAAAATTAATATTGATTTGTCATATTTTGTAGTTTCGGTGCTCTTAAAAAAATCTCATAAAGTCGAACAAGGATTCCTACAAAATTCTGTTTTTTTCACGTGTTAGAATATTTAACTTTTCTAAAATGTTGATTTTTAGGAGTATTTTCAAACAAGCTATTAAAAAATAGTCACGTGCAAAATTTGAGGGTTTTGCCCTGTTGAAGCTCAAAACGTGCACGGTTTTTCAATAAAATCTTGTAGGCTTTTCAGCGGTTTTTGAGCGCGCGCACATCGTGGGCTCAAATCGAATGTTCAAAAGTAGGCAGTAAATTTCTTACTATTCTTAATACTAATTCAAATGAGAAAGAAAATTCGCGAAGCATCTTGGTATTGGGAGACAAATGATGTATTTTCAAGGGGATGACACGCGTTCTTAAATACAACACGAACTAACGAGTTCACCTAAATTCAACATCAAGAAAACGTAAAAGGAAGAAGAAGGAAAGGGGGACTTGGGAGAAGGGAAGCTGCCTTCTCCTCCCTCCTCTTTAGTCCCCCCTCTCCTCTCCGCAACGCGCCGCTACCCAGCCTATAGGGATTGATTTACTAGAAGAATTGTTCTGGGGGACAAGAATGAGCCATCTTTTCTTTCGCAAAAAAAATAAAATAAAAAAAATCCATTGTTTTGTCCCAAGAGCAAATGTTCTCGGAACTCAGTGCAAAGGGTGTATAAATTAGGGAAATACGGTATTATGAAATTACTGTTATTGCTTTTTGTTCATATTCTTTGCAGAAAGACATTGACCAAGATGTTGTTTGACGATGCCAACATCAATCATCTGGTTTTTCACCGGTATGTATTGGTTTAAAAAAAAAACTTTCTTTGGAAATGTCGCGTCACAATGCAAACATCTATAAGGTTTTTCAACTTTTTTTTGTAAATAACGACCACGATTACGCTTCTTTGTAAATACCTTGTCACAATACGAGCATTCAAATGGTTTTTCATCGGTAAAGCCTGGTTTTCACTAGCGACGGAAGCAGAAGCAGAAGCGTAAGACGTCTTATGTTCCTGTGAAAATCATAAAACGGAGACGTAAGCGGAAGCAGAACATCGACGGAAGCATAAGCAGAAAAAACGGAAGGTTTCCTTTTCCTTATGCTTCTGTTTCCGTCCTTATGTCGCTAGTGAAAACCAGATTTTTATGCTTCCGTCGCTAACATACAGAAGCACAAGCCAATCAAATTCTCGTACTCAGTCCCCTGCACGGAAAACTTCCTATTGTTTCTCTTATGCTTCTGCCACATTCATTTACACTAGAACATAACGATCTTATGCTTATGCTCATGCTTCTGCTTCCGTCGCTTATGTCGCTAGTGAAAACCAGCCTTAAGTGTTCGTAGATGTTCTTTAAGATTATTTTTCCGCGAAGATGCCGGATGATCAAGCAGAAACGTTAAAGATAAGTTCACTAATGCAAACTTGAACTATTGCCACGATTATCTGGACTACATGCACTAAGTTGATCCGTTCAAACTGAAGATTTTCGAGAAGACCGGTATTTCTATTTACGACTGCAGCAAGAGCTACGGCCACTCACTCCAGACAGTTTTATCCTAACGTGGTACACAAAAATCTCATGACGTGGTGCATGAATTAACCGCCACGAGACGTGCATTCCAACGGACGAATTGACTCCGACGAAGGACTAACGTCCGAAACGTCAGTTTTCTATTTTCACTACGGTGTAAAACTTATCAATCTACGATAACTGTTTCATTAGAAACACCGACGCAGTCCACGCTAGTTTCACTAGCCATCATCTACATATTGTTCGCAAATGAACATGGAAATCCTATTTCACCGGTATGTGTTAGTAGATGACCATTGCGAGCACTTCTCCGTGCAAATACCTTGCCACATGATGTACATTCAAATGGCTTTTCACCGGTATGTGTTCGTATATGGTTCTTCAAATCCGTACTCGTAGTAAATGCTTGATCACAATATGAACATCCATGTGGCTTTTCCTCGGTATGTGTTCGTAGATGAAGAAAAAGAGCACTTTTCTTTGCAAATGCCTTTTCACAGTGCGAACATTTATATCGCTTTTGACCGGTATGTGTTCGTAGATGACTATCGAGAATTCCTTTCTGTGCAAATGCCTTGTCACAATACGAACATTCATATGGCTTTTCACCAGTATGTGTTCGTAGATGACTATAGAGAGTACCTTTTCGCGCAAATACCTTGTCACAATACGAACATTCATATGGCTTTTCATCGGTATGTGTTCGCAGATGATCCTTGAGGTCTCTTTTCTGTGAAAATGCCTTGTCACAATACGAACATTCATATGGCTTTTCACCGGTATGTGTTCGCAAATGAACCTTGAGGTCGCTTTTCTGTCGAAATGCCTTTTCGCAATACGAACATTCATATGGCTTTTCACCGGTATGTGTTCGTAGATGATAATCAAGACCACGTTTCTGTACAAATCCTTTGTCACAATACGAACATTCATATGGCTTTTCACAGGTATGTGTTCGCAGATGATCCTTGAGGTCTCTTTTCTGTGAAAATGCCTTGTCACAATACGAACATTCATATGGCTTTTCACCGGTATGTGTTCGCAAATGAACCTTGAGGTCGCTTTTCTGTCGAAATGCCTTTTCGCAATACGAACATTCATATGGCTTTTCACCGGTATGTGTTCGTAGATGATAATCAAGACCACGTTTCTGTACAAATCCTTTGTCACAATACGAACATTCATATGGCTTTTCACAGGTATGTGTTCGCAGATGATCCTTGAGGTCTCTTTTCTGTGAAAATGCCTTGTCACAATACGAACATTCATATGGCTTTTCATCGGTATGTGTTCGCAGATGATCCTTGAGGTCTCTTTTCTGTGAAAATGCCTTGTCACAATACGAACATTCATATGGCTTTTCACCGGTATGTGTTCGCAAATGAACCTTGAGGTCGCTTTTCTGTCGAAATGCCTTTTCGCAATACGAACATTCATATGGCTTTTCACCGGTATGTGTTCGTAGATGATAATCAAGACCACGTTTCTGTACAAATCCTTTGTCACAATACGAACATTCATATGGCTTTTCACCGGTATGTGTTCGCAGATGATCCTTGAGGTCTCTTTTCTGTGAAAATGCCTTGTCACAATACGAACACTCATATGGTTTTTCACCGGTATGCGTTCGAACATGAACATCACAATTACTTTTCCACTTAAATGCTCTACTGCATTAAGGACAGTTGTGTATTTTGGTACTCCTTTGTTGCTGAGGTTGTACATTTGGCAGGAGTTCCTTTCTAATTCCTTTCATGGTACTCAATGACTCATCCATCTCAAGGTCTTCACTATCTTTATCAAGGTTATCGTCAACATCAGTGTTATTCAATGTGTTCTGCTCATTGACATCATTTGCATCACCATTGGTTACTTCTTCTTTTATTTCACGGCTTTCCCTCTCTCTAGTTTCCATTTCTCTTTGCCGAGGTTGTATATTTTGTACAACATCATTTCTTCCTTTCATCTTAGTAATTATGGTACTTAATGACTCATCCATCTCAAGGTCTTCACTGTCATCAAGGTTATCGTCAACATCAGTGTTATTCAATGTGTTCTGCTCATTGACATCATTTGCATCATCATTGGTTACTTCTTCTTTTATTTCACGGCTTTCCCCCTCTCTAGTTTCCATTTCTCTTTGCTGAGGTTGTATATTTTGTACAACATCCTTCCTTCCTTTCATCTCAGTAATTATGGCACTCAATGACTCATCCATCTTAAAGTCTTCATTAACTTCATCAAGGTTATCGTCTACATCAGTGTTATTCAATGTGTTATCCTCATTCACATCAATCGTAACATCATCGCTCACTTCTTCTATTTCATGGCTTTCGCTTTCTCTATTTCCCATATTTCTTTCATTGTCAAAATACATTGAAGTACAGTGATTGACACAGCCGTAATCTTCAGTCTGTGTAGCCACACTGCACAGTTCATTTGATTCTTGAGGTACATCACTGGTCTGTACTCTGGGTATGATGTTCTACATTGACAACAAGTAAAGAATTAGCACCCTCTCTTTTTTATACCATTATCCTATTGCTGAACTAAGTTTAGTTTCTAGAAAACAGTCCATATTTATGGCACTAACAATGATTACCTAAACTGCTTGGTGCAGTATGACGCAGATTTACTGTATATACAGAGAAGGGCAGTGCAGGGCAGCTAGGTCAGGGTATGGAAGGGTAGAGATCCCAAAGAAAGGTAGTGTGGTCCAGGGCAGCACTTCACATAAAAGGGCAGGGCAGGGCAGCTAGGCCAGAGTATGGCAGGGCAGACCCCTACACAGAAGGGCAGAGCAGGGCAGCTAGGCCAGGGTACGGCAGGGTAGAGCCCGACACAGAAGGGTAGTGCAGGGCAGCTAGGTCAGGGTACGGCAGGGTAGAGCCCTACACAGAAGGGCAGTGCAGGGCAGCTGGGTCAGAGTAGGGCAGGGAAGAGCAATAAAGTTTAACTAGTAAAGTATGAAAAAACTTACATCAGAGTAAAAAGAATCTGTGGCCCATCTGTGCTCTCCAGTCTTAATGTTGTAATAAAATAAAATCTCTTCCGATTTACAAGCATATCCAAACCAATCTGAATCCGTGTCATTTGAATCCATTTTGTCTTTCTTTACTTGGTCACTAGATCTCATTTGCATACTAAAATAAACATCAAATCATTTTTTAGCAGTCATCAAAATTGATCAGTGAGCAGGCCTCAAAATAATAGCTGGACATTAGACAAAGCCTGGCCAAAACTGGGACTTCCTCAATCAAATCTTTATTTGCCTGTCATCGTGACTAGTAAAGCTTAGTCAGAAATAAATTAGGACTATGCTAAAACATATTGGGCCTTAACTCACTTTTTTACAACATTTTAGCAACTTTTTGGCTATCTTCTTCAATTTGTCCTTTTGTGAATAATCTTGTGATATTATTGTAGGTAGTCTTGTGAGCATCCCCAATGTAGCCAGAGCCACTAAATATGAACAACCAGCTGAAAAGAGACTTCAGAATGTTAAATGTTCTAGGACGGCACATCCCCTAATCCCCCCACCCCTCCCCCTCAAAGCAGGATCATGTTCACCCTAGTAGCAGAGTGATGGAGGTAAGACAATCCAGTACAGAAGAAAAACTACTTCACCTTAAGGTGACTGCCTACTTTTGGAAATTGATTTAAACTTTTTTTAAAACTTTGATTTTCCGAATTTAAATTTAATACTGATTCCAAATCTGGAAAGAAAAATAGGGTGTCCCGAGCTCGTTTTTGACATAATCAGCATTTAATGGAAGCCTACGCACAAGCTTTTGGAGTAAAAATTGCGCCACCAGAAGTGATTAGAAAAAAAAAGAAGGATTCATAAGATAATAGTTATTTGCAGACTATATGATTGCATGAATGAAGGCTAGTCAATAACTCTACAATAATACATGAATATTGTGGACAAAAAGACAAAGAGATACATTGATTTGTCATATTTTGTAGTTTCAGTGCTCTTAAAAATCGCATAAAGTCGAACAAAAATCCCTACAAAAATCTAATTTTTCTTGTGTTACTGATTTAAACTTTTCCTAAAGTGTTGATAAAACCTAGCTTTTTAAGAGTTTTTTCGAATGAGCTATTAAAAAATAGTGAGTCCTGTGCAAAATTTGAGGGTTTTGCCCTGTTGAAGCTCAAAACGCGTATGGTTCTTCAATCACGTTCATGGTGGGCTCAATTCATGTTCAAAAGTAGGCAGCCACCTTAATCAAAAGTACCAAGGACAATAATAGCAATTAGATAAATGGACTATATGTACATAGTGATATATGTGTTGATTAGACCAATTAGGTAACCAATAACAATAAAAGACTCTAACCTATAGATTTAATCATGCAACAAAGTTTGGGCCGATCTAAGGTAAAGCAACTATTGTATTATTTTCAAATTCTCTTTCCTGTCCAAATTAGATAATTTTGGATCGTTTCCATTTGAATTCTTCCGAGGGAAAACTATGACTTATGGAATCAGTCTAGTATAGTTTGGGATGATATGATCAATCTGGAATAGGACTACATGTCTGTCCAATTTGGAAATAATTAAATTCAAAAAATCCTTCTGACTGCCAAATCTAACTCGGCCTATTGGTCTCTTCCAACTTTGTCAGTCTTGGGAATTTTTTCATCCAATTATTTCCAAATTGGACAGCATGTAGTCCTATTACCTATACTAATTTAATACTTATATAGTGCAAATTCACATGTGAATATGATCAAATGATCTAAGCTTGAGTATAGATAATACAGAGCCAATCAACAATAATACTGAGTAAGAATTCAAAAACCATGCACTTGCTTCTCAAATCTTCTAGAGTGTTCTGGCAATCCCAAATTGCTTAACAAAACACATATGAGAGCCCAATGAGACAATGAAACATACAATCCTGTTACAATACAGCAAATACAGCAATGGTGATGAGTGCTGTATAAGAATAGTAAAATTCCTCCTTCCCTCTCCAAATGCCCATTTTTCCTCCATTTTCTTTTTCCATTTTTTACATAGTTTTAAGACATATTTCCCCCTCCCATTGTTGAGTTCTTTGTCCAACTGCCCAAGTCCGTCATTATCCTTTAAAATATTGAAAGTATAGAATTGCCAAAATTAAATCTTGGGCTCCCTGTGGAAAAAGCAAGATGGCTTCCTTCTTGTAGCTTTGCCAGTCTATTTGAAGATATTTCAACCCCTAATAGTAAATTATCTTCAATAAAACTTCTTTTATAATACGTAAAACTTGTCTAGGATGATACCTTTGCTTCAAGTATGTTTAAATATCCTTCAGTTTGATGCACCAGTAAAGCAGAAGTACTCTTATATTCGCATCACTATTCACCAAAGTTCTCTAACACACCACACTATTCTTCGTTTGCAATAGACGTCAAAGCCGCCATGTTGGAAGAATTCGAAAAAAGATTTTTCAATGAATTCTTTTGAATATATCTTCCGACATGGCGGACCTCCTTTTTGTTATTGTGCTCTCTTGGGATTGATTGCAAACCAAGAATAGAATTGTTTGACAGGCTAGAACAAGTACCGAAGCATATTTAGTTTCTCACTGAATTTCATACCAATTATTTCTTGATATCGTTTACAAATGACTAGGCTGCGTTACCAGCGTGGTTGGTCCTTGTAGTGTAGTGGTTAACACATCGGACTAGCTAGAATTCCGAAGACGTGGGTTCGAATCCTGCCAAGGTATTGATATTTTTCTCTTATTCTCTCTACTTCATTGTATACACACCGAACGCATAATTTATTACTACTTTACTATGTCTATTAATTGCGTACTTATTTACGGTGTTCAACTTATCCATAGAGAAAAAATATCGCTCTGGGATCCTCACGATTACCCTACATTTCATATTCTGGCTGCGTTACCAGCGTGGTTGGTCCTTGTAGTGTAGTGGTTAACACATCGGACTAGAATACCGAAGACGTGGGTTCGAATCCTGCCAAGGGCATTGATATTTTTCTCTTATTCTCTCTACTTCATTGTATACACACCGAACGCATAATTTATTACAAATGACTAGAGTACTAGAGTGATCTCGAGTACTCAGCAGCCTTTGACCCTTCAAATTGCACTAAATCTCCACTAAGAAACACAATACGTCATTCCTGACTTCTCCCGACTTACCTCACGTATCAGTTGATCAGAAAAAAGGTCTGTCTTTGCAGGAAAATCAACCAAAATGACAAGATATTATTTGCAAGAAATGAGAACCAAGCACACCTCTCAGCAAGTGATAGAAGAAAGCGTTGTCTGACGACACTGAAAACGTCCAGGTCTGATCCAAGCTCAAGGGCGCACGTCCGGATAGTATCAGCCAATCAGAAGCATTTTTGTAGCACGGCGTTGTATTTGGCGGTTTTGGAAAAAGTAATGAAAATCCCTTTACATTTTTAACCAAAATTGTCATTAAAACGGCTACAAATGCCGTTAGCTAACAATATGTATATTAGTGTCAACAAAAGAACTTTGGTTGCCTATTTTCTGCAGCTTTTTACTCTTCATACCGCCCAAACATCTGTAGTCATCTCTTCACGAGTGTTTTGGTGATAAAAAGACTCTTTATTTCTCTTCTGGTTGTTTATCTACGAAAACCACAAACGTTCTCTAGACCACGTTTTTCCTCTTCCCCCGCTAAGCCTCTGGGGCTTAACACAGGGAACATTTCTCCGGAACATCCTCCCCTTCTTTGATGTTAAAAACATCAAGGTTCAAACTAATAGTGAAATACCCATAGTGCTCAATCTTAATACAAAAAACAACAAACGATGTGTGAAAACAATGTCCAGCAAATGTCTCTAGCTGACTCTGAGCAACTAAGATAATCAGTGTTCTCGCTCGATGGGGCACAGTTTCACGACTGCCTCCTTAGCACAGTGTCCTTAAGCTATATACATAGTTTATTCAAATCGCAAATAAATTATTGACAAATAGTAAAATACAAGTAAAAGCAGAGGCTAGCAAAAAGCGATACAAATAAGACAACAAAACACAATAATAGGCGACTTGAAAGGAATTTATGAGGTTATCCCTATGGGAAAACTCCCAAGAAAAACAACAAAACATGACAAAAATGCATTATAAAGAAAGAAGTAAACCCTAAGCAGCGTAATTAGCGAAAAATGCGTTATAAATGAAGTATAAGTATATGAATATGTACTAAATAAAGGAGAGACAAGCTCTCCACCACCCTGAGCCACACACCCGCACGCGCACCCACCAGACAGATTATGAAGTCTGTCCGGCCGATGAGCGCACACGCGAGAAACACAGAGCAACAGAGAACCCGTTTCCTCCTTAATCTAGACTCTACTAAAAAATATACTAATCGATGTGTACTGCAATATGTAAACATTAAACACCTAACTGAGACTTCAATTTCTGCTTAAATGATCTAAACCCATCGGTTTCAACGATGTTTTTAGGTAGATTGTTCCACATATTAACAACTCTGACGAAAAAGGAGTATTTGTAGCAGTTAACTCTGGCTGCTTTAACATAAAGTTTGTAGGAATGATTAGCTCTAGTAGACGTAACTTTCGTAAATTCAAAAAAGTCACGGAAATTTAGAATACCTAAACCGAAAACTATTTTGTAACATTCAACTAGAGCTAGGTAGTCCCTGCGGGTCGAGAGAGTAGGCCACTTCAATATTTTACATCTTTCTTCGTATGTCATTTCCCCTCTAGTATGTCGAAGTGCTAGTCTGGAAGCTCTTCTTTGTACTTTTTCCAATGCAATTATGTCCTTCACCAGGTGTGGACACCAAACGGGTGACACATATTCAAGGATTGGTCTTACGAGCGCGATATATAGCATCGAAAAGACTGTGGTATTGGCGGTGCCAACAGTTCGTAAAATAGTCCCTAGGACTTTGTTAGCTTTATTTACGGTGATGCCAATGTGTTCACTCCAGGATAGATTATTGGAGATAGTAACGCCAAGATCTTTGAAACTATTAACGTCCTTTAAAGTCTCCCCTAAGATGTACTTAGGTTTGGACTTGTCGCGCAAATGGGTTATACGCATAGATTCACATTTATCATTATTAAAGCGTAACTGCCATGTGCATGCCCATTCTCTAAGATGGTCTAGATCGTGTTGAAGAGCTAGTGTGTCTAGAACAGGGTCAATAAGCTGCCTGTGAATCTTGGTGTCGTCCGCGTACAGTTTCACATTAGAGGAAATGCGATCTGTGATATCGTTAATGTATAGCTAGAAGAGGATGGGACCTACGATTGTACCCTGAGGTGTTCCAGATACCACTGGAAGCCAGTTTGAACAAGTTCCTCTTATAACCACACGTTGGTGTCGATTAGTGAGAACATTTCTGAACCATAGAAGTAAGCTCCCGCATATTCCGTACATGTTTAGTTTTAAGAGCAAGCGCTCGTGTGGCACGCTGTCAAAGGCTTTCGCCAGGTCGAGGAAGATTACGTCTGTAGGGATAGAAGAATTTCTTGACTTCGCCCAATCATTAACAGTAGATAGCAGTTGAGTTACAGTAGATCTTCCTTGAAGGTAACCAAACTGGTTGTCGTTTAATACATTTAATTCACGCCAGAATTCAATAACATTGTTTTTGATAATTTTTTCACCAATTCTACATACAATAAATGTGAGTGAGATTGGGCGGTAATTTTCCCTAAGGTGTTTAGAACCTTTCTTGTGGATTGGCGTTACGTCCGCTATTTTCCAGTCGTTAGGTAGAGTACCAGATGTAAATGATTTGTTTAACAGTACTGTTATGGAAGGTGCCAGCATCAATGCGAACTCTTTCAGTATACGCGATGGAATGTAATCTGGCCCTGGGGATTTGTTAGGCTTCAGGCTCAGAAGATGTTTCTTGCCTTCATTAGTAGAACAATAGATGTTTTCTAGTTTTTTGTCAACAATGCGGTTTAGTGACGGAAAAGTATCATGGTTTTCCACAGTAAACACTGAAAAAAAGTACTCATTCATGCTACTAGCGATATCGTAGTCATCAGTTAAGATAGTGTCGTCGATTTTCAGCGATAGGAGATCGTTTGTCCCATTACGTTTAGATTTTACCAAGTTCCAGAAAGGCTTGGGGTTGTCTTCCTTTAAATCTTGTGCTAGATCGTTAATATACGCCCATCGAGCAAAGTTGCATTTCCGTTTGACTGTGTTGTTTAAACTACGGTACTTTACCCACAAATTCTCATCATTACATCTTTTGCTCTTTTGTAGAGTGACTTCTTCTTTTTACATAGTGTTATAAGTTCTTTTGATATCCATGGCGCATGGAGTTTCTTTTTAGGTTTCCGTTTCGGAATACACTCGTGTACAGCTGTGAACAGTAGATCTTTCCAGCAGGTCCAGTTATAATCAATATTATCCTCCAGAAAAGCACAGCGCCACGGAATGTGGCACACCGTTTGATACTGTTTGTCTCAATATGGGGCTCTTTAGTGAAGTCTAGCTTGTTTACAGGCCATTCTGAAGCGGGTAGGAGTAGAAACTCTGGGCCTTTCCACCATTTGTCTTGCTTGACAAGCTCAGACACAGTCTGTCCCCGAGTTAGCAAGTCAGCAGGGTTCAAATGGGTAGGGAAAAATCTCCACTGGTCTGGTTCTGTGGCTGCTTGAATCTCTCCAACCCGATTGGCCACAAACGGTTGGAAGTGGCGACTGTGTCCTCTAATCCAGTGGAGCACATCCATGCTGTCTGACCAGAATTGCCAATCACTCTTGTTGACTTCAAGTGTCTGTCCTACCATCTGCGTCAGTTTCAGCCCGTGACCAGCTGCCATGAGTTCAAGTCTAGGGACACTGATTGCTTGAAGGGGTGCTACTCGGGCCTTTGCAGCGACAAGGCAGCTGGTAAGAGTACCATCTCTGTATTCGTGTACAGCATACACAGCGGCACCGTATGCATTCAATGATGCATCTGTGAATGTGTGTAAACTTAGATGACTGTCCATACCGTTGTCTATCCGGAGGCAGCGTGGAACACCAATATTAATCAGGTTGGGCAGTTCTTCAAACCACACTGTCGCTTCAGTCTTTAACTGATGGTCGAGTGGTTGGTCCCATTCCAGACCTGCTCATGATTGTTTGGTAGTGTAGACTTGTCTTCCTTCCATGGTATTCCTACACAGTAGCGACCATTGCTATATGTTAGTGACTGTGATACAATCTCGTTTGCTTGCTTCTCATCTGGCTTGACGAGTGCAGTTGGCTGTGGTTCTGAGTCTGGCTATAGGTTCACCTGGCTCACCCTTTACTTCCTGTAATGAGCAATGTAGGTCGGACTGATCTACACCGATGAGTATATCAACAATGGGTCGTCTTCCTATCTGAGGGAACTTTAGACCATGAAGGTGCATCCACCTCTCTTTGTGTAGACTCCAGTCTATCACTTGCAAGTTACCGGTCACGCGTTTAGTTGTATAAGCTGTGGCAGATCTTTTCACTTGACCATCCACGCTCTCTATCACAAAGTCCACAGTAGAACTAGTAAGGACTGCTTGGTTCTCATTTAATACATTTACGGTTAGCATGGTGGTAATCCCCCAAATTCATTGGTTTGCGGTGCGGAACTTTCTTTGGTTGAGGGTACGGGTCGTGGCGTATTTTCTAGGGATTTAGTCTCGATTTTCTTAGGATCACTCACCGGTACTTTGGTGGACTCCTCGTTCTGAACTATCGGTTTATTGGGTTCTGACTTTAATATCTCCATAGTCGTCTGAATTTCCTTGGTTAAACGATCTATCTCTTGCTCTTTTATTTTCTGGTCCAGCTCTTTCTGAGTCGCTTGGTTTCTCTGCGGTGTATTAAATTGAGCAATTGAGGCAGTTGAAGCGACGTAGCGGCTGATTACAAAACGATTGACTGTCAGTTCGGTGTCGCTAAATTCTTTATCGATTTTCTCGAGTTCTGCTTCAAGCGCTGCTATTTTATCCACTTCTTCGTTTGCTGCATAATGATCACCTAATTTTCCAGCTGACTCCATTAGTTCCCTATAAGGCAAAGCTTAGTTTTGAAAACTCATGTCTCACCTGAGCTTTGCTCGTCGGTGATTCACTCTCCAACAGCAAATGAATCTCGTTCTGTAATCTGTAAAATTTCGCCTTAGCTGTAGTTGTCTTGCTCTTAAAACCACTCATGTCGATGTCGGCTCCTTCAACCTCACTCTGCTACCATGTTTTGGTGATAAAAAGACTCTTATTTCTCTTCTGGTTGTTTATCTACGAAAACCACAAACGTTCTCTAGGCCATGTTTTTCCTGTTCTCCCGCTAAGCCCTCTGGGGCTTAACACAGGGAACCCATTTCTCCGGAACAACGAGCTTCAATTCTTAAACTCTTTACTGGGTTGCCTGTGGCAAACCAGTCTTAAAATACGTCTGGTTTTTTTTCCCCTCCTCGACAAAATGGAAAAATTGCGCAATATTACCCATATATGGATTTGATGACGTGTCGATACGTTCATCTGCTAGTTCACATGCAGGCTATTGTGAAATCGAATGTGCATGTTCTTTGAGGATATATGTGGCCAAAAATTTATATCTTTAGCTTTTTATCGGGACATGAGCAAAGTCAATCATCGAATAAAGTTGGCGACCTTCAATTTCACGCGGTAGAGTTTCATCGCGGAGTTGTACTAGTAAGTAATTTATTCTCATTCGTGTTCACTGATTCAGTGATATTAAATGCTATAAACGAACATAGAAAGCATAACAAGGTTTTTCGAGTTTTAATTTTGATTTGAACGAAGACTAAATAATTTTGTAAGGGCAATCAACAAGCTTCAATGCCACGGCAAACACTTTTAATAACAGTCAACTTTACGCAATGATTTCTTCGATAAAATAATAAACGACCAAAGAAGAACTTGAAAAAATACTAAAGAGCAAGAAGAATACCTGAATATGCCGATGGAATCTTGAGGAAAAATCAGCCTAACTTACCATATAAATCAAGTGTTTCTCAATGAACTCTTAATTTGATCGATATTAGACCATAAACGCCGTCTCGGTCAACAACTCGAAGATTTGCCGCTAAAAAACAACCAGTGATATACGAACCCGAATAGAGACAAGCTGAATGATATTTCTAAGGAAATTCGTAGAAAAAGTTGGCTTATTTGAGTGAGAAAATGAATGTTTTATGAGTGAAATACTGACACGACTTCTTCCATTGGTTTCATTTGCCGCTGGCAAGTTTGGGCAATTCCATATTGTCGGGTCGCGGCAAGCTCAGTAAAATTAACTAGTGTGACATGCAAAACGCAACATTGTTTATTTGTGTTCCTTGACTTGATCGGAGCTTTGATGTCCAGAATACTACATAAGTAAAGGAATTTGTAGAAAAGCTCGTCTTATTTCGGCAAGTATAAATAAAAGTGCTGTGTCAGTTTTGTATTGTTTCGATTTGACCCAAATTTTTTCTCTTATATAAAGTTAGGTATTACGAAGTATCTTCAAAAAATGAAATAAAAAAGTGGGGTGGCCGACTTCGTTTATACATGCACGGAGATAACAGACGTTAATTTTTATGACATTTTGCTTATCAAAGCATTGAATGACGTAGGCAACCCAGTATACGTTCTTAGAGCGTCTTGTTATATAATTGATTAGTAAGCTTGGAATAGCCCACATAACATATGCGCACCTCCTGTCGAGGACCAACATCTTAGTTACGATGAAGATAAAATTTTTCATTCAACAAATTGCTTCAATACTTACTTGACCGTTTAAATTTTTGTTTTCAAAATTCTCAGTCTTCTCGCTCTTCTCTTGAGGTTTCCAAGCGCGATGTGTTCGATATCGGGTGGCACTGAAGACTCCAGCCTTCCAATTATTTTATAGGTAGAGAACTTTGAAAAAAACAAACACTAAACGGCCCCAAATCGCGCTGACACATCGCCAGAAGACTGAACAATGTTCAATCAAAGACTGCAGCAAGTTGAAGCATAACAGAATCGACCTTTTGCCGAATTGGCGGCCTAAAATTGAAACGAGTTGAAAAGACCGTTTTTTCAATGTTGCGTGCGCATCCAATCTGACGGGCACAAAACTGAAAAACGCAAATTCAGTAAAATTGAGAAGCCAGTTTTATATTTAAAGATTTAATAATCGATTTGACAAATTTTAAATGAAAAATCTCATAGAAATGTAAGACAATTCTCATTATGAAGCTCCTGTTCTGGCATCGTGGTCTGTCAAATTCCTTAAATGTGGATGTGCACTCGATGTGCACGCAACCTTGATAAAACGGTCTATCAAAACACCAATACGAGCACTAAAAGGAGCACCTTTACTTTAGTAACCTTACGAAGATTCATTATGTCAGGTGTTACATCGGCCGAGAAAAGCTTTGTTTTTTTAACTCTTTCTCAAAATAGTTTAAAAAATGGCTCAGAAAATTAGAATTTAGTTTACTAAAACTAGATCCCTATGGATTGGTAAAGTAGTATGTTTTTCTCATTTTGTCAAACAAACAAAAACAAACAACAACAAACAAAATAATAGAAAAAAGTTTGAAGTCTCGTTTCGCCGCCACCTATAGCATTTCAACGACCGTCAACTAAAGAACTACAATAAATGAAAACAAAAACAAAAAAACAAAAAACAAAAAAAACACAAACAATCTCTTTCTAGAAAATTCAAACCTGCTAAACTACGGTACTAGTAAAGATGTTAATCATTTTTCTCTCAAATCCTAATTCAGTCCATTATCTCCCTCAATTATTGTTTTTTCCGGAAAAAATGTCAGTTAATTTTCAATAGCGCATAAAGAAATACCATTGTTGTATTAGAATACAAAAAAGATATACAACAAAATCTCTTAATTAACGTCTTTTCTGAATACGAAGAATAAAGCTAATTTAACAAATGTGCACATATGTTAATTTTTTTTGTAAAAGTACTCTTATATTGTAAGCATGGAAGTTGTTCCTGTTGCTTTGTGCTCAAAAATTGTTTTACGAATATATGAAAAAAATGTGCTTAGACGCCAAGTGTGAACAAGACGCCATCTTTGGCTTACATAAAGGAAAATCGCGTTGGAAAAAATCCAACGCATGCGCAAACAATTTTGCCAGCAACGACAACGATGACGGGAAGTAAACAGTCTCTTGCTGCAATTTACGAATCGTCGAGCATTACGTAGTTAATGTCATGCATGTCACGTTATAAACATTAATCTGAATTTTCACCAGTATGTGTTCGTAGATGAAGATCAACAGCATCTTTTCTTGCTTATAGTACACTCAACAAAATTACTCGACTCTGATTAGTCGAGAGGAGTACAATAATAGGGTTAATTGTACTCCGTAGGAGTACCAAATTAAGTCGCTATGGCAACACGGTCAAAACAATGTCAAAACAATTATTTTTATTATTTTGTACTTAAAAACATATAAATAAAGTGTTAAAGCCGTAAGAACCAATCTTTTTTATGCATTTCACTTGCGCGATGGAATGAAAATCGGCCGCCAAATAGACAAAGATGAACGGCGTCGCTTCGCATTTTTTACTGAAATTTTGTTGAGTGAACTATAAACAAGAAATCGCACGATCTTCTCGTATAATTTTGAATTAATAGACACTCGTAATGTTTTGAAAGTCCTTTAATTGCACTCGCCTAAAGGCTCGTGCAATAAGCCTGAATCGAGATGACGTTTTACCCCCGTCTCTAGACCATAATAGTTTTTAAAATTCTTTCATATTAAATTTTTTGATTCCTTAGAGAATACAAGAACAATACTCATAATTAAAGAACGAAAGCAGTGTGAAAAGGATTATAGGTCTAGAGACAGGGGGTAAAACCTAATGTCGCTTCAGGCTTATTACAAGAACTTTCAAAACATTACTCGTGTCCTATTAATTTCCAAATTGTACTCGAGATCGTGCGATTTCCTATACAATTACCTTGCAAAAATACGAACATTCATATGGCTTTTCATCGGTATGTGCTCTTAGATGACGAACCAGAGTACTTTTGCGTTCAAATGCCTTTACACAGTGCGAACATTCATATGGCTTTTGACCGGTATGTTTTCGTAGATGATTATCGAGGGTATGTTTTCTTGCAAATACCTTGCCACAATACGAACATTTATGTGGTTTTTCACTGGTATGTGTTCGTAGGTGAGTTTCAAGCTTAGTTTTCTCTATAAATGCCTTATCACATTACGAACATTAGAATATCTTTTGGCCGATATGTGTTTGTAGATGACGACCCAGTTTATCTTTCCTTGAAAATCCTTTATCACAATACGAACATTCATATGGCTTTTCACCGGTATGTGTTCGTAGATGACGAACCAGAGTACTTTTGCGTTCAAATGCCTTTTCACAGTGCGAACATTCGAATGGCTTTTGACCGGTATGTTTTCGTAGATGATTATCGAGACCACCTTTCTGTGCAAATATTTTGTCGCAATGCGAACATTCATATGGCTTTTCACCGGTATGTGTTCGTAGATGACTATCGAGACCTCCGTTCTGTGAAAATGCTTTGTCACAATACGAACATTCATATGGCTTTTCACCGGTATGTGTTCGCAAATGAACCTTGAGGTAGCTTTTCTGTGGAAATGCCTTATCACAATACGGACATTCATATGGCTTTTCACCGGTATGTGTTCGTAGATGACGACCGAGAGAACCTTTCTGTGTAAATGCCTTTTCGCAATACGAACATTCATATGGCTTTTCACCGGTATGTGTTCTTATATGGATATTCAAAAACGTTCTCGTAGTAAATACCTTGTCACAATACGAACATTCATAAGGCTTTTCACCGGTATGTGTTCGGAGATGAAGATCCAGAGTATTTTTTCTTGCAAATGCCTTGTCACAATACGAACATTCATATGGTTTTTCACCGGTATGCGTTCGAACATGAACATCAAGAAAACTTTTCCACTTGAATGCTTCATTGCAATAAGGACAGTTATGTATGTTGGTACTCCTTTGTTGCTGAAGTTGTACATTTGGTAGGAGTTCCTTTCTAATTCCTTTCATGGTACTTAATGAGTCATCCATCTCAAGGTCTTCATTATCTTCATCAAGGTTATCGTCAACATCAGCGTTATTCAATGTGTTCTGCAAATTGACATCATTTGCATCACCATTGGTTACTTCTTCTTTTATTTCACGGCTTTCCCTCTCTCTAGTTTCCATTTCTCTTTCCTGAGGTTGTATATTTTGTACAACATCATTTCTTCCTATCATTTTAGTAATTATGGTACTTAATGACTCATCCATCTCAAGGTCTTCACTGTCATCAAGGTTATCGTCAACATCAGTGTTATTCAATGTGTTCTGCTCATTGACATCGATCGTATCACCATCCACTACTTCTTTTTTATTTCAATACTTTCACTTTCTCTATTTTCTATTTTTCTTTGCTGAGGTTGTACATGTTGTACAAGATCCTTCCTTCCTTTCATCTTAGTAATTATAGCACTCAATGACTCATTCATCTCAAAGTCTTCAATAACTTCATGAAGGTTATCGTCAACATCAGTGTTATTCAATGTGTTCTGCTCATTGACATCGATTTGCATCACCATTGGTTACTTCTTTTTATTTCACGGCTTTCACTTTCTCTAGTTTCCATTTCTCTTTGCTGAGGTTGTATATTTTGTACAACATCCTTCATTCCTTTCATCTCAGTAATTATGGCACTCAATGACTGATCCATCTCAAAGTCTTCACTATCTTCATCAAGGTTACTGTCAACATCAGTGTTATTCAATGTGTTCTGCTCATTGACATCATCATCATCGCTTACTTCTTTTATTTCATGGCTTTCCGTTTTCTCTATTTTCCATATCTCTTTTCATTGTCAACATACATTGAGGTACAGTGATTAATACAGCCGTAGTCTTCAGTCTGTGTAGACACACTACACAGCTCTTTTGATTCTGGAGGCACCTCACTGGTCTGTACTGTCAGCATGGTGTTCTACATTAAAATCAAGTAAAACATTAGCACCATCCCTGTTCTATGCCAATATCTGTTAGCTAAACATTTTTACGCACCTGTCCTTAGAACTCACTCCATATCAGGATATTAAATATAGGTAACAGTCAAAAGGTATGGGAAGAAAAGGTATGGGATGGGAATGTATGGGATGGGAAGGTATGAGATTGGAAGGTATCGAATGAGAAGGTATGGGATGGGAAGGTATGGGATGGTAGGGCATGGGATGGGATGGGAAGGTATGGGATGGGAAGGCACAGAAAGAAAAGGTATTGGAAGGTATGTGATGGGAAGGTTCAGAAAGAAAAGGTATGGGATGGGAAGGTATGAGATTGGAAGGTATGGAATGAGAAGGTATGGGATGGGAAGGTATGAGATTGGAAGGTATGGAATGAGAAGGTATGGGATGGGAAGGTATGGGATGGAAAGGTATGGGATGGTAGAGTATGGGATGGGATGGGAAGGTATGGGATAAGAAGGTATGGCATGGGAAGGTATGGCATGGTAGGGTATAAAAAGGGAAGGTATGGGATGGAATGGCATGGGATGTAAAGGTATGGGAAGGGAAGGTATGGGATATGAAGGTTCAGAAAGAAAATGTATGGGAATGTATGGGATGGGAAGATATGGGATGGGAAAGTATGGGATGGGAAGGTATGGGATGAGAAGGTATGGGATGGGAAAGTATGGGATGGGAAGGTATGGGATGAGAAGGTATGGGATGGAAAGGTACAGAAAGAAAAGGTATTGGAAGGTATGGGATGGGAAGGTTCAGAAAGAAAAAGTATAGGATGGGAAGGTATAAGATGGGAAGGTATGTGATGTGAAAGTTCAAAAAAAAGTATGGGAAGGTATGGGATGGGAAGGTATGGGATGAGAAGGCATGGGATGGGAGGTACGGAAAGAAAGGTATGGTATGGGAAGGTATGGGATGAGAATGTATGGGATGGGATGCAAAGGTATATGGAATGGGAAGGTATGGGATGTAAAGGAGCTGTATGGGAAGGTATGAGATGGGAAGGTATGGGATGGGAAGATATTGGATGGGAAAGTATGGGATGGGAAGGTATGGGATGAGAAGGTATGGGATGGAAAGGTACAGAAAGAAAAGGTATTGGAAGGTATGGGATGGGAAGGTACAGAAAGAAAAGGTATGGGATGGGAAGATATATGGGATGAGAAGGTATGGGATGGGAAGATATGGGATGGGAAGGTATGGGATGGGAAGGTATGGGATGGGAAGGTATATGGGATGAGAAATGATGGGATGGGAAGGTATGGGATGGGAAGGTATGGAATGGGAAGGCATTTGACTCCATTTTACTGAAATAAATATCCAGTCACATTATTAACAAGGGTGTATTATGAAGTGAGGTGTCAGACTGCAGAGCAAATAAAGTAGAAAATAGAGCAGCGTGTTAACTCCTTCCACATTTCTGTAACATACCTCATAGCTAGAGGCATACATTTCTTGGTTGACAAGGCATGCACAGGAAAAAAACCGGATTCCCAAATTAGGAGTTTGTTGGGAATGTCCTTGAATTCCTAACGAATTCCAATCCAATCCCCAGAGAGAACGAAATTGGGAACGTGTCACTGATTCCCAATGTTAGTTTGTCGGGAATTTTGTTTTTCTATTGGGTATTAGGAGGAGATTCCCAACAATAAATCCCAACGTTGGGGTATTAGGAGGAGATTCCCAACAATAAATCCCAACGTTGGTATTCAAATTGGGAATTCAAGGACATTCCCAACAATTCACAACTTTTGAACCTTTTTTTTCAGGGTCTAGAGACGGGGGTAAAACGTCATCTCGCTTCAGGCTTATTGAAACAGTCAAATCCTAAAGATTTTATAAATCTTGGGCTCCCTGTGGAAAAAGCAAGATGGCTTCCTTCTTGTAGCTTTGCCAGTCTATTTGAAGATATTTCAACTCCTAATAGTAATCTTTCTTAAATGAAAATTTTTCAAATAATCCATAAACCTGTCAAGGCTGGTACCTTTGCTTCAATTATGTTTAAATATTCTTCAGTTTGATGCACTAGTAAAGCAGAAGTAAGCTAATATTCGCATCGCTATTCACCAAAGTTCTCCAACAAACCACACTATCGAATTGTTATACAAACTAGAACAAGTATCGAAGCATATTTGAATACCATAAAGCTCTTACATTTTATTTTATTCGTTTCTCAATTTCATACTGATTATTTCTTGACATCGTTTACAAATGACTAGAGTGATCTCGAGTACTCAGCAGCACTTTGATCCCACAAACAGCACTAAATATCCACTAAGAAACACAATACATCATTCCTGACTTCGCCTGACTTACCTCACGTATCAGTTGACCAGTAAACAGTCTGTCTGTGCAGGAAAATCAACCAAAATAACAAGATATTTGAAAGAAAACAAGAAGTAGCCTGCAGAGTAGACCAGGCGTTTGTGTGATGGTTTGACGAAGAATCGCGGTTATGGGGTTCCTGTTTCAACTAAGCTCCCGCGAGAAAAATGGGCTCGTTATCAATTTTCGCTCGTTCCAAATTTCCAAAGTTCCCCCAAAACCCCGGTTTCCCTCCAAACCCACAAGAACGCCTGCTTTGCACAAGGTCACAATGACGGCTATCTTCTTAAAGGAAATCCAAAGCTTATCATGTTCGATAAATGTGCAACTTCTTAAAGTCGGTTGTCAGGAGCTAGTTTCATCCCTTCCGTACATCTACGATCACAATGGAAAACCTGTAAAATCACTCCCATATACACCTTGATTCAGTCAGAAATATGTCATTTCCTATTTGCAATACTATACACTACTGAACACTGAAACCCTAGTGCAGTCTGTTGCAGTCTAGTGTAGTCTAGTGCAGTCTGATGTAGTCCGATACCGTCGTGAGTGGAGTCTAGTGTTGTCCACTACAGTTTAGTGCTGTCTAGTGCAGTCCACTGCAGTCTAGGGCAGTCTAGTGCCGTTTAGTGCAGTCTAGTGTATTCTAGTGCAGTCTAGTGCACCCTAGTGCAGTCTGTTGCAGTCTAGTGTAATCTGGTGCACTCTAGTGTAATGTAATGCAGTATAGTGCAGGGTAGTTCAGTCTAGTGTAGTGCAATGCAGTATAGTGCAGGGTAGTGCAGTCTAGTGTAGTGCAATGCAGTATAGTGCAGTATAGTGCAGCGTAGTGCAGTCCAATTAGCGTAGATATACCATATGATTTATCTTAATTACTAGAAGACAATGGATGAGCGATTCCTGTATTTAGGAGCACGTGTGAGGGAGAAAGCGTTGCGTGACGACACTGAAAGCGGCTGATTCAAGATAAGCTCAAGGACATACTTCCGGTTAATATCAGCCAATCAGAAGCATTTTTGTAGCACGGCGTTCGACTGGACGGTTTTGGAAAAAGTAATGAAAATCCCTTTACATTTTTGGCCAAAATTTTTATTAAAACGTCAGCAAAATGCAGTTAGCTAACATGAGGTGTAAATTAGGCCCCGTCCACACAATGCCGGATAAATTTGAATCCGAATTTTTATTTATTCGGTTAGCCGTGTTAGTGTGGACGGAGAACATTTCGTATCCGAATTTTTTCGAATACATATGCGTTGACGTCATGATTGTCATGGAAACATGGCGGAGAGGCTAAAAAATTCACCGCAGTCTCAATTTCAGCCTCGATGCACCTGCTCAGATGTGCAATGAAGCGTTTTTGCCGCCTCTAATCTGACTAGTGTGGACGCGAAACATTTTATTCGTTTTCATGTGTGGACGGAAAACCTTTTTTTTCGGTTTCGGTGTGAAAGTTGCGGATTCAAATGCGGCATAGTGTGGAAGGGGCGTTAGTGTCAACAAAATAACTTTACTCGCCTTAATTACTTCTGCCGCTTTTTACTTCATGCTCTGCGGAAACATCTGTAGTCGTTTGTTCAGTTCAGAAGCTTCTTGAACTTTAAGGAAGCTGGGATTAACCATTCGGCTATTACATATAATATGCACAATCACCCCCTCCCCCTTTCGAGGACCAAAATCTTAGTTACAATAAAGATTTATCAATTAAATGCTTCACTCAGCAAATTGCTTCAATACTAGCTAAAGTCGTTGATTGAACCTTGTTCAGTCTTCTGAGGAAGGTTCAGTGCGATTTGGGGGACGTTAATACCCTGGTATTACACAGGCTGGACGATTTTTCTTCCGGTCGCGGCTGAAAAAATAAGTGGAGAAACATCATCGGGCCTCTGGGACCAGGGTAGGCCGTTAAGGGTTTTTTCTCTTCTCTTGAGATTTCCAAGCGCGATGTGTTCGATATCGGCTGGCACTGAAGTCTCCAGTTTCCCATTATTTTATAGGTAGGGAAGAGCGAATTTTGAAAAATAACTAAGCGGCTCCGAACCGTGCTGACACTGCGACAGAAGACTGAACAATGTTCAAGCAAAGACTGCAACAAGTTTTGAGGCAAATAGACCTTTGGCCAAAATGGCAGCCGAAAATTGAAATGGATTACAAATATACTGTTTTCTCAATGTTGCGTGCGCATACAATTTGACGGGCCACAAAACTGAAAAACGCAAATTCAGTAAAATTGAGAAGCCAGTTTTATATTTAAAGATGAGAATAATCGAGTTGATCGAGTATGATAATTCTCATATTATAAAGCCTCTGTTCTGGTATCTTGACCTAAATCTCGTACCCAGAGCCTGTGTTTCTTCTGGCCTGCGGCGAAGAACGAGGGCTCTGGAATGATCCATTTTTTGAGACCAGGATTTCTTGGACTTCCGGTATAAGGAAATAATCGAATTGATAAATTTTGGTTGAAAAATCTCATAGAAATGTATGACAATTCTCATATTATAAAGTTCCTGTTCTGGTATCGTGACCCTAATCTCGTACCCAGAGCCTGCGTTTCTTCTGGCCTGAGGCAAAGAACGAGGGCTCTGGCATAATCCATTTTGAGGCCAGGGTTTCTTGGACTTTCCGTATAAGAGCGCATACGTTAAAAGACTTGCCAATATATATATATATATGTTCCCCATTTCTAATTCTTATTTTGCTGATCGAAAGTAAACACAGGCTCTGTTTGAAAGCAGGCTTGAAAGGATGGTTTTCATTCATTATATTTTTATGTATGTGAATATATATGAAATATATGTTTGTACTACATGCGGTTGTAATTTATCAAATTGAGCTAATCCTCGCAGTATATGAAGCAACTTATGCAGCTGCAATTGAAAAAATCTGAGTCTTGAAAGGGATTTGAACCTGTGCCCTGGCGTGCGCTCATTATGTTTCACTTCCGGAAAACTGCGCATGCGCCAAAAAATGGATTATACCAGATTGTCGTGACCCGGACACGAGTGAAAATAGTCTGAGAATGCCCTGAATCCGTATGCAAATCAAAACATTTAAATTTGACTTGCAAACATGCAAAAAATGCCAAAACTTTAGTTAGTGTCCATGCTTGAAACTTAAGGCTAATTCTTTCATATTGTGTTTGTTAATACAGTATCTTGGTAACAAACATTTATTTTCTCACTCAAACCATAGTTAATCTATTAACTATGCTCAAACTCTTCAAAATTCGTAGAACGTTTTTCACTAGTGTCCGTGACCCGTGAAGTTCCATAAATTTGGATGTGCACGCAAAACACCAATACCAGCACTGAGCACCTTTACGTACTTTAGTAACCATACGAAGGTTCATTATGTCAGGTGTTATATCGGCCGAGAAAAGTTTTGTCTTTTTCTCTTCTCAAAATAGTTTAAAAATGGCTCAGAAAATTAGAATTTAGTTTACTAAAACTAGATTCCCATGGATTGGTAAAGTAGTACGTTTTTCTCATTTTGTCAAACAAACAAACAAACAACAACGAAAAAAAAACAAACAAACAAACAAAAATAGATAAATAAATATATAATAGAAAAAAGTTGAAGTCTCGTTTCGCCGCCGCATTTAGCATTTCAACGACCGTCAACTAAAGAACTACAATAAATGAACAAAAAAAACACAAAAAAACAATCTCTTCTAGAAAATTCAAACCTGCTAAGCTACGGTACTAGTAAAGATGTTAATCATTTTTCTCTCAAATCTTAATTCAGTCCATTATCTCCCTCAGTTAATGTTTTTCCGAAAAAAAAAGTCATTTAATTTTCAATAGCGCATAAAGAAACACCATTATTGTATTAGAATACAAAAAAGATATACAACAAAATCTCTTAATCAACGTCTTTTCTGAATACGAAGAATAAAGCTAATTTAACAAATGTGCACATATATTCCAATTGTTTTGTAAAAGTACTTATACTGTAAGCGTGGAAGTTGTTCCTGTTGCTTTGTGCTCAAAAATTGTTTTAAGAAAATATGAAAAAAATTTGCTTAGACGCCAAGTGTGAACAAGACGCCATCTTTGGCTTACATAAGGGAAACTCGCGTTCGAAAAAAATCCAACGCATGCGCAAACAATTTTGCCAGCAACGACAACGATGACGGGAAGTAAACAGTCTCTTGCTGCAATTTACGAATCGTTGAGCATTACGTAGTTAATGTCATGCATGTCACGTTAAAAACATTCATCTGAATTTTCACCAGTATGTGTTCGTAGATGAAGATCAACAGCATCTTTTCTTGCTTATAGTATACTCAACAAAATTACTCGACTCTGATTGGTCGAGAGGAGTACAATAATAGCGTTAATTGTACTCCGTAGGAGTACCAAATTAAGTCGCTATGGCAACACGGTCAAAACAATGTCAAAACAATTATTTTTATTATTTTGTACTTAAAAACATATAAATAAAGTGTTAAAGCCGTAAGAACTAATCTTTTTTATGCATTTCACTTGCGCGATGGACTGAAAATCGGCCGCCAAATAGACAAAGATGAACGGCGTCGCTTAGCATTTTTTTACTAAAATTTTGTTGAGTGAACTATAAACAAGAAATCGCACGATCTTCTCGTATAATTTTGAATTAATAGACACTCGTAATGTTTTGAAAGTCCTTTAATTGCACTCGCCTAAAGGCTCGTGCAATAAGCCTGAATCGAGATGACGTTTTACCCCCGTCTCTAGACCATAATAGTTTTTAAAATTCTTTCATATTAAATTTTTTGATTCCTTAGAGAATACAAGAACAATACTCATAATTAAAGAACAAAAGCAGTGTGAAAAGGATTATAGTCTAGAGACGGGGGAAAAACCTCATCTCGCTTCAGGCTTATTACAAGAACTTTCAAAACATTACTCGTGTCTATTAATTTCCAAATTGTACTCGAGATCGTGCGATTTCCTATACAATTACCTTGCAAAAATACGAACATTCATATGGCTTTTCACCGGTATGTGCTCTTAGATGACGAACCAGAGTACTTTTGCGTTCAAATGCCTTTACACAGTGCGAACATTCGAATGGCTTTTGACCGGTATGTTTTCGTAGATGATTATCGAGGGTATGTTTTCTTGCAAATACCTTGCCACAATACGAACATTTATGTGGTTTTTCACTGGTATGTGTTCGTAGGTGAGTTTCAAGCTTAGTTTTCTCTTTAATGCCTTATCACAATACGAACATTAGAATACCTTTTGGCCGATATGTGTTTGTAGATGACGACCCAGTTTATCTTTCCTTGAAAATCCTTTATCACAATACGAACATTCATATGGCTTTTCACCGGTATGTGTTCGTAGATGACGAACCAGAGTACTTTTGCGTTCAAATGCCTTTTCACAATACGAGCAATCATATGGCTTTTCACCGGTATGTTTTCGTAGATGATTATCGAGACCACCTTTCTGTGCGAATATTTTATCACAATGCGAACTTTCATATGGCTTTTTCCCCGGTATGTGTTCGTAGATGACTATCGAGACCTCCGTTCTGTGTAAATGCTTTGTCACAATACGAACATTCATATGGCTTTTCACCGGTATGTGTTCGCAAATGAACCTTGAGGTAGCTTTTCTGTGGAAATGCCTTTTCACAATACGGACATTCATATGGCTTTTCACCGGTATGTGTTCGGAGATGACGACCGAGAGTACCTTTCTGTGTAAATGCCTTTTCGCAATACGAACATTCATATGGCTTTTCACCGGTATGTGTTCTTAGATGACAAACCAGAGTACTTTTTCTTGCAAATAACTTGCCACAATACGAACATTCATATGGTTTTTCATTGGTATGTGTTCGTAGGTGAATTTTAAGCTTTTTTTTCTCTATAAATGCCTTGTCACAATACGAGCATTCATATTGCTTTTCACCGGTATGTGTTCGCAAATGACGATCGACATTATATTTCTGCCCAAATGCTTTGCCACAATACGAACATTCATATGGCTTTTCACCGGTATGTGTTCGTAGATGACGAACCAGAGTACTTTTGCGTTCAAATGCCTTTTCACAATACGAACATTCATATGGCTTTTCACCGGTATGTGTTCGCAAATGACGATCGACATTATATTTCTGCCCAAATGCTTTGCCACAATACGAATATTCATATGGCTTCTCACCGGTATGCGTTCGTAGATGACGAACCAGAGTACTTTTTCTTGCAAATATCTTGTCACTATACGAACATTCATATGGTTTTTCATTGGTATGTGTTCGTAAATGACGATTGAGATTACTTTTTCTTGCAAATGGCTTGTCACAATACGAACAGTCTTTAGATGGCTTTTCACCGGTATGCGTTCGTAGGTGAATTTTAAGCTTATTTTTCTCTATAAATGCCTTGTCACAATACGAGCATTCATATGGCTTTTCACCGGTATGCGTTCGTAGATGACAAACCAGAGTACTTTTTCTTGCAAATATCTTGCCACAATACGAACATTCATATGGCTTCTCACCGGTATGCGTTCGTAGATGCCGATTGAGAGTACTTTTTCTTGCAAATATCTTGCCACAATACGAACATTCATATGGCTTTTCACCGGTATGTGTTCTTAGATGCCTATTGAGAGTACTTTTTTCTGCAAATATCTTGCCACAATACGAGCATTCATATGGCTTCTCACCGGTATGCGTTCGTAGATGCCTATTGAGATTACTTTTTCTTGCAAATACCTTGCCACAATACGAACATTTATATGTCTTTTTACCGGTATGTGTTCGCAGATGAACCTTCAGGTCTCTTTTCTGTGGAAATGCCTTTTTGCAATACGAACATTCATAAGGCTTTTCACTGCTATGTGTTCGTAGATCCCCTGTGAAATGAAGCTGGAAATTCTTAAGAATTCCTAGGAATTTCCTAGGAATTCCTAGGAATAATGGCCTAAGAATTCTTAGGAATTCCTAAGAATTCCTAGGAATTAAGGTGTAAATTTTCACGGTAATTCGAACAAGAATTCCTAGGAATTCCTAGGAATTCTTAATTAAAATTCAAAAGGAAAATAGACCAGACAATTCCTAGGAATTCTCAGGAATTCCTAGGAATTTTTAGAAACAATGTTGTTCATGGTTCTTAGCTTGGATTTCTTAGGAATTGGTAGGTATATTTGAGAATTCGTGAGAATTTCTAGGAATTGGTAGGTATATTTGAGAATTCGTGAGAATTCCTAGGAATATTTAGGGCTAGCTAGGTGTTGTTGTGAATATTGATTAAAAGAGAAGAACAAGGAACCATAAAATTCATATGAAAAATATATTTCGAGGATAAAAATAAGAATACAAGTTTTTATTACACATTTAGGGTCGATATCCGTGTAATAAAGCCATGAATAAAAACCATATGAGTGAAGTGATACGATATCACTTCACGGTAAACTGGGAACTGGAATGTTTTTCATTTTATCGACCTTAAATGTGTAATAAACAAATTATTACATGTTAAGAATCTGATATCGTTCTTATTCACTTGTTTTTCCGTATCATATCGCTCACTCGCTTGGAAAAACTCGTGAATAAAAACGATATCAAGTTCTTAACATGTGATAATCTCTATATATTAGACATAGTAAAACATGTGAAATACAAAATTTACATGTTGTAATACAAATTTATTTAACATGCAAAAGAATGTGAAAATATATTATCTTTAGATCTGAAAATACTGTGCAATTGTGATGTAAACTACTTAATTTAGATATCTGAATTAGTTGATCTAATACAGGTAGTTTTTAACTATAAGAAATTTATAAATAAGCTTTAATTACACCAAATTTTCAAGGCAATATTGACATCTCGTGCTAATAATTTATAAGTACAGCACTTCATCATCAGTTAGGTTAGGTTTTCAGGAGGTTAGACCTACAAATTCGAAGGGTAAATTAGCTACATTATATAAAAGAAACAGGTTCCATATCTCAATACAACCTTCCATGAATAGTAGATTTAAGAAAATGCTAGGATTTTGACCTAAAATAGCCTCCTAGATTGTCACACTTCAATGTTGTAAAAATCGGTTTGTAACAGAGGACATTTTGATCGCTTACCTCAGCGAAATCTCATGGAAATTCATTGATCTATACCAGATTACCCTCAGGTTATGAAGTATCACATATTAGTTCGTTGTTCTCCGCTTTTCTCAAGGGATTTCAGGCTATTTAGAAGCACAATTATCCATGAACCATCCATGCTTAACACAAAGAACGATTACAATAACTGAATGAAAAGTCCGCCTAAATTCGAACTGTTGAATCAGCCAATCAGAGCAAGTAAGGATATTCAAATATGGCAATCCGTATCCAAATATGGTCAAAACTCTACACCAGTCCCGCTCGGTTAGTCATGCCAACATGGCGTCTATGAACGTAAATCTCGTTACTTTCATCGATATGATTTATTGAAAGGTATAATTTAGGATGTTTAGAGAAGTATTAAAAAAATGTTGGAGATGTAGTATAAACGTATTCATCGATTCCTCAAGGTTAGAAGTGTAGTATTATCTAACCTTGAGGAATCGATGAATTTCTCAAGGTTAGATAAATTATACATTTGTTTTAAGAATATGGTAGTTAACTAGATATTCATACAATTAATTTACTGTTTTAACTCTGATTGCCAAACTAACATTTTGATTCCTAAAAATTCTCAAGACTTCTCAGATGACTTTGGTAGAATGATAAGATTCTCAAAAATTCCAAGCTTTTCTCAGTGATTGAAGGTGTGATTCCTAGGAATTCTCAGGAATTCTAACATCAAAGATCTAAAGTGTTAAAATTTAATTTGCATATTTGAGAATTGTTGGGAATTCCTAAGAATTCTTAAGAATTCCTAGGAATTCCCAGAAAGTTGGGAATTCATTTCGCAGGGGATGGTTTTCAAGCTTACTTTTCCGCGTAAAATCCTTGTCACAATACGAACATTTATATGGCTTTTCACCGGTATGTGTTCGAAGATGACGAGCAAGATCACTTTTCTCTGCAAATGTTTTGTCACAATACGAACAGTTATATGGCTTCTCACCGGTATGCGTTCGTAGATGCCGATTGAGAGTACTTTTTCTTGCAAATATCTTGCCACAATACGAACATTCATATGGCTTTTCACCGGTATGTGTTCTTAGATGCCTATTGAGAGTACTTTTTTCTGCAAATATCTTGCCACAATACGAGCATTCATATGGCTTCTCACCGGTATGCGTTCGTAGATGCCTATTGAGATTACTTTTTCTTGCAAATACCTTGCCACAATACGAACATTTATATGTCTTTTTACCGGTATGTGTTCGCAGATGAACCTTCAGGTCTCTTTTCTGTGGAAATGCCTTTTTGCAATACGAACATTCATAAGGCTTTTCACTGCTATGTGTTCGTAGATGGTTTTCAAGCTTACTTTTCCGCGTAAAATCCTTGTCACAATACGAACATTTATATGGCTTTTCACCGGTATGTGTTCGAAGATGACGAGCAAGATCACTTTTCTCTGCAAATGTTTTGTCACAATACGAACAGTTATATGGCTTCTCATCGGTATGCGTTCGTAGATGCCTTTCGAGAGTACCTTTTCTTGCAAATACCTTGCCACAATACGAACATTCATATGGTTTTTCATTGGTATGTGTTCGTAAATGACGATTGAAATTACTTTTTCTTGCAAATAACTTGCCACAATACGAACATTTATATGTCTTTTTACCGGTATGTGTTCGCAGATGAACCTTCAGGTCTCTTTTCTGTGGAAATGCCTTTTTGCAATACGAACATTCATTGGCTTTTCACTGCTATGTGTTCGTAGATAGTTTTCAAGCTTACTTTTGCGCGTTAAATTCTTGTCACAATACGAAAATTTATATGGCTTTTCACCGGTATGTGTTCGTAGATGACGAGCAAGATCACTTTTCTCAGCAAATGCCTTGTCACAATACGAACACTCATATGGCTTTTCACCGGTATGCGTCAGAACATGAACATCACAATTACTTTTCCACTTAAATGTTCTACTGCAATAAGGACAGTTGTGTTTGTTGGTACTCCTTTGTTGCTGAGGTTGTACATTTGGTAGAAGTTCCTTCCTAATTCCTTTCATGGTACTTAATGACTCATCCATCTCAAGGTCTTCACTATCTGTATCAAGGTCATTGTTGACATCAGTGTTATTCAATGTGTTCTGCTCATTGATATCGATCGTATCACCATCCACTTCTTTGTTTATTTGAATACTTTCACTTTCTCTATTTTCCATTTGTATTTGCTGAGTTTGTATATTTTGTACAACATCCTTCCTTCCATTCATCTTAGTAATAATGGTAATCAATGACTCATTCATTTCAAAGTCTTCATTAACTTCATCAAGGTTATCGTCAACATCAGTGTTATTCAATGTGTTCTGCTCATTGACATCATCGCTTACTTCTTTTATTTCATGGTTTTCGCTTTCTCTATTTTCCGTATTTCTTTCATTGTCAACATACATTGAGGTACAGTGATTAACACAGCCGTAGTCTTCAGTCTGTGTAGCCACACTACACAGTTCATTTGATTCTGGAGGCACATCACTGATCTGTACTCTGGGTATGGTGATCTACATTGACAACAAGTAAAATATTAGCACCATCCTTTTTCTATACCAATATCCTACATGTATAGCTGAAATAACTTCCATTGCCTGGAAGACTTCAGTTTCTAGAGAACAGTTCTTATTTATGACAGTAGAAATGATTTCCTAAACTGCTTAGCGCAGTATGTTGCAGTATTACTGTACACATTACTGTACAAAGGAGAGCAGTGTAGGGCAGAGCCTCAAAGATAAGGGCATTGCAGAGCACCTAGGTCAGAGTAGGGCAGGATATGCAGAGCCCTACACAGAAGGGTAGTGCATGGCAGCTAGGTCAGAGTAGGGCATGGCAGAGCCCTATACAGAAGGGTAGTGCAGGGAAGCTAGGCAAGAGTAGGGCAGGACAGAGCCCTATACTGAAGGTCAGTGTAGGCCAGGGTATGGCAGGGTAGAGCCCCCAAAGAAGGGAAGTGTAGGCTAGGGAAGCACCTCACATAAAAGGACAGTGCAGAGCAGCTATGTCAGAGTAGGGCAGGACAGAAACCCACAGAGAAGGGCAGTGCAGGGCAGCTAGGAAAGGGTATGGCAGGATAGTACCTACACAGAAGGGCAGTGCAAGGCAGCTAGGTCAGAGTAGGACAGGACAGCGCCCTACAAGAGAAGAGTAGTGCAGGGCAGGTAGGCCAGGGTACAACAGGGCAGAGCCTTACACAGAAGGGCAGTGTTGGGCAGCGAGGTCAGGGTTGAGCGCCCAAAGAAGGTCAGTGTAGGCCAAGGCAGCACCTCACATAAAAGGACAGGGCAGCTGGGTCAGAGTAGGGCAGGGAAGGGCAATAAAGTTTAACTAGTTAAGTATGAAAAAACTTACCTCAGAGCAAGAAGAATCTGTGGCCCATCTGTGTTCTCCAGTCTTAATGTTGTAATAAAATAAAATCTCTTCTGATTTGCATGCGTATCCAAACCAATCTGTCTCCAATTCATTTGAGTCCATCTTGTCTTTCTTTATGTGGTCACTTGAATCCATTTGCATACTGAAATAAACATCAAATCATAATTTTAGTAATCATTAAAATTGATCAGTGAGCAGGCCTTAAAATAATGGCGGAAATTAGATGAAGTCGGGCCAGAACTTGGACTTGTATGATCAAATCTTTATCTTGTCTGTCATTTTGACTAGTAACGTTTAGTAAGAAATAAGGTATGACCAAGCTAAGACTTATTGGGCCTGATCATGACTAGTGATTGATTGGCCATTATTTTAAGCCCTGAGTGAGAATGAAAGCAATGTTATCTAAGCGAAGGTTGTCTTTCTTCCCCTTCGGCAGGCTTCCGGGGAAGAAGATAAACTATTGTGCATCAACTTTAGTCCAAAGATACTGAATGACATCAATTAATAAATTATTATATCGGATCTCAAATCTACTGTGTAGCCTTGAGGTTTAACTATAGTATAACTAAGTTGCATTATTTAGTGGTTCTGGTTACCTCAGGGATGTCATGGCTGTTTGTTTTAACTCAATTTTTTAATGTCATTTTAGAAATCTTTGGCTGTCTTCTTCAGTCTGTTCTTTTGTGAATATTCTTGTATATATTATTGTAAGTAGTCTTGTGAGCATCCTTGAGGTAGTCAGAACCACAAAATATGAACAACCAGCTGAAAGGAGGCATCACTGAGAACCATGTTTAAGTGTCATTACAAGTTCTGTGATGGCACATCCCCTAATCCCCCCACCTCAAAGCAGGATGTTCACCCTAGTAGCAGAGTGATGAAGGTATTAGACACTCCAGTATTTATTAAAAGTACCAAGGACAAGAAAAGCAATTAGATAAGTGGACTATATGTACACGGTGATATATGTGTTGATTAGACCAATTAGGTAACCAATAAGAATAAAAGACTTAAAACTCTAACCTATAGATTGAATCATGCAACACCGTTTGGGCTGATCTAAGGTAAAACAATTGTTATATTATTTGATGAGAATAAGAACAGTAAAATCCTCCCTCCCTCTCTCTCCAAATGCCCATTTTTATTGTTTTCTTTTTGCATTTTTTTACATATGTTTTCCCCTCCCATTGTTGAGTTCTTTCTCCAACTGCCCAAGTTCGTCATTGTCTTTTAAAATATTGACGCTCGAGAATTCACAGTCATTGTCATTGAACAAATTTAAATCTTGGGCTCCTTGGGGAATAATTATAGCTTTGCCAGAAGAATAGTAAACTTCAATAAAATAATGGAAACTTATTCAATAACCCGTAAAACTTGTCTAGGATGATACCTTTGCTTCAAGTATGTTTAAATATTCTTCAGTTTGATGCACTAGTAAAGCAGTTAAGTAAGCTAAATTTATTCGCATCGCTATTCACCAAAGTTCTCCAACACACCACACTATCGAATTGTTATACAAACTAGAACAAGTATCGAAGCATATTTGAATACCATAAAGCTCTTACATTTTATTTTTTTCGTTTCTCAATTTCATACTGATTATTTCTTGATATCGTTTACAAATGACTAGAGTGATCTCGAGTACTCAGCAGCACTTTGACCCTCCAAACTGCACTAAATATCCACTAAGAAACACAATACATCATTCCTGACTTCTCCGGACTTACCTCACGTATCAGTTGACCAGAATATAGTCTGTCCAGGAAAATCGATAAAAATGTTAGAAAGAAAATTAGAACCAAAAAGCACAACTGTCACCAAACACAAGTTAGAAACGTATACGCATGCGCTACTAAATGTCAACGAAAACATCCATGCTTGAATTTCAGCAGTATTACACTGATTAGTGTAGTCAAAGGTTTTACTCACGTAAATAAAACCTTAATTATTGTTCAATAGATTAAAAGACATTAATTTTAAAAGACGACTTGCAAGAAATAAGGTTAAAGGGTCCGTGTGACCGTTTATTTTATTTTCCCAGGGGAGAAGGGTTGGGATGTTTTTTTTTTCTGGAGGGAGTGATATAGATACGGCATTTTGAAAAACCCACACACAAATTAAACACGGGAACAAAATTAAACAAAAGCCGCGCACAATCAAAAACAAGGGATGGCCAAGCAGGGCCCAGGACGGAAGGCGTTGGTGGGGGTGGGAAGTGTTGGAGTTCTAGCAGGGGTTTGATATCAAGTGAATCTACATCCAGCCCGGCCCGTCCCCAATAAAAAATGAATTTCTATTGGGAAGCAAATATACTTGGCCTTTGAAAGCCGTTCTTTAAAGGTAGACTTTGTTTGCGCAAATATCTTTTAACATTATTCAATATGCTTTTTTTTACCTGTTTGTGTTCGAGGGTTGCCTTTGACATGGCTTCTATGGGTAAATGCCTTGCGACAAGCGCACATTTAAATGGCTTTTCACCAGTATGTAACAATGTTATCATCAAACATATGCTTTTTTTTACCAGTATGTGTATGAAGGTGGCCTTTGAGGTTCCTTTTCTGTAAGTAAATGCCTTGCGACAATACGAACATTCGAATGGCTTTCAACCACTACTTCTAGATGACGACCAAGATCACTTTTACGTGCAAACGATCTTATCGCAATACGAACAATGAAATGGCTTTTCACTGTTATGGATACGTAATACATGAAGATAAAGATAACTTTTGTACTGCAAATTGCTGGGTGTCAATCAGCTCATAAAAGTCTTTAAATCTCATATGCTGCCAATGGTAGTCAAAGCTGACCATTATGTGCTGTCAACGAAGTAGAATTCTATATTGAAAACCTGTGATTAAGCTAATGAACATTGCGCACGAGAAAGAAAATGAGGTTAGCAGTGAAACCGGGCAATTGGATGAAACAATCTTTCACGTGTTTGATGGGTAATAGGTAAATTACGAGCCTTAGATGAAACGACTAAAGAAGAGTGCCATACGAGCCTTTCACAACTTCAAGTCGCGTAAAAAATGAGCCAGCTCATGACAAGAAACCGTGGACAGCTGTTCGGCCTGTATAAGTATTGGTGGATTATACGGTGTATCTAGTGAGCTGGTAGAATCCCACGAAAAAGTAGTACATGATAGATAGTGTTTGATGTATTACTTCTTGTACAAAAAAAAACTTATCAAAATACAAACATTAATTGATATGGTTTTTAATTGGTATGTGTTCGTAGATGGCGACCAAGAACACTTTTCTGTATAAATGCCTTGTCACAAAACGAACATTTATATGGCTTTTCAACGGTATGTGTTCGTAATACATGAAGGTCAAGAGACCTTTTCAACGTAAATGCCTTTCCACAATGCGGACATCCGTATGGCTTTTCACCGGTATGTGTTCGTAGATGACCAACGAGAACAAATTTCTTTGCAAATGCCTTGTCACAATACGAACAGTTATATGGCTTTTCACCGGTATGCGTTCGTAGGTGAATTTTAAGCTTATTTTTCTCTATAAATGCCTTGTCACAATACGAACATTCAAATGGCTTTTCACCGGTATGCGTTCGTAGATGACGACTGAGATTTTCTTTCCGTGAAAATCCTTTATCACAATGCGAACATTCATATGGCTTTTCACCGGTATGTGTTCGTAGATGACCAACGAGAATAAATTTCTGTGCAAATGCTTTGTCGCAATAGGAACATTTATATGGCTTTTCACCGGTATGTGCTCGTAGGTGAATTTTAAGCTTTGTTTTCTCTATAAATGCCTTTTTACAATACGAACATTCGAATGGCTTTTGACCTGTATGTGTTTGTAAATGACGACTGAGATTATCTTTCCGTGAAAATCTTTTATCGCAATACGAACATTCATATGGCTTTTCACCGGTATGTGTTCGTACATGGATTTTAAGGACGCTTTTCTGTGTAAACCACACGTGACAATACGAACATTCAAATGGCTTTTCACTGGTATATGCTTCTAAATGACAACGATTTTGAAGAAGTTCCTTTCCTCCTTTCATCTCGGTAATTATGGTACCCAATGACTCATCCATCTCAAGGGCTTCACTATCTTCATCAAGGTTATCGCCAACATCAGTGTTATTCAATGTGTTCTGCTCATTGACATCATTTGCATCACCATTGGTTACTTCTTCTTTTATTTCACGGCTTTCCCTCTCTCTAGTTTCCATTTCTCTTTGCTGAGGTTGTATATTTTGTACAAGATCCTTCCTTCCTTTCATCTCAGTAATTATGGCACTCAATATATCATCCATTTCTTCATTAACTATATCTATGTTAGCGTCAACACCAGTGTTATTCAATGTGATCTGCTCATTGACATCAATCGTAACATCATCGCTCACTTCTTCTATTTCATGGCTTTCGCTTTCCCCATTTTCCTTATCTCTTTCATTGTCAACATACATTGAGGTACAGTGATTAACACAGCCGTAGTCTTCAGTCTGTGTAGACACACTACACAGCTCTTTGATTTTGGAGGCACATTACTGGTCTGTACTCTCAGCATGGTGTTCTACATTAACAACAAGTAAAATATTAGCACCATCCCTGTTCTATACCACTAATCTAAAAGAATAGGAAATATTCTTTGTATGTAATGGTGGACTCAGTCCCTAGGAGGACTGCAGTCAATATATCTTACAAGGTCAGGATAAGTTTACCAGGCTACCAATAGGTTAATCACAGCTCAGGATATAGACAGGTAGCCCAAGCTAGGTTTCTGTGTTGTTATGTTATAAGAAAATGTATGGCGATACTTAAAAAGCTCAATTAAATTATTGTCAAAATGTAAAATCAAGTAAAGAAATCTCAGTTGACTTTTAAAAAGTAGTATCTCTGGATTTTGAATTTGATCATTTTTAATGTTTTCCCCCTCTAATGTTTAGAAAGAAAACAGGAGAAAAAAAACATTAAAACTGATCAAACTAATGTTAAGAAAGAAAACAGGAGAAAGAAAAAAACATTAAAACTAATCAAATCCAAAATCTAAGTACATAGGGCTTTACTTTATTTCGCGTTTTGACAATTTTATTGAGCCTTTTTAGATATGGCCATACATTTCATTATAACATGATACCATAGAAACCAAGCTTGGGCTACCTGTGGATGGTATGGAAAATAAGGGGAGAGGGCAGGGGAAGTAAGAAGATTTAGCCCCCAAAATTGCTCAAAAAGTATTGATTTTTACCTTTTTACATTTTGCAATAAATTATATAATATTCTTCAATTTCCACCCAAAAATTTCGATAGTGATTTTTAATAGCGAGTAATAAAATAAAAATGGTTTGTGTCAACAAAGGCACTTCTGCTCAGTCAGAAACATTTTTGCGTTTTTCTTGGAAGTGATTTTGCGTTCAGTTACCAGTGCATTTTGAGTCCGATTTCAAAGGGAATTTGACAGATTTAACCGAAATTTTGAGGAAGTCATCTTGGATAGTTGTTCTTCAAAGGTGTGTCTCCGATTCTTGATTTTTTGCTTATTTCCAAAGTTATCGTGGATTTTGGCCTGCTTGCTAGTGATATAGCAGCGTCATAACATTAAGAGCATATTAAAAAGCAACAGGGCAACTAATCGAGAATCGGAGACACTCTTTTGACAAGTGATGTCTTGTAATCTCGTAAAGGTAATAAGCATTGGTTTCCGATCATTACCGGCTGTCATCGAACTCCGCGGAGAATGCCACAGTGAAAATTTGAATAAATCACTCTAACTTAAAAGGAGAATGTATTTTACAAAAACGAAAAAATAATAGTTTCTACATTTATTCAGCTTTCAGAAAATGTATGCTTTTTGAGGTTTGATTAAAAGGTTTTGCGCTATTAAGAGTTAAATGCACACTGGATGCTAGCCGGTACACTGATACCTTAATCTTGAGTTAAGTTCATATTACATCCTGACAGTGTACAACTTACTGCATTTCAACTAAATCAATAAACCCCCCCTCTCCAATAAGTTCCCCCTCAAATGTGCCTGAAATAAATAAGCCCCCTGGGGAGCTAAATAGAGGATTTACAGCATAAAGAAATGGCAGAATAGTTAATCTGAATAATTTATCAAGAACAAACTTACCTCAGAGGTAGAAGGATTTCCGTGCCAACTCGGTTCTACAGTAACGATGTCATTATAAAACAAAAAGTCAATTTCATCCAAGTCCCTTTCTTCTGTCTTTATATGGACATTTGACTCCATTTTACTGAAATAAATATCAAGTTACATTATTAAAAAGGGTGTATTATGAAACGAAAGGTAAGACCGCAGACCAAGAAAAGCAGAATGTGGCAGTGCAATGGGTCATTTCATAAAATGACCTTGTTAACTACAGCCATGAATTCCTATTTTGCTAAGCCAAATTCAGAGTATTCACATTGTAAATATATGGTTATTTATGAGCCCAATTATTCAACAAAAATTCACAGATGGCGCAGTAAATATCAGTGAATAGCTGGTTGAGCTCACTGGGACTGAAACAATTAACTTTTCAGGGTATGTCCAGCTTTTAATATCAGAGAAATTATGAAGTTTAGGATATGAAACCCTATTTAGTATTACTCCAGGCTTTGGCAACTTCTTCTTGCTAAATGCCCTTTTATTTTTATTTTCTTTTTTTTTTCATTTTTTCCTTATTCCCCTAAACTGTTTTCTCTTTTTGCTTATTTCTTCTGGCAACCTCCAAAGTTCATCATACTCTTATTCACAGTGATAAAGATCTTTTAAATTTTGAGCTCCCTGTGGAAAAATAAAGTCCTTCTCGCAGCTTTTTTCAGTCTATTTGAAGACTTTTCAACCCCCAATAGTGAACTACAATCAAAAACTTAAACTCAAGATTATTAAGATATCCATAAGACTTGTCTAAGGTAATACCTTTGCTCCAAGTATGTTCAATGTTCTTCATTTGATGAGCTAGTAAAGCTAATAGTGTTCGCATTACTATATATTTTCACCAAAGTTCTCGAATACACTACACTATCGAAATGTTTGACAAGCTAGAACAAGTAACGAAGCGTATTTGAATACAATAAAGCTCGTATATAATATTTTATTTGCTTGCTTATCTTCGTTTCGTTTCTCAATGTCATATAACCGATTATTTCTTGATATCGTTTACAAATGACTCGAGTACTCAGCAACACTTTGACCCTACAAACAGCACCAAATATCCACTAAGAAACACAATACATCATTCCTGACTTACCTCACGTATCAGTTGACCATAAAACAGTCTGTTTGTGCAACAAAATTAACAAAAATGACTGGAGATTCGAAAGATAAAAACCAAACACGACCGGTTGCCAATCAGGAGTTGGAAATGTATGCGCATGCGCCAAATCCTGAAAGAACCAAACATCCCGGTTGGGTTGCTCCAAAATCAGGTCGAGGTTTTAAGGAAAAAACATTGTGGTAGAAAAAAAATCTTAGAAATTGTTTAATAATTAAAAGGCATTCTCTTAACTTGAAGAGATGAGGATTAAGTATCCGGGACCGTTCATTTTTTTTTCTGAGGGGAGAGGAGTGGTGGTATTTTATGAAGGGGATATTAAAGGTAAATTAGCTAAAGTGCGCACGAATATCGTCATGCATCATGACGCCATCCACAATGTGCTATGCACATAAATACACGAAAAAACCCCATTTAAATCATTGAGCTCGTTGATTCAGATAAAGTATGCTATCTTTTATGGAAGAGGCGCGATATAAGAAAAAATATTATTATTATTATTAATTTATTCCAACCTCAGGATAATCAGATATAATACATTTCATATTCTGGCTGCGTTACCAGCGTGGTTGGTCCTTGTAGTGTAGTGGTTAACACATCGGACTGGAGTGCCGAAGGCGTGGGTTCGAATCCTGCCAAGGGCATTGATATTTTTCTCTTATTCTCTCTACTTCATTGTATACACACCGAACGCATAATTTATTACTACTTTACTAGATATAATACGAGTTTTTTTCCTGGTAAAAGTACTAGTCGGGACTTTTCCCAAGACCTGAGACTGTCATATTAACTGACTTAAAATAAAATAAAATAAAAAAATCACTTTATTTAAGTGTCTAGCCGTTCTAGTGCTTTCGCACTATTTGGGGACACTTTTCGTAACACGCACTACAACTTCATTCAATATTCTATGCACACAACTCTCAACTCACACGAAAAGAGTCTTGTTAACCCTGCAAGCAGAGCTTGTTTTTTCTTTCACTTCATAGGGCTGAACATCGTCATCGTCATCATAATAATAATAACAACAATATTAATAATGATAATAATAATAATTTATTTTGGAAGTTTATACCAATCGACGATCTTAGATCCATATCAAGCTTCAATCAAATATGTGGCCCCAAATACCTAATAGAATGTTTACCATTATCGAATATAGGAATATTGAAGTCACTATGTCTGAGTGAATAGCCTAAACAGCAGGCCGATCGGAGAGAAAAAAGTATGAGGTATTTTTCTCCCCCGACGTACAACCAAAACGGAGGGCAGAAAAAAGACCTCTGCTAGGAGAGGTCAGCCACACTGATCATCCGAATTAGTTCGGCAGTATTGGACATGACTCGGAATGTGTTCGTAGATGACGACCAAGATTATTTTTCCGTGAAAATGCCTTGTGACAATACGAACATTCATATGGCTTTTCGCCGGTATGTGTTCGTAGATGACAACCGAGATCACCTTTCTTTGAAAATGCTTTTTCACAATACGAACATGTATATGGCTTTTCTCCGGTATGTGTTCGTAGATGGGTTTTAAGATTGCTTTTTTCAGTAAACACCTTACCACAGTCTGAACATTTAAATGGCTTTTCACCGGTATGCGTTCGTAAATGACCATCGAGAGCACCTTTTTGTGTGAATGCCTTGTCACAATATGAACATTCATATGGCTTTTCACCGGTATGCGTTCTTTGATGGACTGTAAGACTACTTTTCTTTGTAAATGTCTTACCACAATACGAACATTCAAATGGCTTTTCACCGGTATGTGTTCCTAAATGACGAACGAAATCACCTTTCTGTGCAAATGCCTTATCACAATATGAACATTCATATGGCTTTTACTGGTATGGATACGTAATACGTGAAGATCAAGATAACTTTTCCACTTAAATGTTGCATCGCAATAAGAGCAGTTATAAAGGTTGCTATTCGTTTGATGCTGAGGTTGTACATTTGGTAGAAGTTCCTTCCTAATTCCTTTCATGGTACTTAATGAGTCATCCATCTCAAGGTCTTCATTATCTTCATCAAGGTTCTCGTCAACATCAGCGTTATTCCATGTGTTCTGCTCATTGACATCAATTGTATCACCATTGGTTACTTCTTTTATTTCATGGCTTTCGCTTTCTCTATTTTCCATATTTCTTTCATTGTCAACATACATTGAGGTACAGTGATTAACACAGCCGTAGTCTTCAGTCTGTGTAGACACACTACACAGCTCTTTTGATTCTGGAGGCACATCACTGGTCTGTACTCTGGGTATGGTGTTCTACATTAACAACAAGTAAAATATTAGAACCATCCCTGTTCTAAACCACTATCTAAAAGACTAGGGAATTTTTTTTGCACATGAGTGGTGAGCTCAGTCCCTAGGAGGACTGCAGTCAATATTACAAGGTCAGGATAAGTTTACCAGGCTACAAATAGGTTAATCACAGCTCAGGATATAGACAGGTAGCCCAAGCTAAGTTTCTGTGGTGTTATGTTATATTGCACATGAGTGGTGAGCTCAGTCCCTAGGAGACCAGTAAATATATTATATCTTATGAGGTATAACTTTACTCTAAGTAAGTACCCTTTTTGCAACCTTATACTTGTAAGCCATTATTACATTTTTCAGGTTGGCATATTTTGTACTTACAAGATTGGATGGATGGGGGAGGAAAGGACAGGACAGGACAGGACAAAATAATTATATGAAAGAATGATCAATCTGAATAATATTTATCAAAAACAAACTTACCTCAGAGACAGTAGGATCTTCTGGCCAACTGGGTTCTACGGTAACGATGTCATACATCTCCATTCCATCCAAGTCCCTTTCCTCTATCTTTATATGGACATTTGACTCCATTTTACTAACATAAATATCAAATCTCATTATTAGCAAGGATGTGTTATGAAGTGAGATGTCAGACTGCAGAGCAACGACAATCAATGCAGGGTACTTATATTGGTTATCAACCCAATTATTTAAAGTGCAACTACAGTTGAGACCTACCGCCTCATCCAATTTTGGAAGTCCTTGGAATCTTCCTCATCCAATTATTTCTTAATTGGACAGCATCGAGTCCTATTACATATTGTCTTTTTTTGCTGATTTCTGATTGGCTCCACTGCCCAAAATCGGAATGTATTGTTTTTATTCTACGATTTGATTCGTTCTTGCTGTCTAAGTAACAATTTATTATTCAATGATGACCCCTTGAACATAAAGCAATATAACATTTTCTATTTGGCACTCCATACAAAAAAGTACTTTGATCGTAATCCAAATACATTAAATAAACTAATCTTCATTCATAACTTTGATTTTGGCTTCTCCACAGTTTTTGTGGAACGCTGTTTGGGGGTTGATCAAAAACAAAAGAAAAAACATTAGTGTTCTTGCTATTTAGATTATTTATTAATATTATTATTAGTGGTCAGTGTTTTTTTAAATATCTCTGAGAAGGCTGCAAAGGGACTTGGCATCATAAGAAGATTACCTTGACTATTGTACTTCAGTCTGGGGTACACTTGAAAAGAGCTTAGGCATTTGACATAAATTAGCGGTGGGGGGAGGGGGTGGAGCTTTGAAATTGAGCTCGGAAAATGAACACCCCTTTGGGCTTGGTCAAAAATATCGTGGCCCTCCAGCAGTAAATACCTGCCAAACAAAACTGAAATAAGACGTGTCTTATGCACTCAATTGAAGAATCGTTGTCAGGTTCAGAAACATAGAACATAGAAGCTGAGACTGAAATGGCACATGGGAAGTACGTTAATTGGTTGCATGCTGTGACAGGCGACCCGTGTCACCATCCACTGTTTTTAATATGCGTTTGGTATTCTAAACTGACTGCATGGATGGCGCAAATGAAAAAAAAGATTATAATTTAATTGTCATTTCCCATGTGCCATTATGAACTCTGGTCTTTCCTTTTATTAAGGACCATTGTATAGTAAGGAATGTATGCACTATGGAACAATACGAGTTGATTAAAATGCCACATGTTTTGGTTGAATAGCTGAATTTTTTTAACACACAACCTAGACTAAGGCTGAGCAAAGATAACTAGAAACTGGAGTGTTATAGGGATTTTGTTAATAGATTGTAATTATGCATAAACTTTTAGTCTTTAGTTTTGGCTTTTAAATTCATACTATTATCATTTATTGTTATTTATATATTAAGGATGAGGGCAAAACAATTTTCATCTCACTGTACCCGATTTAGGGGGGAGGGGTGGTGTTGCCCAATACCCACCACCTCTGGAAGTTAAATCTTAGATTTTGTCTCAAAATAACCCCAAAACTAAAAGCCAAAAAACACAGAAATGAATGGACTGTCTGTCTGCATGTGTGCTAAAAACATATTTGTGTATAGAAATTGCCACTACAGACCCCCAGTATCGAGCATTTGAACAGGTCTCTGAGGGGGGAGGGGGTATGTACCGGTACCCAACACCTTAATTCATAAAATCTGGTCCCTATTTGGACCATTGTTTTGACCTCACCCCTAACTGCTCTCTGGAAGAGCATATTGTATGACAAGACTCTGTGTTAAAATAAAGGTTATTGGTGGTGGTGTTGAGGGCTGCATAGGATGAGCAAAATCTCCCCTCCCTTCCTCCCTCCTTGCTAAATGCCCAGTTTTCCTTCCTTTGCTCTTTTTCCATTTTTCCCAATATTTTCCCCTCTCATTATTGATTTCTTCCTCCAACTGTCCAAGTTCGTCATTATCTTAATATTGACGCCGTAGAATTCATAGTGATAAAGATTTTTAAAATCTTGGGCTCCCTGTGGAAAAGCAAGATGGCTACCTTCTCGTAGCTTTGACAGTCTATTTGAAGATATTTCAACCCTTAATAGTGAACTAAAGTCAAAACCTTGAATGCAAAATTATCAAATAATCCATAAAACTTGTCTAGGATGATACCTTTGCTTCAAGTACGTTTAATATTGTTCAGTTTGATGCACAGTAAAGCAGTAGTAAGCTTATATTCGCTGCACTATATTCACCAAAGTTCTCAAATACACCCCACTATCGAATTGTTTGACAAAATAGAACGAGCAACGAAGCGTATTTAAATGCAATGAAACTCTTACATTGTACTTTATTCGCATACTAATCTTTTTTCTCAATTTCATACCGATTATTTATTAGTAAGTCATATTTACCAAAGTCCAATACACTACACTATCGAATTAGTTTGACAAGCTAGAGGACGTAACGGAACATATTTGAATACAATAAAGCTCGTATATGGAATTTATTTGCATACTTATCTTCGTTTCTCAATTTCATACCGATTATTTCTTGACATCGTTTACAAATGACTAGAGTGATCTCGAGTACTCAGCAGCACTTTGACCCTCCAAACTGCACGAAATATCCACTAAGAAATACAATACATCATTACTGACTTACCTCACGTATCAGTTGACAAGAAAACAGTCTGTTTGTGCAGGAAAATCGAACAAACTGACAAGATATTATTTGAAAGACCATAAGAACCAAAAGCACGACTACCAAGAACAAGCCCAATTTCAATATTATTGCCAGAACAGACTTACTGCGCATGCTCGACAAAATAAGTTTGTTACTGGGTTGCCTGTGGCAGCCCAGTCTAAAAAGGGGTTGCGTGCCTCCGTATCTGCGTCAGAAAATGCGCAACACTATCCAAGGGTCTTTACGGCAGTACCCAAGAGTCCTTTGCTGACATATGATATGCAGATATGCGCGTAAAGTCGGATTTATATTCAAGTGTCAGTTGCCATCTACCATCAAAGTGTGTATTGCACAATGACAAAATTCCCTACCGTAACCTCCTAGGGGAAATGTGAGAAGGGAGAGAACCACGAGGAGATAAAAAGATAAGTGGTCAGTTTTCTAAGCTGTGATTCTTAGTTCGATTTACGCGAAATATATACATAATTTACTCCGTCAGAATCCCCTACAGATTTTGTAAGTATTCAATCGTTTATACTTTGATTTTATAGAAAAGTTTAAGACTAATTTTCACATATTTTGTAATTGTTATAATTTTCAGTTGACAACTTGACCTTAAGCCTAATTCACATCGTACAGAAAATTAAAGGTTTTGACAACGGAGTAACAGTGTAGTTTTTAAGAAGATATAACTAGCTAAAAACTAGTGTGAGCTGCGTCGGTGTTTCATTCTAATGAAACAGTAATGATGAAAAGGTAAATTGTACACCGTGAAAAGATGAAGAAACTTAAAAATATCATGAATAATTAATGACCTTAGAACAATACAAAATCACTAACGTGAGGCATGTTGTAAGACAATGGACTGGACTGGACTGGACTGGACTGGACTGGACTGGACTGGACTGGACTGGACTGGACTGGACTGGACTGGACTGGACTGGACTGGACTGGACTGGACTGGACTGGACTGGACTGGACTGGACTGGACTGGCAGCACATAATCTATTCCTTTCTGTACACTTCGAGCATAGACGTAATACATGGACAAATCTAGTCTTCGGGTCACTTTATTCCGCCGTCTGCTTTCAATAGGGATAGTGACATTCACACAAACCCAAGACGACGTGTACATCCACCTATGGTTATAACCATCGTACATAGCTGTCTCTTTAAGATAAGCCATACTAGCATACAACACGCCGTTGCTCAACATTATCGTTAGGTTTCTCGGATTGTCGTTCTTAAATAGACTTTTCATCTCTTTTGAAGCGGCAATGCTATTCGCGATAGATACGTATTTGAGTGAAACGACCTTCTTTTGTCCTTCGGCGAGGTCTAACATCGTACTTTTTTCTTTTGTATCTTGACAACACCACCGAGAAGCTCCTACTTGCTTGTAAGACATTTTAGTAATGTTTATGCGCAGCTTGTGTGTGGAAGGTGCATTTTGTAAGGTTGGAAACTGTTTATCGAAGAATTCGAGGTCTTTCAATTCTATCCGTGTAAAGTTCTGAACCCGATTGAACGCTGTTACTGTGGTAAGAAGAGAAAATATTGGAGCTAGACTGACCTTTTTTCAAAGACCAGTTAATACAAGACCATGTTCTTTCGGCTTCTACTATGTCAGGCAAATAAGTGACTTCATGACTCGCCATTGACGCCAAAACGCGTTTACCATTGAACCGAATGTACAAAGTCCTAGGATTGGCATAGCTATTAAAGGATGTCCAAAAATACACCCACTTTCCTTGGTCTTTCTTGAGCATGATTCTCGATGCTTTCCTCGTAGTCTCTTTTCTATCAGAGTGAATATTGTACACGTGTTTGAGGTCCACTGAGGCCAAGAGATTACCAGCATGCGTATGCTGAGCTTGAAGTGTAGGAAAAGTTATTCACACAATCTTTGTCTTTTGGGTTTGCTGAGCATACCACGTATTGCAACAGAGCTGATAATATGAAACACAACAATTTCATGTTGGTTGATCTTTCTCGAAGAGACGATGAAGAAGAGGTTCCTAATTTCTATTGATTCACGCAGTTCTCGCTGTCAACGATAACGTGGTAATCAAGAGCGGAAGAAAATTGCTACAGCAACTTACGCAAACACAGGTTCCGTTTTCCGGAATTGCGACATGCCACCGGAAGTGCCCTTGTTCATCCAAATGCAGCCCAAACAAAGTTCCTATGTACGGTTTATAAGGTAATGTATGGGAGTTATGATAAAGTCATGACAATAAAATGTTTACTCAACAATTTGCCTCAAAACTTTCTGCAGTTGTTGCTTTTACTTTGTTCAGTCTTCTGGCGAAGTTGTAACGCGATTGAGGCGGTTTAGTGTTTTTTTTTCTTCAAAATCCGCTCTCCATACATAATTATTTGGCCGTACTAAAAGGACTCAAATCACGATAAAACTTCACCAGAAGCTGAAACTGAACGGCGCTAACACACCCGAACTCAATATTTTCATAATCGATTCTAGATACAGTGAATAGTTAAATGATAAAACAGTTAATTCTACTTAAGATATGAGTGATGAATCTTGGCGATTTTAAGGTCATATTAATGTGAGCTATGTGATGTCATAGGACGCATCATAAAAAACTTTTCTGGGGCAGTTAAACATTTGATCATATTACATATGCTCATTTGCGCGTAAGAAATTGTTTCCGCAGCTTACTTTACTCCCATAAATCGTAGAGTAGAATTTAAATCAGTTGATTCGTGTTTATTCGATCTGAAATACAATTCATTACTTGGTTACTAGTCTAAACGCTTACATTGAGTACATAATTCACCTTCGTCTTCTCTACTAATTCATCAGAGTTCAAAAGTCATTGACAAATGGAAATACACTTCTTACTTTAAAAAAAAAGTAACATCTTCTTTTATTAACAGAGCTAGCTTGATTGGTCTATGCAATTTCTACGCTTCGCATACTTATATCTATTTGTTAATAAGCCTGAAGGGAGATGACGTTTTACCCTCGTCTCTAGACCATAATCCTTTTCACACTCTGCTTTTGTTCTTTAATTATGAGTATTGTTCTTGTATTCTCTAAGGAATCAAAAACTTTAATATGAAAGAATTTAAAAAACTATTATGGTCTAGAGACGGGGGTAAAACGTCATCTCGCTTCAGGCTTATTAGTTCTGGGTGCAAGAGTACCTTGTTTAACCCTCTTTAGCTGTCTCTCTTGCACCCTTTCCATTTTTTTTCTTATTGTAACATGTTTCACAATCTATTGAACAGTGATCTCAAGCCGTTATGTAATCAATACTACTTAATGGCAATGTCAATCATTTTTTTAATCATCCACTTCTTACGTATACTGTTCATTATTCAACGAAACAGAAATACTAAAAATAAAAATTATTAATAATAACAATCAATTAATAATTATTGTCCTGTTTAAAGCATAATCTTACGCAGTATTTATGGGAAAGGTAAATTGGTTTTATATCGGAAGTATAAACCGATCTCCAAGATGCACCACGACCACCATATAAAGAAATATGTGGCGTGCAAGACTATAATTTTATAGTTCTTTATGTTATAAAAGCAATGGTCAGTGCTCTAGCAGTGTGTAAATATATTGATGGTACACTTGGATAGTTGGGAGAGCAACTCTTACGCTACCATCGTGCTTTCCCAACTATCCGCGTGCACCATCAATAGATTTGCGCACGCTAAGTAATGAGCATTGCTTAATTGAGAGTTTTGAGGACAAAAATTCTAACACTGACCTTGACGCCACAAAGTTCTTTTTCCGTGTTGAGGAAATACGTTTTATTGACGTGAAAAGGTTATTTTGTTGATCATAAATATCTCAGGGCCCCGGGCTCAGGGCTAAACTATGCGAGCCACTGATTCGTCGGCCTTGTATCTAAATGAAAATGAAGTAACTACCATCCAACTAGCAAATAAAAATAAACACTCTATATATTTTATTTTCGTCGTTCTATTATTCTTGGTTTGCAATCAATCTCAAGAGAGCACAATAACAAAAGGGATGTCCGCCATGTTGGAAGATATAACAAAAGAATTCATTGAAAAATCTTTTGTCAAATTCTTCCAACATGGCGGCTGTGACGTCTATTGCAAACGAAGATCCCAAGCCACTTTTAACTACATTATTTCATCTAAAAATCTCCAAAAAACTTTAACGATTCATGAATGGCTTAAATTATTTCATATCTTTAAAAATGAATAATTACAATGCAAATAATTACAAGAGTATGCAGTTGCTAAAAAACCCCCCATCGTCGCCATTTTCTAATACCTCGTCGTCTTCTCTTGGTCGAGTGGCTTCCTGCAACAAAGAATTCGTGCAAGAATTAGTCTCACACTCTGGGTTCTCTGGCCCCTGCCTACCCACACACACACACCCATGCTTAACCCAACGTCGTAATTACTTTCAATTGTTGGATTGTGTTACGGTCACAAGACGTCGTTCTCGGATCCCCATACAAATTCACTGAGTTTAAAGAGAAAATGTAGGTAGATTTCTTTAGTTAGCTCTCTTAAAAGCAGTAAGAAGAGCCTCAATCAGCTAGAAAATGATATTTGACTTTAAAGAACTAACTAAACAAACCAAGTGAATAGTTCATTTAAAGTCGTAAATTCGAACATTGTCCGAACTTTGTGGTGATCCGTAACAACATATTTCTGTTAACCAAGTAAATAGTTAAAAAAATATACGGCCCTAAAGATGTGTATTCCAGGGGTTATTTTAAAAGTCTTGGTACCTCTTGTTCCGTTGCTTTCTCTGCAAGTGCACTTGCTAGCAGGTTAAACAGCTGCAAGAGTGAAATTAATGCAAATATTTTTTCATGAAGAATGAAAGAAAATAATGTTAAATGAAAAGAATAAAAGATTGGGATGTAAATACTGGGAAACTAGATGAATTTAAGAATTATAAATGAAAAAATAAATAAATAATAAACATAAATAATGATTAAATAAATATCATAATTACAAAAAAAAAAGAGCTCTGAGGATGATCTATGTGGTTACTAACTGCCCTATGCGGAGGACTTGAGACTCTCGGGGTCAGCGAACACCACTGTAAGACCTTCTTTTTATGACAAAATTGTCTTAAATGAGTACGACAACTTGCACTGTTTATTGCCATTTAATACAAATGAATGTAGTCAAGAGAATATGAACTAAGAGAAGGAATCCTATCTATATAGCCTTGTAACCATCATGTGCACAGTTTGATGCTATTTTTAGCTTGGAGATATTTTGAGCGAAGAACCTGATTGGTTGATTTCTTGAGGGTAGGCGGCTTCTAGTCTCGCAGTAAACAAAAACCTGTATTTTTGTTGCTTTTCATGTCCTAAAATGTGGCTTACAAGGAAGCATGATTATCGTGCGGGCATGGTAACGAGCTAAAAATAGCATCAATGATTCTAAAAATAGAATCAAAGTGTGCACATGATGGGGCACAGGGATTCCTTCTCTTAGTTCATTTTCGGCTTGATGTAGTGTTACTCTATACGTAAACAAAGACGTTTTACTATCCCCATGTGCGAAACCAATAAATATAAGGACAGCTTCATGATTGCAGGCGCACTAAATTATGATAAATTTAATTAATTCTATCAAGTATTTATGATATAATCTATTTATTATTGATTTTATTATATATTTCAGTAATTCATAGTATAGTTATTTATATTGTTTTGTATTGAAGCAATTCAGCCTTTGCATAAGTAGATTTTTAAAAATAAAGCATCTATCAGTTACATATTATTAATAATTTACAATACTCTGCACAGACCTCACTGTGTTAACTAGAAGTTACCTCTGGTATTCTTTCTCGAGTCTTTGCACTGACTTCAATACATTGAACATTATGTTGATGTGCCAGCTGTAAAGAAACAAAGCAATGAGTATCAGCCACTCTACGGGTTTTTGCGGCTACTGTCTCATAGAGGCAAAGGCACTTTGTCATTGGATTGTAAGTCATTGAGTAACGCCATAGGAAGCCCATCCCAAGCTCAAGCTCATTGGGTTTTAAAAAAGGGTTTTTAAGGATAAAACTTCACCCCCCCCCCCCCTCCTCCCCTCCTCCCCTCCTCCTCCAGGTGCGTTAAATGACTTCCCCTTATAGTTATGATTATAGCTATGGTTATTGTTATGATTATTGTAAATTATTATCAAACAGACATAATTGTTACCTGTTGGACTTGCTCTGGTTTGACTTTTCTGTAACCACAGCTTTCTTTATCAATTTTATTGGCTGCTATTATAATAACCACAGAATCTGCAGCATTTTCCACATACTGAGGGGAGAAATATGATCGAAAGTTATGTCTTTACAATATAAATACACTCAAACCAACAATAGTAGAATAAATAATATATAAAATAAATAATTAAATATAAATGGATAAACTGACAAATAGACGGATGGAAAGATGCATTATAGAGGGTTGTAAGGATGAGATGGGATGGGATGTGATGGATGGATGGATGGATGGATGGATGGATGGATGGATGGATGGATGGATGGATGGATGGATGGATGGATGGATGGATGGATGGATGGATGGATGTGATGGATGGATGGATGGATGGATGGATGGATGGATGGATGGATGGATGGATGGATGGATGGATGGATGGATGGATGGATGGATGATGGGATAGATGGGTTTCAAAATAACGGCTGATCAGTCGCCAGTCATGATTACTGACCAAATTAGTCCTAGCTTCGTAATACCTCATTTTGGCTAAATCTTACTGATCAAAATGACTGGCTGGACAAAGATTTGACAGGACAAGTCCAAGGGCGAATCCAGAATTTTACAAGTGGGTGGTAGGGATAATCTTATTCAAAGCTCCTTCAAGTTGTATCTATTCTCCATTGGCGTTCAGAAATGTCTATAAAATATTCTTTTTTTTAATTATTAACACCTCTAAATTAAATAGGGGGCTAGATATCCATCTAATCCACCCTACCCACTACCTCCCTGTTTTGCCCCTGAAGTCCCAGTTCTGGCAAAACATTGTCTGATATCCACTGGGGGGGAGGTACTCCCCTATATTCGCTATATGGGTGTGTGTCCTATATTCGCTATACCGGTACGTGCTGCCAAACAGGGTATGGTTTTCAGCGATTCTAAGGAACAGGGTATATAAAATTGTGCTTGCTCTGGGACAGGGTATATGAAATCATGTTCTCTCCTCTCTGGAAAAGGGTATCTATTTTTGCAATACCAGAACAGGGTGTGGTTTTCAGCGATCTTGCTCTGGAACAGGGTATGAATTTTAGCTGCTTTATTCTGGAACAGGGTCAGGGTTCAGAGGGCTCAGCGGCACATCCCTACCCTAAATGGGCAAGAATCCCCCCACTAGGGATATTCAGCTGTTTTTTTTTTTTTACAGTCAAAGTAAGAAAACTGTGAACGCCTTATATATTTATAAATATTTATAGAATATAAATAAAATATCTATAGAATGTTAAACATCATGTTCTGACCAATCACATGCAAGAATGAATTCATTTCTAATTAACTGTCACATGTGATTGGTCAGAACACGATGTTGAACATTCCAGACATATTTTAGGTGTTTGTAGACTGTGAGCAGTCCCTCTATTACAAGTTAAAGCTCCCTGGGGAGGAGTCCTTCCCTCCCAAGCCTCCTCAAGTGACGAGGGCAAATAGAGGGACTGCTCACAGACTAAGGTGCTTGCTGTTTTCTTACTTTGACTGCAAGGTCTGTATGCATGCCATGGAGTGCAATTCTTTGCAACTTACAGTATTCAAAGTTTTTATCCAGTTCTGTACATTCATATAACTTGCTTCATTACAAACATCAAATACTATTATAACACCCTGAAAGAGATGTACAATACAACACCATATATCAATAGCTTCAATGAGCTATCATTAATTAATATATTCATTTTTATTCTTACTTTTTGCATGCTCTCTAGACCAGCAATATTTAACCTGCCCATTAATCAATCATGTGTTAAACATGTGATTAATAAGAAACTTATGTTATTTTCTATTATTCATCACAGCCTGCAAGTACGAAAGTGGTCAAACTGGTCAAACTGGGTTTGAGCTACTAGTAATGAAAAGGCACCTCTGGCAGCTGCTTTACAGTCCATATATGACCCCGGAGCACATCTCTAACCAGTTTGAATTACTTAGGTTAAATAGAAAGTAAGGAGGTAAAACCAGAAAGCCTTAAAGTCAGAAAGAGAAACAAGTACCAACTTTAGCCCACATTGTGCAATTACTGGTTTATTCTACTTCAAAGAAAGCATGGGTGGGGTAGCAATTCAAGTGTTCATCTCCCACTAATGCAAAGGGTCATGGTTCAATTCTCGGACTTGTCAAGCGTGAGTAGAGTCTTTACTTTTAGTTGGTTCACTCATGTGTTTTGAGGGTTATTCTCTAGGTTCTCCGGTTTTCCTCCCTCTTCAAAATTCAATACTCTGTGTAATTCTAGTTACCCTAACACATTGTAGCAGACCATGGAGGCGAGAGGTGAGCGTTTTACCATCACACTACCCTGACTACCCTGATATGTTTAATCCTCACCTTAACATCTTTTATTGAATGTGCGGTGTAAGTCCTGAAGTCATCTGCACCTGCAGTATCCCTGGAGAAAAGGATGTGTGAGAACAAACACATAGATAAATGGATGGATTGATGGGTGGTTATGTGGGTTAATGGGTGGGTAGATGGATGGATGAATAAATGAATGAATGAATGGGTAATTGGGTTGGTGGATGAATAGATGGTTGGGTGGGTAGATGGGTGGTTGGGTGGATGGTTGGGTGGGTGAATTGGTGGTTGTTGGGTGGATGGTTGGGTGGTGGAATTGGTGGTTGTTGGGTGGATGGTTGGGTGGTGAATTGGTGGGTGGGTGGGTGAATTGGTGGGTGGATGGGTGGGTAGATGGATGGTTGGGTGGATGGATGGTTGGATGGTTGGGTGGTTGGGTGGTTGGGTGGTTGGGTGGTTGGGTGGTTGGGTGGTTGGGTGGTTGGGTGGTTGGGTGGTTGGGTGGTTGAATGGTTGAATGGTTGAATGGTTGGATGGTTCGGTGGGTGGGTGAATGGGTGGGTGGGTGAATGGGTGGTTGGGTAGATGGATGGTTGGGTGGGTGGGTGGATGGATAGTTGGGTGACTGGATGGATGGTTGGGAGGGTGGGTGGGTGGATGTGTGGTTGGGTGGGTGGTGATTAGATGGATGGATGAATAAATAAATGAATGAATGGGTAGGTGGGTTGGTGGGTGGGTGGACAGCTGGTTGCATTCATACATCAAGTATGAATGCATGAGGGTATAATTTGATCAAGAATGTATGTTATTCTTATAACTATCAATAGTATTATAGACATCACTTTTGTAAGCTTGGAGGATCTTGATGGTCATATGTATATCTTGATTTCGGGTTTCTAAGAGTAAAACTAATCAGATAGAATACCTTGAGGACTTATTTTGACAGTCGATGATTCAACAGTCGATCTAGTTGCATAATAAACTAAAATGTCACAATGTGTTTTATAGTAAGTTATATATGTATACCTACCATATCTGTAGGCTTTGTTTTTTTCCATTTTTCAATACTATGTCATGTGATTTTATTGTTCTGTCTGTGGATAACATTGAAATGTATTTTGTTAAATCTGTTAAACAATTAAATTAGTAGAAAAGAATTAAGGAAGGAAAGTTGAGAATAGTCAAGTTTTGCAAAATATCCACTGGCACCCATGCTTGCAAGACATGAAGAGATAACTAGCTACAAACTAGTGTGACCTGAGCTGAGCTGAGCTAACAAAATGACTTCCGGCAAGACAGGTCAACGATACCACAGGAAGCCCACTTTTAAGCCAACTCTAATAAATGTTGTGAATTGCTGAAATGGGCTTCCTCTTTCATGAAATGACATCTGGTTTGACCGATCGTCAAATGTTTATGACGAACCGTCTCATTTTGTTTGTATGGGACATGTATTCAATGATTGGCTGGTTTTTGACACGCTGTCAAAATGGGATCCCCTGGAAGTAGTTGTCATGTACAGTTACGCATGTGCATATGCGTATATATTTTGATTGGCGGCCATTCTTTCCTGGAGTTGATTCCCGAGAGCCACCACGCTGGCTACACACAATGTGATAGATCTGACTTAATATTGCCTTGTCCTGACAAATGCACCATGTTTGTGCTGCAAGGTTTTCTCACTCATATGAAAAATGCTCTATATAGCATTCAAATTACAACGATAATTAATGGCATACTTGTATAATTAATTAAGCTCACATTAAGCTTATGATAATAATAATTGCATGATTCATAAAATAATCTAGTTTAATTATAGATTTTATAGGCAGAGCTTGTAAATAATTAATGTCTGTTTTTGAAATTATTTTCAATTATTTTCAATAGCTATAGCATAATACACACAATTACTAATATAAGTAGTAAACAGGATTAGAGATCCTTTACTGAAATAATGAACATTTAATGATTTATTAAGACTTGCTATAATCAGCTGATAATAAAGCAAAATATTTTGAGTTCGAGGGAGCAGATGAGCAAACTATTTTCAATTATTGATAATTATCGCTAGAAAAAAATAAAGAACGGAAGACAGTCCTCGAAGTATAAAGCTTATAATATCAGAAAATGTTCTGAGAGTTTTCTTACCTTTCGTCTGCACGTAACAAGTGCTAAAAACTTCCCCTTGTAGAACAGACAATATTGAAGATTTTCCCACTCCACTGTCCCCGATTAAGGCGACTTTAAGGCCATTAGAAGTGTAGTTTTGTACCATTATTTGAGATACTTTTCGTTTTACTTTTGAACAAAATTTGTCTTGCTTTCTGGGAACTCTTGGCTGGAAGTCGGAGAAATGTTTACGAACATTTACGACCAGGTTCCGACTTGTTTTCGGATCATTGTCGGAAAGACTTCGGATTTTGACTTTAGGAATAGCCAACGAAAGACTGAGACTCGATGAGACGCGAATAAAGCGCTAGCGAGTGTGCCCTTTGCTTCCTGCTGTGAAGTGAATTTTCGAACAAAAAGTTTTTCATCTGAAGACTTTCGTGTCGGAATAAGTCGAAGGGGCTTCCTGTGTTAAATCCACAGGAAGCCCAGCTTCTCTAATAAAGTTTTCAGTACCTTCGGCTTACGGTAGCTGAACTAAATAATTTTGTCTGGACGGGATCGTAAACAGCCCTGCAGGCCGTGCATTACACGATGAATGCCATACAAATGTGCAGAATTGGAACTCGAATGCTTTGGCGCAACGTTGCCAGAGTGACGTTTGACATTTTTTTCCTCTTTTTTTGTTCTCTTCTTTTTTCTTCCTTTCTTTTCTTTCTTTTTTTTTTGTTTTGAATTAGCTTTAAGATTAAATGCTATTATGCTTAAGTCATACTCATAGCACCAGTAACGTAGCGAGGTCTCATTTTCACGCTAAATCCACATTGGAATGGCATGTGTCCCCCTTTACACCCCTTGTCCTCCCCTCTATGCTAGGGCATGGTACCCTACTGACTTGCAATCAAAGAAGGTACCCAATTCTAGAGCCGTTTTTCTTTTCCCATTCTTTTTTTTTCCATTTTTTAGTGTACAGCACACATTTCAGGAAGACTAGTCAAAGTTTCAAACGCAATACGAGTTCTGTTTGCTCACTTCTTGCGCTCTTATTTCTCGTTTAATTAATTAATTAATTTCTTTTTCTTTCTTTTTTCTTTTCTTTTCTTTTCTTTTCTTTTTCTTTTTCTTTCTTTCCTTTTTTTGATGTAATGTCTTTTATTCGAATCTTAAAATTTCGTAGTTCTCAAACTTTTCTTTCATTCTCCGAGAGCATCCTATGGCAACCTCCTGCTTAGCAACCGAAGAATTCTAGTATTACGTAGGTGGACAGGTGAAAGGCATTTGATATATCCCGAAAGTCAATCTCTTTGACCTTTTTGTGTGACCGGCACGGTTGTTAATCATCCTAGCACTATTGTTCTCCAGTTAACACATATTACAAAAAAGACATTAATTCGTGGCTAAAGGAAACACAAACTCTGCATACTCCGAAAATCGTCTTCTTTCAAGCTTCAAGCTTCTTTCTCTTGCCTTGGTTATCAGCTACCTTAAATTTAATATTAATCTTTTGGCGTAATTGTATAAACTGGCATTTATGACAAGCTAGAGCGCGTGAAGATGGGGGTTGCTGATGTCGAAAGACTTCATAACCTTGTAGATTTATCCCTAAAATCTCAGGAATTTGGAATTGTAAATTTTAAAGGTCTTCACGAACTGTTGCACGGGATTTTGACTCACATTGGGTTGAAATATGACGGGAAAAGTTTAAAGGAAGTTCACGATGGAGCAAGTACTAGTTTGGAAAAGCGGCCAAGTGACAAGGAAGAGATAATAAAGACGTCTAAAGGAGTTCCGATAGAATCTGGTGAAAGCGCTCGAGGCGATAAAACTAGTGGTTCAGAAGAAGAAGAGAAACCAGATGAAGACAAGGAGGTTTTTGAAGGTGATCATGATCAGATCAGCTCACTTCATGAACGCGAACAACATGATTCCAAAACGGACGAGGAGATTTCAAAAGATCAAGATGTAGAATCGTAAGTATTAACTTGTTTATTTAAGTTGTCTAAGACCTTTTACATCATTTATATGTGCATTATTTTTAAGAAACTATTAAGAGGAAAGAGTACTTCACGTAAAGGAAATGTTATTCTTAAAACGTTTGTTATCTTAACGCATTTTTATGTCAAAATATCATTATCATTCTCACGTGTCTTGAAGAACACCTTAAAAATGACAATAATTCTTGAAATATTTAAATAATCAAAATTTGACCAGAAATAATCGAAGTTTCCGACGGAATAAATCCGTTACAAATCATGAGATTATTTTCTAATATTTCTAGGCCTTGGTAATGGCGAACACACACGTATAGAATTCTAGATAATCCCTTAATCTAGCGTGAAATTCAGAACAATTCAAACCTTACAAAATACTAATGACTGTTTTCATGATAAACTCGACAAATATCCATCCCGATTCTATACGAATTATACTCGGATTTTAAAATATAAATAAATATTTATGTAAAGAAGAAAAATACTTGGAAAAATTGTTATTTTCGCGGGAATAGAGGTCAAAATTATTTTGATCGATTTTGTATGTTGACATTCAAATTGTTTTTTGTTCCTTAGGTAACGGCGCGTGCAGTCGTCTCCGTTATTTAAATTTAACAGTATATAAATCTCTTACTTCTTGAATAATATATATCTAAAATCCTAAACAGAAATTGGGCTTAATTATCTTACATTAAAGTTTTCAGTTTGCTTTGATTTTTTTTAGGTTTTTGGTTCAGAATTTTCAATTCATAAACGATTACTTAGGTGACAGTAAAATGAAGTAACATTGTAACATTGATCATTTTTTGTTTTAAATCATTTTTCTTAAGAACATTCGAGTTATATAATAATAAAAAATGAAATGGCTTGTAAAAGTCTCCCCAAAACCTAAATTTTATTAAATTATTTATTAAAAATAAGTGAGTAAAGTATACTGTTTGTACAGTTGTTTACATTAAGTTTTTTTTTTACAAATGGTATTTTATCTTTTTCCGAAATTTTAAATTTTATTCAAAATAATTGGAAAATAAAACTGCAACACTTTGGGTCAAAATGAAACATTTTTAGTAGGAAATTTTTAATAAGTTTATCAGATTATGTTATTTGGGCAAGCTTTTATCTTTCTTTGCAATCAGATATTTTATTCAGTGGGATTTTTAATAACAGTTTAATCCTAGCTAAGGTACTATCTCACCCCCCTGTCTCGCTCCCCTCTCAAATAAGCCCCCCCCCCCCTCACAACTATAGAATCACTTGTTAATGCACCAATGGAACATTTAATGATTGTTCAGAACATTTCTTTTTAGCTTGCTTCGTTACTGTTACTGTGTTTTAGTTTTGCTATTCACTATAATCGTAAATTATACTTGAGAGACTAACACAGGTAAATCAAATAACAAAAATGCCATGTACATCACTACAGATTATGCAAGACGGTCAATAGTAATGCTTCCGTTTAATCCTGAGTTAAAATCATCTTACATCCTGACAGCATACAAAATACTGCATTTCAACTAAATCAATGAGCCGCCCTCTCAATTAAGCCCCCTCTCTCCAATAAGCCCCCCCTCAAACGTGCCTGAAATAAATAAGCCCCCGGGGGGCTAAATAGAGGATTTACGGTAAGCTGTTTTGGAAAGTAAAATACAAAATTACATGGAAAGCTTTTTTCATTGTTTTAACATGAAATACATTTTTTCTTCAATTATTATTATTATTATTTTATTTTTTGTCCTGAAAATTCAAAACTAAATGTTTCAAATTAAGAGTTGTATTTATTGTATATTGTGTGCAGTGATAGTGTATGTGTGTGGTGAGTGAAACTTTTTGGACCAAATTTGAAACATGTATTCATTCTGAATTTGTTCCCCGCTATAAAAAAGGTTATCATTGTCATGTATTATCATCATTATCATCATCATCATCACCACCACCATAATCATCACCATCATCATTATCATCATCATATTATCGTCATCATCATCATCATCATCACCATCATCATTATTATCACCATCATTATTATCTTCATCATTGTGATCATCATCACCATCATTATTGTAATAACCATCACCATCACCACCTCCATCATCACCACCATCTTCACCTTCATCACCATCGCCATCTACATAACCATCACCATCTACATCATCATCATCATCATCACCATCTATCACCGCCATCAATCATCATTACCAACTTCGTCACCATTACACCATTATCACAATCATCATTAAAATGTTCATCACCATTATTGTCATTTAGCAAGAGACATTCACTCTCTCCCCCTATCTACACCTTTACCTTTACCACAGTGTCAAGTCGCTGTGCGTCGGAAATGAAACCATTACACCATCTGATAAAGTAAAGAACCTTGGCTGTAGGTTCGATACGCAGCTGAAAATGGACTCGCACATTAATAACTGCTGTAGAGCAGCTTTCTTCCATTTATTTAGTATCAGACGTATCAGGAAATTCCTTAGCTATGATACTGTGCAAACTCTTATTAATGCTTTTGTTACTAGCCGACTAGACTATTGTAATAGTCTCCTTTATGGTTTACCGGCCAATCAGTTATGTAAACTTCAACGAGTGCAGAATGCTGCGGCACGACTTATCTGTAATATCAGTAGATTTGACCACATAACTCCCACCTTGCACAAACTACATTGGCTACCCATTAGATACAGAATAGACTTTAAGATATTACTTATTACCTATAAGGCTATCCATGGATTATCACCTGAATATATTGCTGAACTCATTAAGTCTAAGGCAGAATCACGATACAATTTAAGATCATCCAAAGATCTGTTGCTCGAGAGACCAAGCATTAAATCTTTAACCACTCTGGGCGACCGCACACTTGAAGTTGCTGTGCCTAAGCTGTGGAACGCCCTCCCAGCAGAAATACGCACTACCAGCAGCACCCATTCATTCAAGAAGCTGCTTAAAACGCATTTATTCAATAAGCATTTTGCTGATACGTTTTATAATTAGATTTAATATATATATATATATATATATACACGATTATTATTATCCATTGACCCCTTGCAGCAACTCCTGTTGGGCATGATTCGGTGGGCAGAGCAATAGACACTACCTATGGCCAGTCCTTAGCTGCCCTCCTGGTTGCCCTGCTTTGGTGCTGATGCAACGGGCCTACATGTTATATTCAGATTATAATTTATATTTTTATATTTCTATTTCAGTTTGTAATGCGCGTGTGAGCATCTTCTTATGTAACACGTGCAATATAAGTATTAAGTATTACCTGATATACTCTTGTTTTTTTTTTTGCTTAACAGCCTGCGGTCAAAACAGAGACACCTGGAAAACAAATCAGCAATCTTGAAGACAAACTTAAACTCCTAGATGAACTGCCTTCAAATAAAACTATCATACAGGAAGCCCAACAGACTGACTCTTCCAACACTGACAACAGAAATAAAGAGAGTACCCTCTCTGGAGTCTGGCAGTTTATGAAGATTAACAGTAGACTCCAAGCTGCTGAAGAAGGGATCGATCGAGTCATGTCTCTACTCAATGAATTCCTTGGTGGCGGGAAGACCTTGGGTGAAATGTCAGGAAATATCCAAGATTTATCCAAAGAACTCCAGGATTTGAAAAATCAGCTCAATGAAAAAACACCTAAAGATATGGAAAATGTGTTGAAGAACTTAGTGAAAAAAGAGGACTTAAGGGAATATGTGAAGTGGCCAGCATTAGAGGAGGCATTACAGATACAGAAGGAAAAAAACAAGAAGGTGAAAAGTGGTGGGAAGGTGGATATTATGGATGTGGAGAAGGAGAGGAAGATGTCAGGTGGATCTTATGAAGGAAGGCCGCAGACCTCACCTGCTTCTCCCACTCCTGTTCCTTTATCTGATGTGCCGAAGACTGCAATGTTGAGTGAGTTTACTCAGGTAGGTTGATGGATGTATCAATACTCTGTTATTATTAACATCATCATCATCATTACTTCATGGACCATTATCATGCTTCATCATCATCATCATTACTTCATGGACCATCATAATGCATCATCATCATGCATCATTACTTCATGGACCATCATCATGCTTCATTATCATGCATTATTACTTCGTGGACCATCATCATACTTCATTACCATGCATCATTACTTCATGGACCATCATCATGCCTCATTATCATGCATCATTACTTCATGGACCATCATCATGCTTCATCATCATCATCATTACTTCATGGACCATCATCATGCTTCATCATCATGCATCATCATCCCTATCATCATCACATTATCATCACCATTTTCATCATGCTTTACCCATTATCAACATCACCATCATCATCGCAATCACAGTCATTACCATCACCATCACCACCACTACCAAAATCGTTTATGCAAAAATCATCACCATAATCGTTTTTGCCAACATCATCATCACCTTCAACATCCCCAAAATCATCACCACCGTCAACGTTATCAACATCATTACCATCACTATCCTTGTGTTCTTGATCCGACCATCTAGAATATAAAATTGAACACAATCACTGATAGTTCCACCGCCTCCTTTAGTATACGTTGCTCTTCACCATAACGTCCTGACAAAAAGCCTGATCGACCATCTCTTAATTGATTCATTCAGGTCTCTTCCAATGAGCTTCCCCAAGACCAAGATACTACACACCCCTCCCCTGAGGTGGTCGAGTGTCTTCGTCGTATCGGAGAACTTTCGGACGAGCACGACAAGGTAGAGAAACAGGTTAACGAAATGAATAAGATTCTCTCCAACAAAATGGACAAGCGGGATATCAACATTCCTCAAAACCTACAGGACAAGTTGGATGCTCTACAAAAAGGTAATTGTGGATGTACTTTAGAAATATGAGACTAGAAAGCGTCGCCATAGTCTCAAAAGTCTCGCGAAACGAAGCTAGCACAGTAGACGGAAAGTATACCTTTACTTGTACTAAAGCAATTTTCGTAAGACTGTGAAAAAGTCAGTGCCTTATGCGTGCCGTGCCGTGACCGTGATGTTTTTTTTGGCTGATTTTTTCTCGCGCAATGTGATTAGTCTGGCGCGGTGCAGTGACTTTGACGTGACCGTGTCCGCTGACTGTGCTGTGTTTCGGATATTCAATTGGATGAAGAGTAAATTCTCGCGCAATGTGATTGGTCTGGCGCGGTGCAGTGACTTTGACGTGACCGTGTCCGCTGACTGTGCTGTGTTTCGGGTATTCAATTGGATGAAGAGTAAATTCTCACGCGATGTGATTGGTTTGGCGTATACCTTCCTGTGTCACGACCACGCTCGTGCCGTATGAGCTTTTCACAATTAGAGTGTAATGAACTAGAAGTTATCATATTTTAAATATTTTCAACTTCATGTAGGCTTTAAAGTGCAAATGAACCCTTTGACAATACTTTCATTACTGATTCTACATCAAGTAAATAGTTGAATGGTAAAATATTTCTTGTATGTTTAAGGCCCCGTCCACACGTATCCGCATATCTTTGCATCCGCAATTTGTTTTACGGGTACGGGTTGCGTCCACACGCGGTCCGCAAATTTTACGAAAACGGATACGTGTGGACGGTGTAAACGATTCAAATACGCTGCGTATGGAAGCAAGTATTTTCGTTGCGCAAAAAATAATTTGCGGATACAAAAATTTCCGGGTACGTGTCGACGGGGCCTAATAAAGCCATAATAGACGTCACACTCATCCGCATGTTGGAAGTATAAACCTTCATAACTTAGAGACGCATCACTCAAATCGAGAAATATTTTACCAATCAACTATTGCAAAACCAGTACTCAATGTATTGTCAAAGGGTTCATTAGCACTTTAACATCCAACTGTGACACATCATCACACAATTATATTAGCAATTCCGAAGGTGAGGAAAGAACTGGGTCGAGTTGGTATTGCAGTGCATTGTGGGACAGTTTTAGGGACAAAATAGACGCCATCTTGGAAATATGTCCCATGTCCCCTAAAACAGCCCCACAATGCACTTCAATGCCAACTCAATCCAATTTTCGACTTCGGAAAGACTAATATAGCCATCTTAAGAATGACGAAATAGACGCCATCTTGGAAATATGTCCCATAAGGCAGCCCCACATAAAATGTACTGCAATGCCAACTGGACCCAATTTTCGACTTCGGAAAGACTAATATAGCCATCTTAAGAATGACGAAATAGACGCCATCTTGGAAATATGTCACATAAGGCAGCCCCACATACATTGTACTGCTATGCCAACTGGACCCAATTTTCGACTTCGGAAAGACTAATATAGCCATCTTAAGAATGACGAAATAGACGCCATCTTGGAAATATGTCACATAAGGCAGCCCCACATACATTGTACTGCTATGCCAACTGGACCCAATTTTCTTCTTAACTTCGGGACGACTAATATAGTCATCTCAAGAATATTCTAGAGCACAGAAAGCTCTCGAATCTGGAAAATTAATGTCTATAACTAAAATGAAGTTTATAATTCTGTTTTCAATTTTTGACGACAGGCTTGGACAGTCTCATGCAAAATGGCGCCTCGGGAAGTGGTGGAGAGCAAGTCAAAGATGTTGCTTATGATAACAAAGAGAAGATTGATGCAATTAGACGAGAATTGGCTGCAATGGCTCGGCAGGCCAAGCAGTCGTACATCGAACGACCTCCAAATGTACCAGCTATTGATAACGAAGCGTTGGATGCCATAAGAAATAAACTGTCTGAGCTGCAAGATAAACAGGTTAAACAGGATACAAGCGTTGGGAACACGGATCAGAAAATAGCAGAACTGATGGAAGATTTAAACCTAAAAAAGGTATTGGTTTTAATCTATGTATTTTTCAACTAACTTAGTTCCAACCCTCGATTTTATGATCACCTGAAATTCTGTACTTATCTCAGTTATGGCCACGACTAGCTCACAGATCAAAGTCTGCGCCCGGTTGTATGATAATCGCTATCCGTCCGATGATGGATGAATATTATCCAGTGGATAAATTTTTTGGATATCTGCATCGACCTATCCGCTGGACAAACTCTTATCCATCGTATACCGCTATCCGCTATTTGTACAACCGGGCCCTGAACAATCTCGTACGTACCCAGAGCCTTTATTTCTTACTGCGCATGCTCGAATAAATGATTTGATTGAATTTTTTTTTCATAGCTTTAGTTTCATTATCCTTTTTGAACATACATTTTTTGATGCAAAAACCTTTCTAAACCCGAACCTTATAACATTCATATTTTTCGAATACCCCCTTCAATCGTTTAAAATATCCTCCCAATCCTCCTTTCGACCTTTCAAGGTCCCCCATGTTCCACTAAAACAAATTTGAGGGTCCCTCATTATCTCCTCCACCCCACCCCCTCCCCCCTACCAACTTAAATAATGACTGGTCCCTAATTTACTTCCATAGCAAGAATAATACTCGATTGATAGACTCATTCTCCGATTAACCCTCGAATTTCTCTTCTCTTCTCTTCAGGAACACATCGACAACTTATACAAATACATTCAGGATCTTCAAGACAACAAAGCTGACAAAGACAACGTTGCCATGGAGATGGATCACAAGGCAGACAAATCGGCATTGCAAAATATGGTGAACACAACAACCTTTGATAGCTCGTTCAACATGCTGGACGAAGGACTCAAAGAAGCGCTGCAGAAAATGGATGAGTACATGAATGAAGAATTGGCCTTAAAGCAAGCATTGAAGCAGTTATCCTGTGATATGAAAGAGAAAATGGACAATGAGGCTTTGAAAGCTTTGCAGAACTATCTAGGTTAGAAATAACTATTTTCACACGCTAAATTACAATTCGATCTTGGAATACTCCAGTTTCGAGTTCTTTTTGCTCAGTCTTAGTCTTGTTTGTGTGTTATAACATTCAGCTATTCAACCAAAACCCGTGGCATTTTAATCAACTCATATTGTTCCGTAGTGCTTACATTCCTTACTATACAATGGACCTTAATGAAAGAAAAGAACACATTTGTACACAATCGAGGCTAAGACTGAGCAAAGGCGAACTCGAAATGGGAGTATTAACTAGTCTCCCACACAGCCGCTTTCACTGTCGTCACGCAACGCTTTCACAGGGGAGAGAGCGTTGCGTGACGACACTGAAAGCGGCTGTGGGGGGGACTAGGAAATAGCCGTGTCCCGAGTAAGTATAGCTAAACTATGCTTTAATCATAACAGAGCTCGTTTCATAAGGTACGAAGGTTACTTTGCGCAAAATAAAGTTGTTCTGATTTGCAGCCTCCAACTCTTACAAACTAATATATCTGTACTTGTTGGAACGAAAACGATACTAGTTATTTTGCTTTCTTTATTCTGAACAACAACACGCTTCCATACGATACGACGACAAACTCTCTCTGCCCTAGGCTCTCTCTACTTACAACGAAGGGTTCCCGAACCTATAGTCTAAATTTAATACGCACAAACAGTACTTACTCCAATCTTGTCACGTCTTTAGAAAAACGCATCGCAGATGTACAGAAATCCCGCACGATGATCGCACGTGAAGCTAACGTAGATCTGACAGGAGCTGCAGGGCTGCGCCGACCGTTGCCTATCGACTTCCATTGTATATCATGCAATAGACCTGTGGAAGTCAAATACAACAGTGATGTACAACCCTCGTTGCCAAAGGCGGATAGTATGCACTTGAAGCGGTCAAAAGGACCTTATATCTCGTATGAAATGGATCAGGTATGTTCGTCATATATGAGGGAAGGTCTGTGATATAGACCAAGTATATAGAACACCTGTAGGACGTAAAAATAGGTTTCATATCATTGAAATTCCTTTGTTTTGTCCTCCAAGTTGAGCTCCTTTGACATCACATGCAAGTGGTCTATTTGAAATTTATTTATTTCCTTTTTTTTCACTGAAGGTTCGCCATTATCAGCGGCCCATGTATCGACCAGAAAAGCTGACCAGCGGTGACCTGTTGACAAACAGACCGTGTGGAGGCAGCCATACTGTGATGACTCATCCAATCAGAAAACCCGTCAGGCTACATAACTCACAGCTCAGCCACGTGCTGAATGGTATGTATCCTTAGTGCGTAGATGAAACTTCGGAACATTGACGGTACGGTCACGCAATCACCACACCCTCTGAACCAATCAGAATGTTTTGTCACTGGAATGTCACGATACGGCACAACTTATGACGACATTCGTTGAACCAATCACAGCGTGTGAGATTACGGGTCATCCAATGAGAATTCTCGGTCACGACGTCACTTTTATTGTCACGGCACGGCTTCCTTTCTAAATCTTTATTGATTACCTTTAAAGGCTCAAGTCGAGAGGAACCGCCTGTCACGTACCCTAGATGGACTCGCGAGGTGTCAATCATCGACTTTGTTAAAGGGAGTGATGGACACGTGTATAAGGGAAGATATAAGGTATTCATTTTGCAAATCAGAAGAAAAGACTATTAAAATGCTCTAATAAGCGGGTTTTCTTATAAGCAGATATGGTACTGTGCGTTAAATACATAGCCGTGCATAAAGACGTACCGTGCCGTACCATAAACGTAACTGTGTGCACGCGTTACCATTTAAATGTTGTGGCACGTCATATACTGTACGTGCTGTAAGTCAGTACTCTGTGTTGCCCACTGACACCATAACCATTTTTACGGGAAGCCATTTCAATGTTAAGGCATAAGCCTTTTCTGAGTTCGATAAACAGGATGCATTGTGGTCTAGATTCGGTAGAAACAACACCATATAAGGCATGATGTTTGTACCAAAGCTAGACCACAATGCACCATGTTCGCTATCTCAGAAAAAGTCTATGTCGTACAGTGTATGAGCTGTAAGTCAGTACCGTACGTTTCCCACTCATACGAAAACCGCTCGAAAGGGTACAGACCATAATGCTCCTGTTTTGCAGGCAATACCACCCATATCACGAAAACATAAACAAACTCCCTCAGAAAGTGATCTACCACCTCTAGACAAAGACTCCACACCTCCTCTGACGAGACCAAAATGGAGCTCTGAACCGGAACTGTCGAGACACTTAAACAAGGTTAGACCACTGACACCGTTTTGGTTTTCGCTCATTAAGCTACTTCAAATATTGACTGGAGAAAATGTATCTTTATTACAAGTGAATGAGAAAGTAGCTTAAACACCGTGTAAAAACGAATATAACTATACTGACGTTTTGGAAGTTAGTTTTTTGTCAGGGTACAAGGTGTTATACATGGTGTTTATTCTTATATTCACTTGTAGTATATGCCTTATTATCAATCACGTGACCTTTTGGAGTTGACTGGGGGACAAACAAGCAGTTGACTGGGGGGCAACTAGCGGATGCTAAGTTAAAACTTATCAAAATAAGTCCTCAAACTATTGTATTTGACTATTTTCACGACATCAAACCAGAAAACAAGAGATCAAAACAACCTCCAGGATTCTACAAGCCATCAAAAAAGAGCTATTAACGGAAGTGACGTCTATTGATAGCAACCTCATGAACACACCATCGCAGTCCTAACTTCTAACAACTAAGTCTTTTTCAGATTGCATCTTATTAAACTTTATACATTTGTAGGATTTTTCATTAAGATTATAGAAAAATAAAATGATTGTGGATTTGTACACGTTTTCCAAAAATGATGAGACTATCTATAAGCCGGCGTTTTCTCAAAACAAATAGGACTGACTGACTCTTTTGTTTGATTTTAGTCCACGTCACCAGATGAAAGAGAGCAAGTCAATAAGAATAGAGACGATCAAGAACACATACCTACCACCCCTCCCCTGTCTAAAAGCGTCTCCCCAAACACGCGCATCAAGAGAATACTGAGTCAAAGATCACCTGATCAGGACCTAGAACGAGTGCCCTCTCCTTCACCACCGACTGCGAGGGAGAATGAGCACAAACATAGAATGAGTAGAGAAGAGTTTTTAGCAAAGGTAACAGCAAGAAACTTTGATTAATAAGTAACTTTTTATTTTAAATAAATAATTAAACATTTTATAATAAAATTGAACGATAAAAACATGTTTAAAATGTGACGACGTTTCGACGTTGCACAGCGTCATTTTGCAAGTACAAAAACAACTTTTTGTTTGATTATGTTATTATATGTATTTTTAATATATATATGTTATTACCGGCCAGGAGGTCCGGATAGGGAAAAACTGTGCCCGAGGTCTTGAATATACGGACCGAGGCCGTTAGGCCGAGGTCCGTGTTCAAGACCGAGGGCACAGTTTTTTCCTATCCGGACCGACTATAGGACGGTAAATAACTTATTTATTTTTTCCCGTATTGTTTTTACTTGTTTTGGTAATCGTTTTGTGTTGTCGTTTAGCGGCAAAGGATACCGGACCGCGCGCGCGGGCAGATACTTACAAAATACCGCCCGCTCAAACAGCCAATCAGAACGCACGATTTTTTAGGATACCGGACCGGAAAAAAATAACTATTGTTATTATTTCTATATATATTATTCTTTTCTAGTTTCTTTTTTTACTTGATAATGACGTTGGGCAACGCCGTGATGTTTTTATCTTTCAATTTTACTATAAAACTTTGATTAAGTTTTTCTAATTTTTTTGTTTGTTTTGTTTTGCAAAGAAGAATTGACTTAACACTTATTTCTTTTTTAATACTTTTTGTTTTGTTCAGCAACAAGAAGAAATGGCAGAGGATCGGCTATTTTCTCCACGAAAACATCAATCTGAACTGCGTACTACTCTCAGTGAAATAGAACATGCTGAAGATTCGCTAAACAAGGTAAAGACAGATTCTTTTGCGTCGTGCGGTAATTGTCTTGCTCGCATAATATTTTCTTCAATGACTTCTTGTTTCTTTGTTCTTTGCCAATTTTCACAGTTTACTATAGTTTGCTTGCTTGCTTGTCAATTTGTTTGCTTGCTTGTTTGCTTGCTTGTTGTTTCCTTGTTTGTTTGTTTGCTTGTTTTTTTACTCGTTTGTTGCTCGCCAGCTTGCTTGTCAATTAGTTTGTTTGCTTGTTTTGTTTGCCTGTTTGCTAGTTGATTACTTGTTTACTCATTTGCTTGCTCCTCGGCAAATTTGTTTGGTTGTTCGTTTGCTCGTTTGGTTGTCTACGCCTATGCCTGTTTATTTGCTTGCGTTCTTCGCGTTTTCTCGCTTTTTAATTTTGTTTACTTACTCACTTTACCTATCATATATCACTCTACATCTCATATCGTCACGTTTAATACATTTATATTTCCAGGGAGGCTACGTCACACGCCTTTACTCGCCCCAAATCCAAACAGAAACGCGCCCATCCAAAAGTGGTGGGAAAGACGTCGTCGCGTCTGCCATCGACTTGACGAAAGGAAGAATGAGCGTTGACAGCGTTGATGACATCATATCATGACAACAGATAAACTAATCGATAATTCGTCGTAGTTAATCATTGGTCCATCGCAAAAGAGAGAAATTCTGAGGTCCCATTCGTAAGATACAGTCTACTGAAAATAATTATGTACATCGAAAATCGACCTGTCAATTATGATATAATTTTGTAATATAGGAATAGAGGTATTCAGACACCTTCTCTTGATCGAGTCTCAAAATTATGCTTCTATATATTTATTGCTTGAAAATTTCCAAGACAAATGATAAATATGTTATTTACCGGCCAGGAGGTCCGGAAAGGGAAAAACTGTGCCCGAGGTCTTGAATATACGGACCGAGGCCGTTAGTTTTTCCCTATCCGGACCGACAATAGGACGGTAAATAACTTATTAATTTTTTCCCGTATTTTTTTACTTGTTTTGGTAATCGTTTTGTGTTGTCGTTTAGCGGCAAAGGATACCGGACCGCGCGCGCGGGCAGATACTTACAAAATACCGCCCGCTCAAACAGCCAATCAGAACGCACGATTTTTTAGGATACCGGACCCGAAAAAAATAAATAGCTTTTATCCACTCGATCCGTGGACATTTCTCAAACCTTTAAGATGAAGCACTGAGTTAAATACACGAAGTGATCAAAATAAATCTTATTCCCAATCGATATACTCAAGGAATGATTTACAGTATGAATTTTGAATTGAAAAAAGGGACAAAAATTTTGAGTGTTCACGGGTCAAGTCATTGTGATAGATACACCTACTTGCAAGAACGAGTTGTCATAGAAGAATAGAACATTAGTAATTTAGTCAGAAAGGAATACATTAAAAGACAAAAGAAAAAGTTCAGCTTCTGTGATATTCTTTTGATTTTTAATATAATCCCTATCCCACTAAATCACTAATGTTCTATTTTCCTATGACAACGTTCTTGCAAGTAGGTGTATGTAATAAACAGATTTAGCCATTGCGATATAGGCTTCCTTATAATGTAAATAACTATCAAAGAAGATGTGCAGTGGACTATTCTAACTCGGTAGCCATGTTAGACAACCTCCTTTCTTGGAAATAGCTAACTTTCGGCCCTCGGAGGCCTTGCAAGAGCTGCATCACAGCGGTCGAAAAATAAACCATTTTCAAAATTAGTCTAGTATACAAAGCTAACGAGAAAAGAAATAGTAAAACAAATTCCATCAAAAAAGTAAGTGTTAAGTTTCTGTTATATTTTCTGTTAGTATGGTATCCTAGATAACTTTTTGACAAGGGTTTTCGATATTTCTATTTTGTATAAAAGCTAGATTAAAGAGGATACAAAAGTATGTGTTTTTGTGATGGTCAGTTTTTGACATGCATCGAAGGTGCTCCAAGATAAAAAAATATTCATGTAAATAGTTTGTGACATAACATTTTTTTTTTTTAAATGCCAAGGTTTTTACATAGAAAATTGTCGACATAATCTCAGATTTGTCAGAATGCATGCTTCACAACTAAAAAATAAACCCTTTCCAAAACACATTTCGCATCCAAAGTTAACAAGAAATAAAAATGACACAAATTCATTCGAAAAGATTAAGCGCACTAATCTTTTTTGTATATTGTCCTGCCTCGCATCCAAAATATCTTTTTGAACAGGGTCTTTTATATTTCCAATTGGTATGAACCAAGAGAATATGAACTAAGAGAAGGAATCCTATCTATATAGCCTTGTAACCATCATGTGCACAGTTTGATGCTATTTTTAGCTTGGAGATATTTTGAGCGAAGAACCTGATTGGTTGATTTCTTGATGGTAGGCGGCTTCTAGTCTTGCAGTAAACAAAAACCTGTATTTTTGTTGCTTTTCGTGTCCTAAGATGTGGCTTTCAAGAAAGCATGATTATCGTGCGGGCATGGTAACGAGCTAAAAATAGCATCAATGATTCTAAAAATAGCATCAAAGTGTGCACATGATGGGGCTCGGGGATTCCTTCTCTTAGTTCATTTTCTCTTGGTATGAATGCTAGATGAAAGAGAATGTATGTTTTTTAGATGGCCCCAGTTTTAAACATGCATTGAAGTTGCTCCAAGATCAAAGAAAGTACTCATGTAAATCAAGGTTTGTGACAAATAAAAAAAGAGTTGAAATATTTGTTGACCCAAGTACACGTTCATTCAAGTAAGAAAAGCCACAATTTCTTCATGATTCTGATAACATTTTCCTAACATGGCTAAATCTATAAACAGGACTTATCGTTATGGTGTCCTTATCCGCAAAACCAACCACATGATTTCGTAGTCTTTGTATAAAACAAATTTAAAATAAATTTCCCTTCACAATATTCCTAACGATCTTGTAGTTCCAAATTTCTTTCTTACTTAGGGGTTGCATATCCAGATTCGTCCTTGTCACAATTTTTCTGCTTCATAAGTTTTGTCCCAAGCACCGCTTTACTTTGGTCAGCGGTCTCAGTTTCCATATCAACGGCGTTGACGTCATCTGCCCGACTTGTGGATGGCCTCTCGAGTCCTTTGTAATAATGGCTCTCGTTGCTCATGTTTTTATTGAGTTTAACTTCTTCATAAGCATTGGTTTTCTTCTTCGCAACAGGAACATCATATACAACCACTTTTAATTGATTTTTTTTCATCGTCTGACTGCTAAGAGACTCGTAAGTGTTGGATTCTAAACTCCTCTGGTTGTTAAGATCCATGTAGTGCGTTTCCATAGCAACATTGACGTCATTAACATTGAGTAGTATAGGGAATGGGGGTTCTAGCGCAGTGACAACCGGAGGATTACCCGCCTAAAGTGAATTCTCCGATTTTTACCGTTATTACCCGCATTCCCTGTTTTAAGTCTATAATATGTTAGTCTATATATGGAGTGCGAAGAATGTAAGAGAACTTTTAAGAAAGAAGCGGATTTGAAGAAGCATTTGAAAATGAAGACGAAGTGTATGAGCAGCTATGATTGCGGATGTGGTAAGAAGTTCAAGACGAAAGTTTATAAGAGTATATTTTTTTCCCTTTTCCCGGCAACCGTTTTCGGCTACCTTTTTTTGTGTCCACTGCCGCTCCCAAAAAGATGTGGAGGCGATGTCTTGGTTTGCGCCAAGAGTTCCAAAATGCATTCCTATTTTTCTTGTTGTTTTGTTATCCAACATCTAACAAATCAACAAGAAATACGAAACCCCTCTTAGGGGGACCTTGCAATATAGTAGTGGAGTATGGCTTGCGCACAAAGTAGTATTTTTGTGTCCGCCAGAAATGTCCGTGGAGGAGAAAGAGTCGTGGGTCGCGACACTTCTGCACTATCTTTGCCGCGGTAGTTGTACCAGAGTAGCTACGTAGCCCGGTATGCGAATTTCCTGTATTGTCTTTTGTGCTCTGTAGAGACCCTCCAAGATCTCCAGAAGTATTTGTATTGTCCGCTGTTTTCCTAGCATGTATGCAGCTATACCTGTGGCTATATACAAATACATCTATATCTGTGGGCAAACAGGTATGGATCCACGGGAATACCCCTATGGATCCATATGTATTCCTGTGGTCGAACCATATCCACAGATATATATGGCAACACCCAAAATACTATCCGAAGAGGAAATCGCAGACCTTTTGGAAGACCGCAAGAATGGTATGGGGCTGCAGAAGGTAGCCAAAAAGTACGGAATAGGAATACCAAAGATACGCAGGATAGAGAGGGAAAATGGAGTAGTGGTAGCAATACCCGAGAAGCCGCCAACTACAGACCTGCAGAAACATTTTCTAGAAGTGCAGGATTCCTTTGCTATAGTCCTGGACGACTTGCAGAAAGCCAGAGAAGAACTCCAAAATGCAAAGGAGGAATTGCTAGCCAGGATGGACCAGACACAGGAAGTGGAAGAAATAGATCCCGAGGTCGAAGACTTGGAGGACGAAGTGGAGGAAGTATCCACAAAAATAGACTGGCAAATAGCCGGCAATGTGCTATTTGCAGTCGCGGGAATTGGAGCCATTGTTTGGGCGAGCATGCGAGAACCCAAAGTCGTATACAAATATATCCCGGCGCCTATGCGACCGAAATCTACGATTCCGGAGATGGAGTAGAGACGTGCACCAGCCTGTCTTTCTTCTTTGCTTTGGTTGTCTTTTCCCTGCCTATTTTGCAGTACAGAGGCGGCGGCTGCGTCCAGTCTATCTTTTGCTCTTCTAGAAAGTGTCCCCAGACTGGAGTAGTTGCATGCTCCACAGTGCAGCCCTCCAATACGCACTCTGGGCATTTTTCGGAAAGGAACAGTATTGTCCTTTCTTTTTTTCTGTATGTGGTTTTGGCGTATTTCCAGCATTGGTATTCTCCTGGCTGCATATGCAGTGCCTGCGTGCATTCTTTGTTTGGCGGCGCTGGCGACACTTCCAGTAGTCTGTCTGGATTTCTGGGCATTGCATGGTCTATCTTTCCCACCAATTCGTGGTATGTGTCCAAACCGGGTCCTTCCGACACAAAGATGGTTGCTATGCCATTTTGCCACTCTAGCAATACTTCTTCTTTTGGTATGGCAGTGCGTATGTTGCCGCTGGCTTCGAACTTTCCAGCTGCAAATGCATCCAATAGCGCATCTATGGCCCATGCTACGGAAGTTTCTTTTGCTCCCTTGCGCAAAGCTACACGGTGCCCTTTGGCGGGCCAATCGGGCTCTACGTTCTTTGGTACTGCATAGCCTAGTATTTTGTAGTCGCCTGCGGGTATTTGGTCCATTCGGTGTACTTTGGCCCTAGGCGTCTCTGGGCCAAACGGGCTTTCCTCTCCAAAGAACAATTTGCGCAGATTGTCTGTCCTTTTGGAGGTCCTATCTAATAGTTTCCTGTAGTTCTCCAACTCTTTCTCTATCTTCTTCCTGTCCTCTTCTTTCTGCCGCAGGATGGAGTTTCTCTGCTCCAAGAGTTCTGCGTGGTATCTTTTCGTGGCTTCGACCCACTCGTCTCCCTCCATATCGTCTCGAATATCTTCCAATCTCTGCTCCCGCTTTCTTTTGGATAGGAAGGATATTCTGCGGTCCGTAGGTACTTCCAGGATGCCAAACAAACTCTTTTCCACTCCTATTCGTTGTGCTTTCTTTGTGCGCCAAACCCACTCTACGTGCTCCGTAGTTGGGAGAAACTCTGCAATCGTTGGTGGATCTTTGTGTACGCGTGTGGGTTTGTTAGACTCTGCCAATACAGTGGGAGAGTCTTTGGTGTAGCAGCGCAGCGGAGCTATTTCCACAGGATCCATAGCAAGTACGTCTATGCGAAATATGGGACATTTTCGCAGACCAAACTCTGCTATGGTCCAAAGTACACATTGCTCCCATTTGTCGTTGCCCCGCACACGCACTCCGGCTATCCTATGCGTTCCCAAATTGCAGTACCAGGCAAGGAATATTTCTTTTGTCTCCTCGCAGCAAATGCACAAACATCTGTCCAAATGTTCTGCGAGTGCCAACCACATATTCTTTGGCGGCTGCACTACAAATATGTCTCCTAGTGGTGCTATGGTTTCCGCAATGGCATTGGTGTGTTCTTTGGAGAAATCTCTGCCGTAGATGGATATTTCTACCCTGGTGCATCCTCTTTTTTGCACGTCTGGATGTAGGAAAGTTCTACGCAAATGGTCGTTTGGGCAATCCACATACTCTGCAAGTTTTGCGCCTACGGGGTTTTGTACTTCTCCGGCTTCGAAGTTGGAGACTATTTTGTTGTATATTTTCGTGCGTTTGCCTTTTTCCAACCAAGTACAAACATGCTTGCCTACTTGGTCTTCGTTGTCCAAAATTGTTCCTACGCGCCAACCGACACTATACTGTATTTCGTAACCCATTTGCCGCAGTCTGCGCACCAAAGCGTTCTTGTCCAAAGTACCAGAGAAATCTTGTGTGTAGTCGACGGAATAGATGCCATACCCGTGCGCTTGTAACAGCCTGGCAAAATCGAGTATCTTTTCCTCTACTACTTCTATGGACAACTCCGAGGTGTCTACTTTCGCCACGAAGACAGCTGCGTATTCTCCGTGCAAACCCTCCCACTTGCGTGCCAACTTGCAAACACGATCTACTATGTTTCCCTTTCTGCAGCTGTGTACTATTTGCACGTGCAAGAAGGCACCAAAGGCGTCTTGGACTGCAGTGGATACTTTGGAGACTATTGTTTTCGCGTTCCTGCATATGCGCCCATACATGTCTTTTTCTGCGACGAAGCCGTAGACAAACACATCGTCTACAAACGGCGGCAATCCTTCCAAGGGCCGCAGGCTGGTAGTTCCTTCGTTGCCACGCAAATAGTCGCAGTTGGATATGTTTGGCAGCAGGTTTCCGTCGTAGGCATTGTCCAGCAGCAAATGCGCCAACACTCTGCTTTTTGCACGTATGCCCATCTCTTGCAATGTAGTCGAAATACTCTTTTGGGAGTCCATGTCTATATCTAGGGGGTAGAAGGTTTTCGTCTACTCTGGCGGGCACAAAGGGAACGATTCGTTCCTCTCTATCCACGACGGACATTTCTGGCGGACACAAAGTAGGCTTTTTGGGGGCCTTTGCAAACCTCCTTTCTAAGGGGCCTCTATATTTATTAGTATTTCTTCTTTTCTTCTTAAAAAAGAAAGAAGGAATACTAATAAAAATAAAGACAAGATCTGGGACTCTTTGCGCAAACCAAGACATCCCAGTGCAAATCGCCTCCACATCTTTTTGGGGACACATGCAGACGGCATCCACATCTTTTGGAGCACACGCCTCCACATCTTTTTGGAGCACATGGATCTGCATCTTTTTGGGAGCGGCAGTGGACACAAAAAAGGTAGCCGAAAACGGTTGCCGGGAAAAGGGAAAAAAATATACTCTTATAAAAGATTTAACCGAGGAATCTCGCAAAAAGATCTACCAAGAAGCAAAGGAAGAGCTTCAAAGAAAACTCGCTTAGACATCAGTTTTGAAAAGAGCGTGACAGGATTCTATTTACATATCGAACGACAGTCTGGAAATTACGCGTAATATTTATGCTAATTTCTCATCTTATGGCATAAGATCCACTATCTTCTTGGAATCCATCCTAACAGGTGGTGGTTGGGGTCTATTTTGTAAAATATTTCGTAAATTACATCAGGATAATAAGGAATATCCTTATTCAAACGACAAAACATCCACTCGGCTCTGCTCATATCAGAAACTTCGGGAATAGAATTACCGGTAATTTCAGACAAAAGATAGGGAATAGCTTTGTAATATTTCCCTAGCTTTAATTTTTTCAGCGTTTTCCGTAGACTTTGTGGCGTTGGTTCTTCTAAATGGTCTATGATTTTCTTCTTTACTTCGTCGTCTAAATATACCGGCCGATGACCTTGAATGTAACTCATCCAATCTCTGAAGTATTTTATTCTTTTGTATGGGGTCTTCTTACGACCTCCGTTAGAATAATATTGGCTACTGGTAGCACAAGGTACGGCATTACGAATATTCTTACCACACTCGTAACACTGTGCTGACGTGTCGTCTTCTATTTGCATTTTCTTACCACAGCAAATATACTTATTTGGCTTAGTAGGTACAAACTTAGGTTCCAAGCACTTTACACAGAAGTCATAAACAAACTCTTTACATTCTTCGCACTCCATATATAGACTAACATATTATAGACTTAAAACAGGGAATGCGGGTAATAACGGTAAAAATCGGAGAATTCACTTTAGGCGGGTAATCCTCCGGTTGTCACTGCGCTAGAACCCCCATTCCCTATACTACTACATTGACTGCCATCGGTCGAGTAATGGGACTTTGATAAACATGACCGACCTCTGTTTCTTGGTTTACATTAGTTTCCGTAGTAGCGTCGGTGATATCCGTCGTTTCTTCGTGACCCGAACTAGTTCGTGGTCCGTTAACCGAGGCATAAATGGGCTCGTTTGGCTTCGTAGTTTCGCGTCTATGGGGTTTGTTTTTCCTTCGGTAGAAGATATACCCCAAAACTATCAAGACAATAATCAACACAACTGACAGACCCCCAGCCAGGCTGGGAATAAGTGGATTAGAGGTATCGGTACCAGTGCGCTTTTCGTGGTCAGTATTGAGTTGTAGGTTATTATCTGTAAAGGAGAATGTAGAAAGCAAAATGTAGAAAACTCTTAAGAAGGCATATATAACGCCAACCTATCCTTTATTCTAAATATTTTCGCTGCAGCTCTAAAGGAGGATGCAATCGGCCGAATGACAGTAAACTGTAGTAATTTTACGAGCGCAGGCTATAATCTTAACCAAAATAATGAAATATTAGTTAACTGTTAACCCCTAATTTTAGGTTATTTGTCGGTTAACTTATATATTTTTGGCCAATTGCGTCAGTTAACTTCTAACCCCATTGCACCCTTCTAAAGGGTTTGCTACCCAATCAATCAATCTGGATCCGTCTGAGTCGATCGGTCGGTCGGTAAGCCAGGCATATCTAAGCCAGTAGATAAGCGGTTTTTAATTAAATTTGTTAGATATTGCTCGTTGACAGTTAAGTAAGTGAGCGTTTGGTTAGCCGATCAGAGGGTCAGGGAGTGGCGGTTAGCTCAGTATTAAGCAAACGCCCAGTCCGTCAGTTATATAGCTGTATAGTCATTCAATGATTAGCTAGTTGGTCATTCGTTCGGGTCGTTCTTTCCTGCGTTCGTTCGGGTCGGTCGGTCTAAGTCAGTCAGTGATTGCTTGGTTAGTTCGGCGGTCGCATATATTCGTCAGTCTGTCAGAAATGGGAAGCTTAAGACGGTTAGTCTGTCAGTCGATGTCTTTAAAGATAGCGCACGCGTCAAACATGCAGTAATTACTGAACTAGAAGGTAATATGTAACTCCTAAGTTCCAAGTGTCAAAAAACGTTTTACCAATATGATGCTCGCAATGCTTGCCGGTATATTCAGAGGTGCAGATACACGAGCCATTAACATGAGAGCATGTGGCATTGTTGTGACATGCGCAGATTCCTTGACATCTTTGACCAAATGTTCCTTCTTGACATACATTTTCACATCTGGTTAAAAAATATAACATAAGGAAAACACCAATACTACTACTGCTACTGCTACTGCTACTGCTACTGCTACTGCTACTGCTACTGCTACTGCTACTGCTACTGCTACTGCTACTGCTACTGCTACTGCTACTGCTACTGCTACTGCTACTGCTACTGCTACTGCTACTGCTACTGCTACTGCTACTGCTACTGCTACTGCTACTGCTACTGCTACTGCTACTGCTACTGCTATGATGATGATGATGATGATGATGATGATGATGGTTATGGTGGTGTAATGATGCGATGATGATAATAATAATCCTTACTTGTGGGCTATACTTAATATATATCTGCTGATAATGTACACGACCCTCTTTCTATGAGGTTTGCATGTACTTAAGTTGCTGTCAAACATTCTCATGTCCCTCAGTAGGGTAAGTAGTATCCTCCTCCTCTTTCTCTTCCTATACTGGGCTTCCTGTGTTGGCTGAGGGTTGACCGAGCGGGACTAGTAACCGCTCGCATAAGTTTTCCTCGTTTTCAACACAAGAAACCCATCCCTCTCATGCAAGCATCAACAAAAATCAAATCAATTAAAGCCTTAGTGAAAAGCCTGCGTAGGAGGAGATCTGTGGTAGTTCATATTCCTAAACCAACGCATCATTTTCAAACCTCTTTCCTCTGTAACCAGGCCTGCAGTCACACACACCAGTCACGTGATCACAGGTTGCACCATGCTTACAGTTTATACATGTTTGTGCACAGCGGTATCCATACGTATCGTTGGGACATTTTTGGTTACAAATGTCTCCCTGGATATAAAATGAAGAAAAATGTGATCAGGCTTAAATACCGTCCAGACCCCATAGCTTACCAGTGCAGCACGAGTTCCAGTAGCTCAGTTTTTTAGAGCCTCTGATCAGCAAACGGAAGCTCAAGGGCTCTTTTGATACTATTCTTGTTTAATTTTTTAGAGCCTCTGACCAGCAAACGGAAGCTCAAGGGTTCTTTTGATACTATTCTTGTTTAATTTTTTAGAGCCTCTGACCAGCAAACGGAAGCTTAAGGGTTCTTTTGATACTATTCTTGTTTAATTTTTTAGAGCCTCTGACCAGCAAACGGAAGCTCAAGGGTTCTTTTGATAACCGGTGACCATACTTCCAGACATCGAATGCTGAAGCTTCGTATGATAGCGCGAATCATTTACGACTAGTAGATTACGACCCCGACGCAGCTATCCCGGGATGAACTGCAAACTGATCAGGAAGCTTGGCAGAAACAGGGAAACTTAAAGGTTAGTCAGTCCCTGGACCGTCGATGATTTTAATAACATTTTAATACGTCTTGCTAGGAGCAGTTAACCACGGAATGTCACGGTGTCACTGATCGGTGAGCACCGATAGGCACTTTTTTCCAAGTGGCATGCGTTTGGAAAACTAAGCATGCATTCAAAGACAACACTAGTTCTCCAATTTAATACTAACATCTCTACAGTCACTACTTACTTTCCATCCTGCCGTACAGTTACACGTGCCGTTCACTTGATCACACGAAGCTCCATTCAGACAAGCGCACTTCGCTGCACAATCCTGTCCATACCAACCACGAGAACATTCCAATTCACAGCTGAAAAAGAACAGGAATGTATTTACTGTCAAAACCAAAACCTCACATGCAAGAGAAATCAAATTTGATTACCGCTGTCCACGATATCCAGCTGCGCATGCGCAGTATCCACTGACAGGATCACATGTGCCTCCATTAGGACAAGTACAGTTGTTCTGGCAGCTGTTGCCATAGTAACCATGGTCGCATGTCTTATTGCAGTACTGTCCCTCCCACCCTGGGGTACACGTACAGATACCAGAGTGGGGAGAGCATTTAGCGTTATTTTGACAGAGACAGTAATGTTTGCAGTGTGGTCCCCATTTATGTGATGGACAGTCTGATGAAGAAAGAAAAGAAAATTAACACGAACCATATTGAGAAAGATTACAAAGATGTTAGTACTGCTGGCACATACCTCTTTCGCACAGTTTTCCATAGTAACCCGAGTAACACGAGCAGTAGTCTGGTTTCGTACACGTGCCATTCACACAAGGCTGGGTACATCTAACTGAACAGAAACGAATCCATCAGGATTTTTCTTTTCGTGCAATGAACAAGTATACTCTTTCCTTCATTCCATCCCCTACAGCATTGGTATTGTTTTCTGAAGGAGATTCTAGTGACTACCCTAGCATTAGGTTATTTACCTTTGGTACACTGATCTCCCACTTGACTCCATCCCTTACAGCATTGGTATTGTTTTGTGTAGGATATTCTAATGACTACCCTAGCATTAGGTTATATATCCTTGGTACACTGATCTCCCACTTGACTCCATCCCTTACAACATTGGTATTGTTTTCTGTAGGATATTCTAGTGACTACCCTAGCATTAGGTTATTTACCTTTGGTACACTGATTCCCCACTTGACTCCATCCCTTACAACATTGGTATTGTTTTCTGTAGGATATTCTAGTGACTACCCTAGCATTAGGTTATTTACCTTTGGTACACTGATTCCCCACTTGACTCCATCCCCTACAGCAATGGTATTGTTTTGTGTAGGATGTTCTCGTAGCGGTTCGATAGCCAGCCCTGTAAGCAGTCCTATGCACATAAAAAGAAATCCCTATCAGGCATGAATCATGAGTGCCGCAATCCGCTGAGAAGCTATAACGTCAGAAATGCACATTCATCATGATGAACACGGGGATAAACAAGTTCTGTTACCTGTATCGAGTGCATCTACCCCAATTCAAAAATCCACATTTATAATTTGACTTGTGTCTGTATGAGACTTGATGTGACTGTGAGTAGGTTTGACTAAAGCTAAAACATAAAAAGAATGAGAAAATACAGTTATAAAGTTATACTATACAAGGAGCTAGGAGCTAGTTATTCCACCACAGTTCTGCCCATTCAATTTCCACACTTATTATCTATGGGGGCTTGAAGAACCCAACAAAAATGACCGCTCGCCAACATGATTGGCTTCATAGCTCAGTTGGCAGAGCATCGCACCGGCATCGTGGAGGTCATGGGTTCGATTCCCGTTGAAGCTTGAAATCACTTTTTCAAGTCTTTCTTTACAGCGTTCGCTTAGATCGCTCATTCACTGTGATGATCAACACATTTATCATTATCTCACTATTTTTAGAATTCAAGAGCGAGAGTTGCTAAGCTAAAATAATAATATAATTATTATTATTATTATTCAAGCTGAACAATAGTGATAGTAACGTATTGAATCATTTGTTATACATGGAAGATACGAAGCTCAATGGGAAGAACGAGAAAGAAATCGAGTCACTACTACACTCCGTACGAATATTTAGTACAGACATTGGGATGACATTCGGGGTAGAGAAGTGCGCCAGAGTAGGAGTAGGGAGAGGAAAGGTGGTAAAGAGGGATGGAATAAAGCTACCCTATGATCAGCAGATAAAGAGCTTGGACGGTAATGATCACTATACGTATCTAGGAGTGTTAGAGAAGGAAGGTATGAACCATCAGAAAGTAAAGAATAGCGTCCAACTAGAATACAAAAGGAGATTAAGACTGATTCTTAAAGTGCATATGACACGAAAAAATTTTAATGTTAAAAATGCTAGTTTATTGGCATTAATAAAAATATCACAGTTAAATTCGTTTCAAAAACGTATTTCGCTAGAAATTTAAGAAAATGTAGCATAAGTTGTGAATATACGAAATATGTTTGAATGTAGAATCTTAATTTCAGGCAGTACGCTTTTCAGTTTCCGAACATTTGGAGAGTACTACGTAAGCTATCAAATGAAGCCCAAAAGAATATGCCTTTTGTTGTTATTTTATACGAATTACAATTTATATTTAGTGCATTAATACCGAATCTAGAGTACGTGTCAACAAGATGACGTCACAAATTGGGCTTAATTTTCTCACATATTTCAAGAAATAAGCTTTTGAAACAAATTTCATTACGATATATTTATTATTACTAACAAACTCTACATTTTAAACGGTAAAAGTTTTTCGTGTCATATACACTTTAAGTCAAAGTTATCAGGAAGAAACAAGATTTCCGCCATTAACGCCCATGCGGTTCCAGTAAATATAACATTACCAGAAATCCGAGACATTTTGCTCCCGTAGTATATTTAGCCAGCGGTCGTTTTAAGGAGTACTGACTATGCGCAATGGTATATTTTCATGTAAACAAACATGGCGGAGCGATCTCATAGAAGTACCGATCGGGTGGATTATAAAGCATTAAATACACTTTCTACAGTCGACTTAGACCTTAGTTTAAAAGGGAAAAAAAAATACAGTCGTGGATCTAAAATATATCTTGTGGAGAGACTCATTAGCCGGCGAAAAGCAAATAAGGAGGTAAGTAAATGTGTCGTTTATGGAGATACTTAACCCATAGTATAAATTTATGCATTTATATTTCTACAATTTAAAAACATAGGAACTTGAATACCTTGTGAAATGGAAGGATTGGCCGCTATGGAGTTGTACCTGGGAGCCTTCTTGTCATTTGAATGATCACCTTATCAGGTAAAGAAGTGTTTTAAATATAAGCTTAATATTTGATGGAGTTGCAAAACCAATACTACAATAATTTCCTTTTGTGTGCATGAAATACGTATAAACTATCGAATAGTAAGGGAATTTTTCTTACTTTATTTGTAGGACATACGATAATCCTGTTATTACAAGGGAAAGAATTCAGCATGGGGCTGCATTATTTCTGGAAGCTGTTTTAACTATTCTGAAATCAAATGCTGTCAAAGTTAGTTATTCAGCTGAAATTAGATTAGATCATGATATTGTAAGATATGTATTTAGAGGAAAAGGAAAACAAGCCGCCGATGGAGTCTGCATGCTTTATGATAAATATGATTTTATTCGATTTGATCTTCCAGAATATTGGTATTATTATTTACATGAGCTTGGACAAGGAATAGCGATTGATTTTCCAATTAAGTTGAAAACTGTTCTTAGTTTTGTGAAAAAAAGATATCTGGTATCTAATGGACAACTCAAGCTTGCCCCTAATTCTCCGATCGAAAAAGTGATAATTTTTGTAAATAGAAGAGCTTGTGGTTGCAATAATATTTAGTTTAAAAAAATGACTGATATTTATACAAGGTCGATGAAACGGTCACTTAATTTGGTACATTATTCGTTTGTTAAATAATTTTATAGCAATTTTTTTATAGAATTGTTTACACTTAATTATCAGAAAGCAGTAATAAAAATATGAGCTTTTTAAAATTATGATAAAAATTATAAGAATCAATTTATTAAACTCTTTATCCAGTAAAATAATTAAGATATATATTTTTATTTCCTATATAATAGAATCATGTTGTTAGACCTGAGTAGTATGATCATGCTCTTTCAAAAGATCAATTAATTCAGATTTTTTCATTTTTGCAATTCCTTTGGCTTTAATTTGTCTTGCTTTGATCGCCTCTCTTAACATCTTGACATTCAAGTTCTTGTATCCATTTGCTTCAACTGGGTTTTGAGTTTCATCACATTTGGATGCTTCACCATCATTTTCTGGTTCTCTTAAACTGGCCTTCATCCTTTTTTTCCTTGTGTCAATAATGCCATCCTCCCAGTAAACTGCATCCTTTTTTGTGTATTTCCTTTTACCCCTTTCACAATGTTTAAGTGCTTCTTGACGGTGTTCTAGAAGCAATACATCTTGAGCAGCATCCCACTTGTTTGATTTTTGAAAATAAATTCTCTTTGCATCGTCATTGTTTTTTTCAATTCCTTGACCAGTAAACTGTTTGAAGTTCTTGTAATTTTTCATGAAGATGGGAACATGATATACTAATGCATGCATGTATGGAGTAACTCTTTTATTGGAATAGCCTACTCTTTTATCACCAAGTGAGCAAAATAAATTGATGAAGTCTTTTGATTGCTGAAAAATTTCAAGGTGAAAATCATTAGAGTATACATCACAGTTAATCAAATTGTACAGAGAATAAAAATCTTTCCAAAGTTTGATGACAGTTTCTTTTGTTTCTTGAAACAGGATATCTAATTCTTGCAGCTTTGCTGGGAGAAGTTTCATTAGCTTCTTTTTGTCTGAACCAACAAGGCTTGTCCAGTCATATGACCCACTTCCTTTCCCATCAGCATTTTTTTTCTCCCAGATTGAAAAAGTAATACCTAAATCATTAATGGTTTGAATCAATGTCTTTAGATTAACACTCTTTTCTTGATTGTTAGTTTTATTTTGATCTTGTTTGCCATCCTTCTCCATTGCTTCCATAATCAGGTTTTCAGTGAGCCTGTCAGTAATTCTCAGCATTAGATGAAGCTCATCTAGAATGACATGGTCCAGCTCAATGTTAAAAAGTGGTCTGTTGACACATGAAAATTTTTTGGATGAAGCACTTAAATCTTTTAGTTCCTTGAGTGTTCTTTTAATTTCTTCATTATAATATTCAAGATTTTTGGACATATCCCACCTTAAAAGCTTGTACACTTTACACCAAAGGCAAGCATAGTCTGATGTAGCACCACTGAGCCCCATGGTCATGAGTAAAAACTTGTAGTCTCCACCCAGAAATAATTCTATAGGTATATATTTGTCATGGACTTTGATTTTCCCATTTGTATTTACATTGTTTATCTCTTGTATTATCTCTGAAAATGACTTTTCTAATGTTTCATATTTTTCTGGGCCATTAACTATTCCAATGGTTCTGTTACCTTTTGAAGACATAACCAGATCCCCTGTTTGCAATAGAGAGAATGACATGATCATAAAATTTGCTGATCTTGACATCTTTGCCCCATCACAACTGATTTTCACTTTTATTGGCTCATCAACTGGATGGTTTGGATTAGACTTAAGGAATTGACTAATATGCTCTTGTAAAGTGTTGGAAAATGAGAGCTGAGCACCAGGATATTGACCAGGAGTTCTTTCTATATGACAAAGTTTATTGAGCTCATTTCGCTTTTGTTTTATCAAATAGGATCTCGGTAAGTCTTCAGAAAAAACAGAAAGTTCATGATAAAATTCATCACTGGCACAAAATTTATCCAGCAAAAACAAAAGAGTTTCTAAGTTTTCTTGGTCAGTGGCATCTGCACTTTCTTTAGACAATTCACTTTCAAATTTCAAAGTGTGGTACTTCCCAGTGTTTGTCTCCTGGACCTTTAGGAAAGAAAGTTTGAGCCCATGTGACTCAAGGAACCAAAGAGCAACATCTGCTTTTCCTTTTAATGCCTTGAGTCTTCTGGAACTTTGTTTGTTCCCCAATTTGTCTATAGTTTTGCCTTCGCAGAGAAATCCAGATTTTTTCTCTAAATTCTGGACGTATGCGGAGAGTTCTACATTTCTTTCTTCTATTTCTTTGAATCTTTCTTCAAGGCTTTTGATGTTTTCTCCCACTTCATTTTCTTTATTCTTTAACGCCTCCTTCATTTCACTAGCTAAGTATTCTTTCTCCCCCTCCAGATCTTTGTACTTTAATTTCCATTCCTTTATTTCTTGTTCTGCAGCAGAAAGATTTTCTTCTACTTCTTTAGGTACCACAAGCTCTCTTTCATAGATGTTAAGAGTTAACTTTTTCCCCTGGGCTTCTTTTCTCTTACTTCCACTAACTTTTTTCCCTGTGTATTTTTTGACAACTGATCCAGCTTCACGTCTTAACCTTTCGTGAATCCTCAATCCTGTCTCTTTACTTACTTTAAAACCATTGTCCAGGGATCCAAAAATTAAGTAGGTCGACGTAATCCAGGGTTTTTCCGTGGTCGTCTTTTATCCCTACAAGTTCATGCCATTTCATCAAAATAGGGTAAGGGATTTCTATTGCTAGAGCTATGGATGATTCATCAACATGCGACTGCAGTATATAAGATAGAGGAGGTTCAGCAACCTTAAGCTTAAAATCAATGGCTTTTTTTTCAAATTCTAACAGAGCGTCGGACATTTTGCTATTTAAAAATAATGAAAATACAGTGTACACGAGGTTGGCTTTAAATTTTATTTCGTAATTACTTTACACGTGCATGCGATTTGATTGTTGTTGTTTCGTAATTTCCCGCTTTTTGGGAGCCTACAGATTCTAAAACAGCGGTCTAACCAGGGAAACTACAAGGCTACAAAGCTGTAAACATGGCCGCTTCTTGAGCGAATAAAACGATTAAAATGAGTCATTTCTCTGCTTTTTGCAAGACATTTGCGGCTTCAGATGCTGGTCAACTGGATTCGAAAAATAGCTCTTTTCTCCTGCTGTTTTGCGGCCTTTTATTTTATAATAAAAGGTTAATTTTGACGGTTTTAGACACAACATGAAGTGAAGAATAATTTCAGAGGTCGGCACGGATGGATCCATGCAAAACAGCATAAGTCCAAGTCCATAAACTAATGCAGGTACCAAGCTTTTTGCTTCAATTAAGGGGCATATATTGAAGATATTCCTTTAAGTTTTTGATCAATTTTGCGTCCATAAGGACGAATTGAATGATGTAAAAGCGTTACGTTTGATGTTAATTGAACTGTACTTTTCATCAAAAGGTCGGCACGTAAAATTAGAAGTTGTTATGGTTCAAAAATACCACATTAAGTTTAAGATCACATACATTTCTTTGTATTGCTGGATAGCCATTTTTAAAGGCCCATTCGGGTGAAACTGGATATTCGTGATGCAAGATGTCTCGGATTTCTGGTAATGATAAGATACACAGCTGGAACTCCACTCTCTAGACAGAAAGACGCGTAAAATAGTAACCATGCATCGAGGGCTACACCCAAGATCTATGGGTGGAAGAGGATTTAACACCGTAGAGGACACTTTAAGAGAGGAAGATCTTTCCCTGAAAGAAGATGTCAGCAAACATGAAATTTTATGGAACATTGCAAAGGATACCGTGAAAGAATCAGAAGAGACCAAGAAAGAATACCAACAGCGCAGGCAGAACGAAAGACTTGAATGATACAAAGGAAAGCGGACTTTACACAGAAACTACATCAAGTCGTGCGAGGACAAGATGGATAAGGAGAAAACCTGTTTCTGGCTAAAGAAAGGAGACATGGAGACGGAAGGACTACTCCCTGCTGCACAGGACCAAGCACTATTTACCAACTACTTGAGCAGTAAGTGATTCACCGCTGTGTGCCGGCTATGTAAAAAAAACAAAAAAAACACGGAAACTGTGAGGCACCTTGTATCTCGCTGCAAAGTACTGGCAGGGAGAGAGTATAAAGACAGACATGACAAAGTGGCAAGAACAATACATTGGAACCTATGTAGGAAACACCAAATACAGTGCACTGCAGATAATTGGTGGGATCACGAACCAGAGAGAGTAGTGGAAAAAGAAACAGTCAAGATCCTATGAGATTTTAATGTTCACACTGTTGATAACAGTAACACTGTGACTACACTCACTATTTCATCACTCACTATTTATCGGCCTGAACCAGTGTTTTATCCATTGTTTCAATTTGTACGGCTCATATGAAGCTCGACATTTGCCCTGAGTCTAATGGGCCAAAGTGCAAAACTCTAAGGTTTGCTTAAAAGAGATAGCTAAAAAAAAACTAGTGTGAGAAGCGTCGGCAATAGCACATACAGATATATATGGAGATGGAATGTACTTTCTTTTACACTTAATGAAACTTCAATAACACAAATTACATTTAGCGAAAATAGCAAATTCATTAGCGCAATTAGCATAATCATGAACAGTCAATTCCGCGTTTATACAATCATGAGCGTCAACGTTATATGCTATCATAGTTACAGTCCATTAACTATGATTCTATAGAGTGGTTAGACAAACATTTGCATGATTCAAATAAACATAAGAGAAATAAAACAATCATCTACATACATTTTTTATTTTAGCCTTGATTTTTTACGCCATTTATACAGTCGTGACAAATAAGTTTCATATATCTGAACGCCGACTACTTTTAACGATAGCGAACCCTTCCAGTAGCAGCTGTGTTTTGTAGTGACCTAGAGCAATCTTGTCTTCTTGTCGTTTATTCCGTTGCTGGATCTCTGGACGGCTGATGTCGCCATTGATTGTTGCTTTAAGTGAGCTAATATTCAGTGCTTGTTCAACAATTTTCTGTTTTTCGTTTTTTGGAGGATTATATTCTTTTAAGTGATAAAAAAGAACATCGCTAATGATTGTTTTATTTCTCCTACAAATACAATACATCTTCATGAATGTCTGTACGCGCTTATGCTTGTCAGCGGGGTCAGTCATGACGCTGTCGAATGTTTGTGTACTATATTTCTAAAACTCATGAATATTTAATGAGGAGAAAATAAAGCAAATCACTACTGTGACGGTGGTTTGAAAATGTGTTCTTAATTTGCATTAAATTTTGTAAACTTTTCTTGGATTTTCTCCAAGAAACATTCATGAGTTTGAGAAGTAATTTGAAACCCTTGAGAGAGTTCTTCCTCCGATTTCCAAACACCTCAAAGTCAGTTAAAAAATCTCGGCTGCGCCTCGTTTTTTCAACTCACTTTTCGGTGTTTGGAAATCGGAGGAAGAACTCTTTCGCGTGTTTGAAACTTTACTTAAATATCGTTATTGAAAGTCTATTCCACGCTAATGAAGTTTATTATGGCGTTGATAAAAGTATGTCCACCTTATTGATGCAACAATCGACATACATGAAACTATATTTTCTGTTATTGAACAGCAAAAGCTGTACTCTACGGTAGATTTTGGAAAATCCGTATCCCAATTTTCTAAAGAAATATATAAATACGATATAAATCCGTAATTTTAAAATGGATGCTCTGTAACAAAAGATCCGTAAACTTTATATTAAGTAACCCTAAACCCTATGAGGGCAGCTCATCAATAAAAAGTGCCAAAACTCAAATTAAATACGCACGTCTCTATGTCCGAATGCAACGACAATGAAGTAATCCGTATTTTTGGTTACCTTACAGTTCTTGAACAAACATTCGCTCCATTCTCAGCCAAATTCCCTGAACTTTTGGTGATGACAGAAAACACAAAGACAAACAAACCAAATAAGAAGAGTTCGTAGACATCAGAGTTCATGTTCCTGGCAGGTTTCTGCAGGAGAAGAAAATGTAAAAGTGTTAAGATCGCTGTAAGTTTTGATAAGGAGATGTATCTCTTTAGGTTCTTAGTCAATTCTGATATTTTGCCAGATAACCGAGACAAAACCGCGGAAGCGGAAAACTATCATCAATATTTAATAATTCAACATTTAGAACATTGACCTTAAAAAGACGCGTTTAGGCGTGATAAAAAAAGGAAAGCAAAAGCAAAAGAAAGGAAGGAAGGAAGAGAGAAAGAAAGAAAGAAAGAAAGAAAGAGAGAAAGAAAGAAAGAAAGAAAGAAAGAAAGAAAGAAAGAAAGAAAGAAAGAAAGAAAGAAAGAAAGAAAGAAAGAAAGAAAGAAAGAAAGAAAGAAAGAAAGAAAGAAAGAAAGAAAGAAAGAAAGAAAGAAAGAAAGGTAGCACCTTCATTTTAGTACGAAGATTTCATGTGTATGGCACTTTAAATGAGAGTCGTACTACAATTAAAAACCTATTTACAAACAATGTGTGATATCAAGTTAAAAAGAATATAAAATGAACTGAACTATATAAAACACATACATTATCGATTCAACCAGTTTTTAAGAGTAGAAGCATAAAATAACTTAATAATATCTGGTTGCCAGTTAGACATATTCTTTTTTTTAAATAAATCCTTGGAGAAGATGTTCGGGTTTGTGAGGGTTTAGCCTGCAAAGCAGGCGTTCTTGTGGGTTTGGGAAAAACCGAGGTTTTGGGGGAACTTTGAAACGATCGAGAATTGAAACCGAGCAAAAAAGTAGCGAAGGGGAGGGGGAAGAGGAGGGGCCTCCTTTCCCCTCCCCCTCCCCCATCGTACGTTTCCTTTTTTTGTTAGGTCCCATTTTTCCCGCGGGCCCTTGGTCGAAACATGGAACCCCAAAACCCAGATTCTTCCTCTCAAATCCATCAAAAGAACGTTTGATCTGCAGGCTAGTGAGGGTTCGGATTTGTTTTTTTTTCCTCTATAAGAGAAAATTTTAAAAGGAATTCTGTTCTCGGAATGGGTTGAAATTATAATTTGTCTTCATTATCTCTTAGTTTTGATTTATAAGCATTTGGATATATAAGTATATTTAACGGTATGCAAAACAGAAAAAATCGCGTTATTTATTGTTTGTTTCATTCAATGACTGTCAAAATATATCTTTAAAAAATCTTAATGCATTTACAATACAATAAATAAAGTAATAATATTAGCTATATACCATTTAATAAATGTACAGGAATTAGTTTTGCTTTTTACCAATCAGAAGAAAAAATTCCCACAGTTCAAGAGCTATTTATAATCTTAACTATAGAAGAAGCAATTACGGGAGCAGCTTTTCTTGAAAGCCGACAGGATATGTTGTCTAGGCCTTTAGCTTTGTTTTTGGCATATTAGGAATAAAGGAAGAAAGAGGATTCAGTTTAGCGTTTGTATTTTTTCTTTGTTTTCCTTTTTTTCATTTTCTATTTTCTTTATCATCACGAATACGAAAAATATTTTGGTTTCGGTTCAGTATTGATCTCACACGAACACTTCATGGTTTGACCCTAAATAACCTTGTCAGGGAGCAAAGAAACAGTGAAACCACGATAGTTACAACACCATCTTTGGCAAATTTCTCACATCTCTTTACTGATCACTTTCATGATGGCTTTCCCCTGTTTTTTTATATATTCAATTTTCCTTCATAATCACAAAGAAAACTCAATAAAAGTGAGGTTTATAGCCAGAAAGTCCTGCCAAGTCCTCGTAAAATGAACTGCAATCTTTGCTTCAAGTCCTTTGAAGCAAAACGTTTTCTTACGTGACACGTCATTGTCTCAACCGGAAATGACTTTAAAAATTTCAATCGCACACAGGCAGCCCAAGGGAATGTATGGGAGTTATGATAAAGGCATGACAATAAAATGTTTCACTCAACAATTTGCCTCAAAATAGGAAGCAGTTGCTGCTTTCACTTTGTTCAGTATTCTGGCGAAGTTTCAACGCGATTTGAGGCCGTTTAGTGTGGTTTTCAACATCCACTCTTCTCTACCTAAATAATGGTGAAACATTCTATTTTCATGACTTTATCATAACTCCCATACATTCCCTTATAAAACATACACAGGAACCTTGTTTGGGCTGCCTGTGAATCGCAAGAGTTTGAATTGTATAGCTATTTTTGATCCCTACATTTATTAGAATTCTATTTATTTTTAAGCGGAATTCACTCTTCTCACAGTAGCGTGACATTAATATATATTTGATTAATTGGAAAAAAGGTTTGTAATTTTACTATTAAAGTTCAGTGTGACACATTAGAGATAAACTGACGAAGATATGAATATTTAAATTATAAACCAAGAATTTTGCAAAGAGACGGTATGCTACCCGGTATCGTATGCCCGGTGAGCCTCGTGTCCATGTACCATACATACTTTTCTTGACGAAAATTTCACAAAAATACTAGGATCTAAAAAAATGATATCTTTATCAGTTTAAGAGCAATCTATACGAAACTTTGCACTCCTTTTCAGAGTTTTCAAATTAATGTATATGTTATGTCACGCTAGCGTGGGTATGTTCTCTACATTCACATCCCCATAATGCCTTGCGTCTTGGGGGGGGGGGGGGGGGGGTAACCAATCAAACAACTGTCCCAAATTGAAAGGTTTTTTAATTGAATTTATACTATACCTCATTTTATCTGCACAATACTGATTATCAGTTTATTCCAAGTTATTTTTGCGTGTACAGATCATCAATAGTGTTGGTCTTACAGAAAATGTATTGACTTACGAAAATATGTTTTAAATTTATCTTAACGGCTTCATTATATTTTTGAATACCAAACAAGGTATTGTCAACATTGTCCGATCAGCTTTAAGCAAAATAAGTGGGTTTTTACCCTCTGGTTACTCCCCAAAGACGCAAAGTATTATGGGGATGTGTAAGTAGAGAATAGGGCTTTTTCGCTGGAGTCCCCCAATGGTGCTAAACACCACAGCGGAAGTTTCAACGAGTCGTGACAAAACCCAGTCCAAACAACGTGATGTTTAAAACAGAACACGTTCAACTTAAAGGAAAATAATGCTAAAATATAATTCCATATATACCTCTATAGCTTAACCATAGTTAATAGATGGGAATGGTTAGGAAACCTATTGTAATCTGTCTTTGTTCGCTTTTGATGTTGAACCGGTCTTGTCCGTGCACAAAGTTTGATTTTTGCTCGTCCGAAAATGCAAAATAAGTTAACATAAGCTTTGTCTATGGGATTATGGTAAGGAATATTCAAATATCTCTCATAAGTTTTTAAGTATTTTGAACTAGCAGCCAAAAGAAAGATTTTTGTCTGTTCGCTCAACCATTGCCAACGATGGTAAAACAATGGTAAAACAAAGGATTGTGCACGGTCACGCTTGAAAAAAGTGAACAAAGACATATAACAATAGGTTTCATAACCATTCCCCTCTATTAACAATGGCATAACAGACAGATTAGAAATGAGCTTTATAGTTATCTCCAATGATATATTAAGACTAAGAATTGATATGAGTTAACCTAAGATTTTAAATAAGTAGCTTAGCTTTTGGAGTCAAACTTACCTTTGTTTTATATCTTCGACAAGTATTTTGTACTCGGCACTAAACGTAGTTTTAGACGCAAAAGTCAAGCTCGAGAAGAACAACTTACGAAGAAGCTCTAAAAAATTAGACGAAGTTTAAAGAATGAGGACCGAGTAAAGTCGTACGTGTTTTGACTAAATATTATTGATAACGTCTTGAAAATAAATAATCCCCGTGGAGTGGCGTTACTTCAGGGAAGTACAGCAACATCCGGAATCGGGGAGCCGCCTCGTGATGTAACGATAAAAATAGATTCTTACTTGGTCACGGAAAATCGACTTGATTTGATGTGTGGATGTAGAATGACCGTCGTCAGTGAATTGAAGGAAATAGCTGTCAATATTTTTGGGGTGAACGAAATATGTCATGTAGAAACAGCACGCAAAAATCTTGTGACACTAGATGACAATGTAATCAAAACCATCAGTTGATCTTTATTGGAGCCTTGTATTAGGAAGATCTTACTTGGCCCGTGAAACAAGGAGCTATCAGCCATACAATGGAATTATACAGTCAAAATATTCCTAAGGGTGTGGATGGTTGAATACTGAATACTGCATACTGAATAGTGCATTCCTAGACCAAAGGGCATTGTGGGTCTCGTTAATTAAATACGCTAAAAAATAGAATAGAATAAATAATCATTATTAATCCTACTTTAGACAATGTCACTACGACCCACTATGCACTTCGATCTTGGAATGCACTATTAAGTATTCAGTATTCAACATTTTTCGAAATAGCTGTATATTAAAAAATACATAAACAAACAAAACAAAAAGCAAAAAAACAAACAACCAAACAAACAAAAAAGGTCCCGCCCGTTAGGGGCTCTTCCTCGACGCTCGCACCATACGCACTACCACTACATTCTATATTTACAACATACACAACAGAAATTTGATAATATGCTCAAATTACTATTAAGTAGTAACGGTGTGTGTAATATTTTCATTAACAATAACCTTTTTTTGATTTAAAAATGTGTTAGTATATGCGTGCTGTTCTTATATGTGTTATGTCCTTGATTATTACTGATCCAAACATATATTCTCTTCTTCTCCAGGCGCGCAAAGGTCTACTGAAATTGATTCTTTCTTTTTCAGTAAACGCGGTTTCCCCTTCGTTTGTCTTTTGCGTGTGTGTGTGTGTGTGTGTCTGCGTGTGTGTGTGTCTATGTGTAAATACGTTTTTGTGTGTGTCTTTAATTCAAGTCGTCAGTTGTAAAGTACATATTTGACTACTTGTACGACATATTCGGCGGCCATTTCTCGTCCTAGAGGATGACAAAATAAAATAAAGATGACGGAAAATCTATGAAAGCCATAGTTCGAATAAGAAGGTAAATTATACACCGTGAAAAGATGAAGAAACTTACTGACGTTATTATTATTATTATTATTATCATTATTATTATTATTATTATCATTATTATTATTATTATTATTATTATTATCATTATTATCATTATTATCATTATTATCATTATTATCATTATTATCATTATTATTATCATTATTATTATTATTATTATTATTATCATTATCATTATTATTATTATTATCATCATTATTAATACAGTTATCAGTTATATCTATATATTTGTATTTGTGTAACGATTTCGCGCCATTGTCGCTCTTCCTGGGATCAGCTCAAAAACCTGTAAGAAAAGTACCTGTTTGAAAATAGTCCGCTAACTTTTGTTTTAACTCTGAGTGTTTGCGTTCTCCTAATGACCATCAGGCGGGCGCAATTGAAGTGTTGAAAGGTTATAAGAGTTTAGAAATTTCAAGTCACAGATTCATGTATTATTCATAGACATTTCTAAACAACCTTTCGTTTCTGCAACGATGAATTTCAGAAATGTCACGGTTTATCTTGCTTGTCTCCTTTACTACAACGGTTTTCGAACCGTGTTTTTACAAGATGTGCGTAGCAGATTAATTAGTTACAAAAGATCTAGTTTGCAACATTTTAGGATTCCAAAGGTGTAAATTCTTACCAATTAATAGGATTTTTTTTTCAATAATGAGCAATATTGGCAAAAAGCGCTAAAAACTAGACTTTCGTATGAGCTTTGATTCCAATTTTCGTTTTGGGTTAACACTCCAAACCTTTTTTAAACAGTTAGAAACTGATGATCATAAACTGTTTTTTTTAAAGCGTTATTTTCAATTGTACAAAGATGATTTGTTGCATTTGTGTAAGAATGTTGCTTTGTCAGGCTTTTTTTATAGAAAATATATGGGAAATAAGCAAATGAAGGCCTAAGCCTGATTTTCGAATAAAAGTTTTGGTTTGGATTAACACTTTGATTCCACTTTAATTTCATCGCTCGTCTCCATTTCCAAACAAGTGAAACTTTCCGAATAACAAGATTTTAACCTTTACAGCAGCCTTTCTTCAAGAGAATAGTTTTGGCGCTCACTGCTTGAATACGAAAATAATTCTCTCAATTATGGTTTTAAAACAATTGTCAAGAATAGGATACAGCTCTTTGTGAAAAGTGTCATTTCTACAAGCTCAGACAGCATGTGGTACAAAGAGGGTTAAATTTACGACCTGTATGTACCAAATGGGCCGCTTCGCAAGCAAACGCCACCAGATTAAGAAACGTAACAGCTATTTGTGGCGATTGTAAACCAGTTTGCACTGTTAAACGAAACATCAACACTCATTTCCATTAAAAAAAAACTTTAAAATTGGGTGTTAATATCAGTTATATAGTGTCCTTAAGCGAATCACAAAATAAACAAATCAATAAATAAAATATCAAGAAATAATTTCGGCAGGCAGGTCTTGCCACACTAGCTCTCGCGATTTTATTTCCCTTGTCTGCCTATTTCTTTTCTTTTTTCTTTCCCCAGCATTTTCTTTTACTTTTTTACTTTTTTCTTTTTGTTCTTCCATCTAATTGAATGGGAAAGAACAACCAGAACATTTTTAGGTCAACTCTTTAGCCAATGCTGTGACGTATGAGGAATAATCAATACTATATACAAAACATTACTGGAAGAGATAAATTAAATTTGAAATACGTCATTGTTCTCCCCATGGCTCTTATAGTTATTACAAACAATTTTTCACATAGAAGCCGGCGTTTCGAATCACAAGGAACAATCAACACAAAATGTTTCGGACTAGGCTTTCATCTTGCCTCTCACTCCATAGCTTTTAAACCAACAGCTTGTGATTTAAGGTATCAAAGCCTTTGCTTAAGTGGATAAATATATAACAAGATGGTATTTTCCTCTATAAAGCACAGAATTCTGTCAAAAATAAGTAGAAAATGGCTTCTAATTATTTCTTCTCGATGAAAATGAATATTTCGTAGTTATATTCATCTACACGCCCATTATTCATAAGAACTGCCATTTCGATACACCCAAAGAGCATGTGGTGCAATATTGTCTTCATGGAACACCTGTATCGAATGTCTGGTGATGGTGACCAAATTACTCACGCAGTTCCAAAACGTGTTTAAGAACATGAGATAATCCAAGTAAAGATGCAATTACCAAACGATTTAAGGTTCATATATAACAGGGTTAACTGGTTTAAGTTCATCAGTTGTTGCCAAAGCGGGAGAGAAATTCAGTGGAGGTAACAGTGAGAAGTAGTTATTTAAGAAATATTATCTTTTTTTAGTTTTGAAAGATTTTTTATGACGATTTTAATGGTTAATTTGGGCTGAACTAATGTTATAAGCAAAATATGAATGTAATGTGAACACGTTAATGAAGCAAAAGGATACTTAAATAGTGAAGTAGAACATTTTTTAATTGAAAAGTAATTTTAAGTTATGGTAATTGGAGAAATGTTTAAATCATGTAAGAAAATCCAGTACACATATTAAGCTTTTCTCTATATGTTAGTGTCGAAGTTGTAGTAGAGAAAGCTCACTCCATATATAGTATGATCAATTCCACATTTGGATTGTGCGGAGAAGCGGCAAGAAAAAATTGAATGAATTGATTTAAGACATTAAATTACATACTATTTATATTCAGATATTTATTTGATAAGCAATGGAGGTCGCCAGGTTGATGCCAGTTGTTCTTATCTTATTACTTGCTTACGATGCTGCAGCTGCTCCAAGAAAAGATGGCAATGAAACTCCCAACAAGGTAGTTACTCTTTTGCAGCATAAATAAGCATGCAATAGCTTAACTGAAGTAATTACTATTTAACGTAAATACTCAAATTGGCGCAAGGATTTACATACGCTGCCCCTAGTCGTTACTAGGTAGTTGAATACATAGAGCGCATGTATCCTGCGTAGCGGCCCAAATGGAAGGGGATTGGGGACTGGGGAAGACGGAGGGGAGAGGGAACTTGGGAAAGAAAGGGGAAGGAGACTAAGGAGAGGAAGGGAGGAAAGGTAGCCTTTAAAGCCTGGTTTTCGCTAGCGACGAAAGCATAAGCAAAAGCGTAAGAAGTCTTATGTTCCTATGAAAATCAAAAAACGGAGACGCAAGCAGAAGCAGAATATCGACGGAAGCATAAGCAGAAGGAACGGAATGTTTCCTTTTTTTTATGCTTATGCTCCTGCTTCCGTCCTTATGTCGCTAGTAAAAAGCAGCCTTTAGTCACTATATAGCTACTATTCGTTAGTATCAACTTTGTCAGTTTATTCCATGGACTTTCTGCGAGGACTCTACAACTTTTGATCAGTTATCAACATCTAAATAATCTTTTTATTTTTAAGGACGAAATGAAAAAGGAAGTTTCCTCGAAACATGGAGGACAAAAGAAAGATCATGAAAAGAAAATCCATTCCGGTATGTATGAATAACCGCCGTACGCTGCGACTTAATATATAGATTTAGGCACTGCCTTAGCAGGAGCTCCCAATAGACACAGGGAGCCCAATTTAGATAAAACTGAAAGATGAAACTAAAATCGGAGGGAAAATCTTTAATTGTTTTTCTTCTTCGAAATGAAGATAATGTTCCTCATAATGAAAAAAAAACAAAAACCCATAAAGTGAAAAAATGAAATCGAAATGCACTTTATTGCTTTCTTCTCATCTTCGACAAATTGTTTTTGACCTCACTCATCTTTCACTTAGAAATTTATTTTGTCACATGTACACAACCCACAACCAGTCAACCCAGGAAATTCTTCGACAAAGTTTTCCATGGCCGACATTTTTACGTTTTGGATCCCTGGTTAATTTTATAATATGAAATTAAAGCGAAAGATAACTACAGATAATCTATTCCAATAAAGTTTAGTGAAATACACCTTGGATGTCTTTCATAAGAATTCAAATATCGGAGATTTCCGAACTTTTTATGGACAAATAAACACTATTAAATAGACTAGAAAACTAGTTAATATCGATAAAAACATGCATAAAACTAGAATTCTACCAACAAAATTCTTAATCTGAATCAGAATCCAAAGGAAGACGGCGTTTATCGTTTCATCTTGACTGAGTTAAGTCCAGACCGTAATGATTGTGCTGAATTATTTCCAGTTTTGCCGTTTAAAGTAGCATTTTGAGCTGGTGAAGTTGTACACATTTAAGAGGCTACTTGAGTGGTCTTTTGGAGACCCATTTAGGTTTATCTAGAAATCTGTAATATTTCTAATATTATCCCACCAAACAAGTTTCCCGCCATTTTAATCTAGCTAAGCATTCTCTTTCTGACTTCATTGTTTTCGGTCTTTCTTTGATAACAATGATTGTCGCAAGACCATAGAAATGCGGCTTTATTTACCTATTGAGCACTCTTAGTCCCAGCGGGATTAATGAACGCTTTACTTTCAACTAACCTTTTCTTTTGTTATTTAATTGTTCGTTTTTGTTTCCTTGCCTACCTTGTTCTCATTGGTTTCTTTTGTCTTATTCTATATTATATACACTCCTTTCTACGACCTGTTTCTCTTTTACTCCGACGAAGGACTAGCGTCCGAAACGTCAGTAAGTTTTTTCATGTTTTCACGGTGTATAATTAACCTTTTCATCATTATTGTTTCATTAGAAACACCGACGCAGTTCACACTAGTTTTTAGCTAGTTATATCTTCTGTAATGTTTCTAGTGCTCTCATTTTCGCTTGAACTTTTTAGTTTTCTTGTGGTTTCTTCGTCTGTCGATGCAAAACATGAAGCCATTTTGGCTTGCAAAAAAGAAAAGTTTACAGTTTGAAGGCGTTGCTAGGCAACTGAAATATCAATCGTAATCTATAATTCGGCTCTGCGAACTACGGAAAAACCCTCCTTCATGAGCCAAGCAGCGTCGAATAATTTAGCCCTGTATGTGATAATATACTGACACATTTTCTCCACAGGTTCATAGATTATGGTGAATATCTACCGTTAATCACTCTGCCTTCAGCAAATAATTATGATAATAAATACGAATGTTTTCTTTCAGATTTTGTGTATGACAAATACCCTCATGTCTGTAATTATAAGAAGCATGACAGGCCCGGATATAGTTATATTTGCGACGCCTGCAAGAACCCTAAACACAGAAGTCACGCCTTCGTAAATGACGCCTGCCGGAAAACCTGCAGCGAATGTCCCTAGGTAACATGTGCTTAGTAGTACAGTTAAACCTTTACACGCCGGCCACCATCTCGCAAAATTAAATTTGGTGGCCGTTAGAGAAGTGGCCGTTGTGTAGAGATTGCGGTTGTGTAAAAGTGGCCGTTATGTAGAAGTGACCGGTGTGTAGAGGTGGCCGTTATGAATAGAGGTGGACATTATGTATGTTATGTCTTATGAATGTTAATCATCATGTAACCTGAGCACATGCGAAGTAGTATGTTAGAGATTGAACCTCGTGTAGTTTTACGACATGCTGTTGTTTAAATAAATAGGTCGATTTAGAGTTCTAGAGTTGTTTCTTCGAGCTTACAGACACAGCAGTGTAGAAGTGGCCGTTGCGTAGAGGTAGGCGTTGTGTAGAAATGGCCGTTGTGTAGAGATGTCCGTTGTGTAGAAGTTGCCGTTGTGTAGAGGTGGCGCAGTGTTGTATAGAAATGGTCATTGTGTAGAGGTGGCCGCTTTATAGAGGTAGCCATTTGCGGAAGTGTCCGTTGTGTAGAAGTTGCCGTTGTGTAGAGGTAGCCATGGTGTAAAGGTGGTCGTTGTGTAAAGGTAGCCGTTATGTAGAAGTGACCATTGTGTAGATGTGGCTGTTGTGTTGAGGTTTGCCGTTGGTTGTGTAGAGGTAGCCGTTATGTAGAGGTGGCCGTCTTTTAAAAGTGGTCGTTGTTAGAGGTGGCCGTTGTGTAGAGGTGGCCGTTTTGTATTGAATTGTATTTCCAATTATGCTTACATTACTTTTTTCTTATTTTCTTGGTCAGGTATTCTACTTTAACAAAGTAAAAAATCCATTTGCTGCTAGAAATATTCTAATATTATATCCTAATATTATATGAGAAATGGCGCAATAATTCAATAAAACAATACCAAATAAAATGTGTCGACACAATTTGTAGTTTAAAATATTCTTCACATGAACAAGGATCTCAATATATCATAAATGGGAAAAACAATGCACAATGTCAAATGGCAAATAGATATGTTGCTAGATTTGATAATCCAACGAGAAATTTCTGAATTTTTCAATCGAAATTAACATAACAGATCAAAGTGTCCATTGGAATCAAATTTTAAACTTGTCTCACCTTGCTCTACAAACAAAGAAGTACAGACCATGTCTTGCTTTTATAAAGAATCCTTTCTTTTTCTCCTCTACGCGATATCTTCATTTCTAGTAACTTTAACTGAACCTATTTTGTGGCCATCTTGTTCTTCATTACCACTGATGTAAGCAGAAACGATTCCGGACTCAAAAGAGAATAAATCTTTGAGTGCGCGGGCCACAACAGCGTCGAGCTCCTCATGCTCCGTGTATTATTGACTCTTACTCAAAGAAATGAATGAGTCAAATCATGCTTGGAATCATAAACACTGCAAGAAGACTTAACAACATTCCGTCGAGTATTTTAATGATTTCACGAAAGAATGGATAACTTTCTCAAATAAGTTCTTTATGATAAAGAACGGCAAAAATGTATAACGTTAAGAAAATCTTCTTGGTTGTAGCCATATAAGACAGTTAGAAAATCAAAGCACCTGTCCTTTGGGATATAGTACGTTTCGTTATCATGTCTTCAACTCGTAAGGGGCCTTTTTAAAACTCAAAATAATCTGGAGTGATTCGTGACTTTTGAATCACGCCAGATTACTTTGAGTCACGCCAGATTCCCTTTGTTTGCAACTTAAGCCTCACATCGGTGCGAGTTTTGACGTTGCATAGTCTATGGCAGTGTATACAAACCTCGCAGTGTATATAACGCATGACATTGAAGTATAAACTTCTATCGAAGTATGAACGTCGGTTCTAAAACCTGATAATACCCCCTGCTCGTTTATTAAGCACCACTTAGAGCGTCACACTTAAAAACATGTTACCGTTGCGCGTGTACTAATTTCATGGCTATTTTGGCGATGAAAATAAAATTAAATCAGCTAGCTGTTCTAAGGTGATACTCAGATATATTGATGCAATAATACTTCTTGAGCAGGCGTAGCTCAGCTGGTTAGTGCGCGGCCTTCAGAGCTAGAGGTCCATAGTTTCGATCCCCAGGAAGTCCATGTCTGTTTCGACTTCTCTCTGTTCTGTGTAGCTTTAATTAGCTTTAAATACCCGTAAAAAGGAGCACTGATAGTAAGAGGGGGTAGAGGGCGCACCTTCGAGCGCATTAAACATATGAGCCCTTGGCTCGGGAGAATTGGGCAACCACTCCCCGCGTTATCGAAGTAAAATAAATTACCTTTACCTTTACCTTTTTTTACCTCTGAAACTAGTGAACATAGATATTTAGGTACGAGTCAAACAAGCTACTATCTGTGAAAATCATTTATATGTAATGAAAAGAGAAGTTTGTTGTAAAATGTGATCGTCCGGGTGAGTGTAGTCTTGGGAAAGATTGTAGCTGGTGGTAACTGACGTTTCGACAACCTGAGTCCAGTAAAATACAACCAACAACTGTATTTCTCAAGACTACACTCACCCGGACGATCACATTACATAACAAACTTTAACACCTGGGTTCAAACCATTTACTCTTAAAAAGAGGAGTGGTGCTAGTAATGATCTCTGGGGAACACCACAGGGTACTGGAAGAGTTTCAGATTTAGTACATTTATGTGAGACATATCGTTTTCTATGACACGAGAGTATAATTCCAACCAGGCTTTTGCCATGCCTCTCACTCCATAGCTTTTAAACCAACAGCTTGTGATTTAAGGTATCAAAGGCTTTGCTTAAGTGGATAAATATATTACAAGATGGTATTTTCCTCTATAGAGCACAGAATTTTGTCAAAAATAAGTCTAATTATTTCTTCTCGATGAAATGAATATTTCGTAGTTATATTAATCAACACGCCCATTATGAGAACTGCCATTTAAATACACCCAAAGAGCATGTGGTGTAATATTGTCTTCATAGAACACCTGGTATCGAATGTCTGGTGATGGTGACCAAATTACTCGTGCAGCTCAAAAACGTGTTTAAGAACATGAGATAATCCAAGTAAAGATGCAATTGCCAAACGATAGAGGGTTTAATTACACATGTAGCAGTTAATATTACTTATTTATTTTATTTTATTCTTTTATTTTCTTTTACTTATTTTGTTTTCGTTTCCTTGCCTACCTTGTTCTCATTGGTTTCTTTTGTCTTATTCTATCATATATACACTCCTTTCTACCACCTCTTTCTCTTTTACTCCGACGAAGGAGTAGCGTCCGAAACGTCACTAAGTTTTTTCATCTTTTTCACGGTGTATAATTTACCTTTTCATCGTAACTGTTTCATTAGAAACACCGACGCAGCTCACACTAGTTTTTAGCTAGTTATATCTTCTAATTCAACCAGACTTACATGTCAGCCAAGCAAGTTGTGCTTTAATTGATATATGACGGATCTGAATGCAGCATGTGTATTACTTGGCTTTAAACTGCTTTTTCACAAAATAAAAATAAATGAAACATTTTCCCCCGGTTATTTCATTTGAAATCGATAATTCATTTTCAATAAAATGAATATATCGTTCATATATTCATCGACTCGCCCTGTTTTTGACAACTGCCATTTTAGTACAGTCAAGGAGCATGTGGTACAATATTTTCTTCATAGAACACCTGTACCAATATCAGTATACCTGGCGATCAAATTTCTCATGTACCAGTCAAATATTACAACTTATCTAGACGGCATTTCTGCCAGCTATTCATTATCTATAGAAATAAATCAGTTTATTTAAGTGTCTAGTCGTTCAGGCGCTTTCGTACTAATTGGGGACACTTTTAGCTCACACACATGTTGATTTTTACGGAGGGAGGAAACCGGAAAGCCGGGAGAAAACCCCTCGTAGAACAGGAGAGATCAACACATCAAACAAATTCAATAAGCTTGAAACGAGATGACGTTTTACCCCGTCTCTATCCAGTCGATAATCCTTTTAACACTGCTTTTGTTATTTAATTATTACTATAGTTTTTGTATTTTCGAAGGAATCAGAAATGTTAATACGAAAGAATTTTAAAAACTATTATGGTATAGAGTCGGGGGTAAAACGTCGTCTCGCTTCAGGATTATTCACATGTGGCGTTCCCAAGACGAACCAGCGACCCAACCCGTTGGACTCACAGGCCACAAAAAACGACCCATTTCATGCTACCCATGAAATATGAGATGTCTGAATGCTGTATGCTTAATAGCTAATTTGGCCTCAAATGCTCTTAACCAAATAAAAAGAACACCAACTTTTTTTCAGTTATTTATATTTTAAATACGATTATCAAGTTTAATCTTAAATAAGAAAATGCATATTTCGTGGTGATATTCATCGAAGACACGCCCATTATTCATAAGAACTGCCATTGCAATACACCCAATAAGCATGTGGTGTAATATTGTCTTCATAGAACACCAGGTATCGAATGTCTGGTACGTGATGGTGACCAAATTACTCACGCAGCTCAAAAATGTGTTTAAGACCATGACATAATCCAAGTGATTTTTAGGTTCATATATAACAGGGTTAACTGGTTTAACTGATTTAACTTCATCAATTGTCACCAAAGAGAGAGTACTTCAGTGGAGGTAACAGTGAGAAGTAGTTATTTAAGAAATATTTTTTTTTTAGTTTTGAAAGATTTTTTATGACGATCTTAATGGTTAATTTGGGTTGAACAAATGTTATAAGCAGAATATGAATGTAATGTGAACACGTTAATGAAGCAAAAGGATACTTAAATAGTGAAGTAGGAGTTTTCTTGATTGGAAAGTAATCTTAATCTTAACGTCATTCTATATTAAGAAAGCAATTTTAAAATAGAGATACCCGTCTATATTGCACTCTTTTACATATGTTGCCACGTTCCACTCTACTTGGTAAACCACTAGTTTAAGAAAATCCAGTACAATGTTGACGATTGTATGGATAGATTTAAGACATTAAATTACATACTATTTATATTCAGATATTTATTTGATAAGCAATGGAAGTCGCCAGGTTGATGCCAGTTGTTTTTATCTTGTTACTTGCTTACGATGCTGCAGCTGCTCCAAGAAAAGATGGCAATGAAGCTCCCAACAAGGTAGTTACTCTTTTGCAGCATAAATAAGCATGCAATAGCTTAACTGAAGTAATTACTATTTAACGTAAATACTCAAATTGGCGCAAGGATTTACATACGGGACGCTCTACACCCACCCTTCGAACTAGCGCCTCACGTGAAATTCGTAACTAGGCAGTTGAATATATACAACTTTTGATCAGTTATCAACAACTAAATATTCTTTTTTTTTAAGGACGAAATGAAAAAGGAAGTTTCCTCAAAACATGGAGGACAAATGAAAGACCATGAAAAGAAAATCCATTCCGGTATGTATGATAACTGCCGTACGCTGCCACTTAGTTAAACAATGCGAGAATGTTTAACCTACGTGTGAATATAATGTGCACGCGCACTCTTGTTTTTTGGTATATGCCGCTTGCAGAGAAAAAAAATTGAAGGGAAAAAAAATCTCTCTCCGTTATTCATTAAATATACTTATGTGTTGAGAATGCTAAAACAAGTATTCGCCTCAGGCTCAGCAAATATCGGAGAATACTTACCTTGTTGCTCGAAGACTCGCGTCCGCCTTCGGCTAATAATCGTCAATTAGTGTAATTTTGTCTGACTTGAATAAAGAGTGTTGCGCGCTATGATTGGTCAAGTAAAAACGTGTTTCTTCATTAAATTGGCTCTCTTCTATCAAACTTTCGACAATAATACTTCAAGGTTTTTTCCTGTACAAGAGAATATTATTGATCACTGAGTTTAAACAATAACTATTTGGCAAGTTTTCGCATTGGATCCCCACTGAATGAAATGTTAAATCTTGAAAAAATATTTGGAGCTGGTGAAGTTATACACATTTGGGACTAAATAAATGTTCTTTCCGAGACCCATTTACGGAAAATATTTATCCAAACACCGTTACCTTTTCTATTGTTCTCATTTTCGCTTGAACATTTTAGTTTTCTTGTGGTTTCTTCGTCTGCCGATGCAAAACATGAAGCCATTTTGACTTGCAAACAAGAAAAGTTTACAGTTTGAAAGCGTTGCTAGGCAACCAATCATCATCAATCAGCGAGTAATTTTGCAATGTATGTGATAATGTGGAAATTGAATGGGCAGAACTGTGGTGAAATAATGATAGATGTGTTGATCATCACAGTGAATGAGCGATCTAAGCGAACGCTGTAAAGAAAGACTTGAAAAAGTGATTTCAAGCTTCAACGGGAATCGAACCCATGACCTCCGCGATTCCGGTGCGATGCTCTACCAACTGAGCTATGAAGCCAATCTTGTTGGCGAGCGGTCAGTTTTTTGAAAAACCCAACAAAAATGACCGCTCGCCAACATGATTGGCTTCATAGCTCAGTTGGTAGAGCATCGCACCGGAATCGCGGAGGTCATGGGTTCGATTCCCGTTGAAGCTTGAAATCACTTTTTCAAGTCTTTCTTTACAGCGTTCGCTTAGATCGCTCATTCACTGTGATGATCAACACATCTATCAGTATGTGATAATATGCTAAAACATTCTCCACAGGCTCGGTGATTATGGTGAATATATACTGATAATCACTTTGCCTTCAGCGTATAGTTATGATAATAAACAAAGCTGTTTTCTTTCAGATGCTCTGTTTGATAAGATGCCTTTTGTGTGTCTTTCTAAAAAGCATGACATTTGCAACATATGCAAGGACCGTTACCACAGAAGTCACGCCTTCATAAATGACGTCTGCCAGAAAACCTGCAGCGAATGTCCCTAGGTAACATGCGCTTGAGGTTAAACCTTTACAAACCGGCCACAATTTGTAGAGATTCAACATTTTCCATGCATCGGTTCACTGGTCAAACACAAAGCATTCAGTTGAGTGTAGAAGTGGCCGTTATGTAGAGGTGACCGTTGTGTAGAGGCGGCTGTTATGCAGAGATGGCGGTCGTGTAGAAGTGGTCGTTTGTAGAGGTGGCCATTGTGTAGAAGTGTTCGGCCATTGTGTAGAGGTGGCAGTTGTAGGAGAGTCCGTTGTGTAGAGGTGGCCTTTGTGTAGGCGTTTTCGTTGTGTAGAGGTGGCCTTAATTTTGTGTAAGCGTTTCCGTTGTGTAGAGGCCGCCTTTGTGTAGGCGTTTTCGTTGTGTAGAAGTGGAATTTGTGTATTGTCGTATTTAAATTGTATTTCCAATTATGCTTAGAATACTTTTTTCTTATTTTCTTGGTCAGGTATTCTACTTTTACAAAGTAAAAGATCCCTTTGCTGCTACAAATATTCTTATATTGTATGAGAAATGGAGCAATAATTCAATAAAACAATATCAAATATAATGTGTCGACACAAGTTACAGTTGTTTGTTTTCTCTCTCCTCTACTCATAGTTAATAGAGTATTATTAACTATTCTATTATTATTATTAATTATTCTATTAACTATGCCTCTACTATATATAAACATCTCTCTCACTCTTACTTTCTATTGACTCCGACGAAGGACTAACGTCCGAAACGTCAGTTTCCATTTTCACTACGGTGCTCAACTTATAATTCTACGATAACTTATTTTTTTTAAAGTGTGGTGTACCTATAAAGAGCTCACCTGGCTAGAAATAATTAATTGAATATCGGTCAACAACAACGCTGTCGGAGACTCCACAATGTTAACTTCGAGACAGGTCCGGCAGAATATCTGCATAAACACAATGACATTGAATATGTTGTTATGCAAATATTCTCCCGAACTTAACAGTGCGTGTAACGACCGAGAGCGTTCTTGTCGACCGACGAGGTGAACTCTTTGGGTACACCTCACAAAATTTTTTTTCTCCAAAACTTGGAGCCATTAATTTGAAGAAAACAGCGAAAATGTGATTTTTAGCAAAACTCTCATTTTTAAGGTTTACAACGACAATTAGTAAAAAAAAAACATTTATTCAATGAGTTTTTAAGATTTGATGTTGATTTTTCGTAAGGCTCATCTACAATACTTGGAAATAGGTATGTGAAAACTTCAAGGCAATCTATTCAATGGTGGTGTTTCTACAGCGCAATGTCTCATATGCTTCAAATTTTGGATCGAATTTTCAAGCGGCGTCATAATTTTTTTTCTTCCCAAGACTTTCCATCCAAATTTATACACAGGATGCAATAGTACTAGATGATGGTACTAGACTGAAATGCCAGAAAAATCGTACCTGAGGATGAGGAGAAAAAAAGCCAAAAACTAAGAGTGGCACTAAGATATAACTAGCTAAAAACTAGTGTGAGCTGCGTCGGTGTTTCTAATGAAACAGAAATGATAAAAAGGTAAATTATACCCCGTGAAAAAGATGAAAAAACTTACTGACGTTTCGGACGCTAGTCCTTCGTCGGACTAGACTAGTTTTTTCATCTTTTCATGGTGTATAATTTACCTTTTAATCATTACTGTAAAAATAGCACTGCTCGATTTTCGGACGTAATAGGCTAAACATTTAAAAAACCTTAAAATAAAATACACTGTTAGAATCTAGGATAGTCGTCCAAGTACATTATATGAAACATACAGTTAAATTGACGCAATAGTTTTGGGAAGCGAGCGAGAATAAAATTGTCTAAAATTCGTTCTGAATTAGTTTGGTTTCACATTAAATGGCGGTCCCGTCTCTCCACTTCATCATTACTAACCAATATCGGGGGGGGGGGGGGGGGACATAAAAGAACCACTGAGGACGTAAAGAAATCCAAGCAGTGACCACCCTCAGTGCCTACACCTCGTACTAACAACCTCTCGTTCAAAAACTCATTGTGAAGCGCCTTTGAACGTATCTATATGGAAAGATCGCTATTTAAATAAATATCATCATCAAAAATTGATTTTCATACCTATTGCTTTATCTTCATTTGTTATTTGCCAAAAATGATCGGTTTATATGATGGTTTAATTTCTAAGAAGGCAAAATCTCGTAGGAAGGCGTATCTACTGCTGCTTCATCCTGATTGGTTGGTTCCCTAACAGGTTCATAGTACGTATCAATACTATTATTCAAGCCATCATCATGATGTGAGGCAACCTGCTTGATGTGTTGCGGCGTGTTTTCATAGAATACCTGCGATTCTTCGTTTTCCAGGGACAATCGTTTCTTAGAATTCAAACTTTGATAATCGATGTCCTTGTTAATCTTATTGAGCGGTTGGTAGTCGTCATGGTTACGGTGGTCGTCAGCTTGACAATCCATGTCACGGCTTTGAGGTTCAAAATCATCTTTTAGTTTGTTTTCATCTGTACCACCATATTTTCTAATCAAAGGCTGATAAAACTCGTTGGCGCGGTCACCAAGTCCAATATAGTGAGTCTCCATGGCAACTGTTTGATTCTTCTCGTCGTTCGGTTCAGGATGTTGCTGCTGACCAGTTTTTGTGAGCCTCTGATAAGTTGGGTCAAGTTTTCTATCGTAGTCTTTCTCGTCTACTTTCAGTGACTGATAAACACGAGCGCTAACGGATTCAGTTTTGGAGGAATCGTTTCCATGGTAATTGCTCTTTTTATGAAGAGATTGGTATGCATGTTCATCTCCAACCCCTCCGCGGTTATCAAGACCCATGTATTTATTCTCCATAGCAACGTTGTTGTCATGTTTCTTTTTGGTTGTAGTTTGCAGCTCCATGGAGCTCGCAGTATCAGGAGACTCATAAATGGGTTCAATAGGTTGTCTGCGCATGGGACGATTTTGTCTTTTTCGATAAATCCAGTAACCAATGAGAACGATAAGGGATAGAATGATGATAACACCAACAAGAAAACCAGTAATAACACCTGGATGAAAAAAACTGTCTTGTTCGCCAAATTGATCTTCATTGGCAGTTGGGTGAGTAGGAAGAACTGTAAACATCAATAATAGGTTTTTATCAAAAAAGTTTGATATAATGTAATTCTAGACTTAGGGTGATTCTAGTGATCTATCGGTGATTATAGTCATTCTGAAGGGGGTGAAGAGATAAAAGCCGTCATATGTGCTTTGTCGATGACATTAACAAAGGATCTTTCGTTAAAATATATCACCAGTATATACTGTGGCGAGAGTACCATATAGGGCGCCTCATTATGTAAAAAAGGGAGAAATAACACAGGAATCCCATTACGCCTTTACTCACGTTCTTCGCAGTATTTGCCGCCAAATCCTGGTAAACACGTGCAATTGCCATCCAGTACGTCACACGTGGCATTATTCATGCACTTACAGGACTGCGAACAGCCTTGTCCATACGTACCAACAGGGCATGCTGGTAAAATAATTATTCAATAATAGCAAATATTTGATAAAAATCTTCAGTAAGTATGAGCAAAAGAATATGGAGAGTCCCAGAGCTTGCAGCAACGCCCGCTTTCCTGACAAATTCATAATAAATTTATGAGTGTTATTCATGCATCGAGAGATATTCGAACGAGCGTTAGGATAAAAGCCCGTAGTCGTAGTAGGTGGACCCATAGAAAACCATATATACATATACATTCTGAATATGAATTCTGTTTTGTCATCGTTCAGCTTCACTCTCTCCATTTGCATCCATCTCCTGATGACTGCCATGCAGTCTTGCATTGCATTGCTATGATAGCTGCAGCTTGTTCAGTAGTAGAGGATGGTCTAGATGAAATGTATAACTGAGTGTCGTCGGCATATGCGTGGACAACTGGTAGATGCGTCTCTAAGATGGTAAACAGCTTACTTGCGTAGATGACGAACAGGAGCGGACCGAGATAGGGACCTTGCGGAACACCATGTTTCATATTTCATATATATACACATCATTGCAGAAACGTTGTAGTATACATTTATACATTTATACAAATATCTAATAAGATGCATAATACAAAATAACCATTTCCAACGCTTAAAACCAACTGATTTATAAACTGTACGATCTAATAGACAAGAAAAAATATTTTGGCAGTCATTGAATGAAACAAACAATAAATAAGGCAATTTTTCTGTTTTGCATATCATTAAATATACTGAGTAAATTAGATATTTGTATAAATGTATACTACAATGTTTCTGCATATATCTATTTATTGTCAGACCTCTTTTAAATTTTCCCCGAGTTCTGACTGTTTGACTGAGAAATTTGGTTGAGAATTAAAGACAGAAAAGTAGTCAGTTGCAGATTCAGCAAGTAATTCTTACCTAGGCAATGTGGTCTTGAATACCCAATTGGGCAGCTACATACACCTGTTATTGCGTCACAGTGATTATTATTGCAGCTGCATTTCTTTTGACAGAGGATACCATAACGACCAATTGCACAAACTGTCTCAAAAAGAAACGTATAAGTACGAAATGAGTAAACGAGGGGGTGTGATAAGGGATTCCTCTAAACTCAATATCAAAGCACAGGCTTACCAATTCTTATGTCGCATGTGTCACCTGTATAGCCATCCTTACAAAAACAAAATCCTGATAAAGCATGGCATCTAAAATAAGAACGTCACATATGTAAAATGGCAATAATAAATACCCCTATTACAGACTTAATGAGACCCTTTACCTGTCAGTTAGTGTCCTGTTACAGGTACATTGATTTTTACATCCTACACCAAAAGTCCAATCGTTGCATTCTGTAAAAGATTTTTGTTTTATTAATTCAAACCTCTAAAGCTTCTAAATAATAAATCCTAAAAACTAGACGTTTCTGACAGAAAGTGGAGTGCTCCGAGTGGTAAAGCCTGGTTTTCACTAGCGACGGAAGCAGAAGCGGAAGCACAAGCAGAAGCGCTAGACGCCTTATGTTCCTGTGAAAATCAAAAAAGGAGACGTAAGCAGAAGCAGAACATCAACAGAAGCATAAGCAGAAGGGACGGAAGGTTTCCTTTTTCTTATGCTTATGCTTCTGCTTCCGTCCTTATGTCGCTAGTGAAAAAACAGATTCTTATGCTTCCGTCCCTAACATACAGAAACACAAGGTGGTAAGCCAATCAAATTCTCGTACTTAGTTCCCTGCACGGGAAACTTCCTATTGTTTCTCTTATGCTTCCATTACATGAAAACCAGCCTTAAAATGTTCACTGAGTTTATTGCTTATAGGTGTTGTCAGTCATTGAACTGAAATCAAACGAATAAATATCAAGTGAACTAAACTAAACACATCATGCTTTTACTTTGATGATATTGTTTGTAAAACGGTGGTGATTATTCAGCTCCATCGTCTAATGCGTCAAGTTTGCAAGTGTGATGTTTATGAAACTACGTGCCAAGCTGAAATCTCTGATAGCGCACTGGACTGGGTTTTCTCTGTTCCCCTTCCTCCCCTCTCCCCACTGGGTGGTCGCAGCAAATGAATTCGAAATTTAATTAAGGAACTACTTTCACCCCTAAAGTAGCCATGAATTGAGTACGTGACTTTCTGGGTGTGATTTCTAGGTGAGAAGCATTGTGAATGCCCCCGGGTCGGCAGTTGCCTATTTAAGCGAGAAAATCCAAGGTTTCGACCTCATTTGCTCAGGTTCGCTGTACCAGTCAGTGCTAGACGGATTTTTGACCCACCCATCTCCCCTTCGGCGACGTTTCTCCATTATAACAGTTCAGTCCAGTAGCTTAATCACAGCCTCAGCAAAACTCGTGTTCCCAAAACTTATCCGCGTGTATGAGGTGAATGGCTGCTTTGGCAGTGAAAAGGATATACTATTGAAGAAAAAGAAAACGCGCGTGTGTGCTGTGCGCTGTCATTAAGCACGCGGGGGTTGGCAGAACACGAGAGAAGTGTTAGGAGAAGCACGACGCGTAGCGGAGTTCTTCTCGACACTTAATTGACGAGTGTTCTGCCAACCCTCAAGTGCCTTATGACCACACACAGCACAGCAAGTTTTTTTTATTTCTTTTATAAAATACAAATTACAGTAAGAGATAGGAATGACGCAACGGAAAGTGCGTGCGTGTGCAATGTGCTCTTATGAAGCACGCGCTCCAAACCAATCAGAACGCCACATTCATAACAGTTATTTTATAATTCTCGTTGCAGCGTGGACAGGTAAATAATTAACAAAATTTTATACTAAATATATATTTATTTGAGAATCGTTCTTATCAATTTTAGATTTTAAATTGGTTTAGTAATTTTGAGAGATATTGAGCTCCGAGTGATGATCGTTGTGCTGAAGCTGCACATCTTTCGAACGCACGGCAATGAAGGCAGATTTTCAAACAGCAAAAAACCCCACATAATGACAATTTTTGACTCAATACTTAGCACCCAAGGGTTCCCTGACTAACAAACTTTAAAGTTTCTGTGTAAGTGTATTTTAAAAGCCATCAAAATTCTAATCGTAATATAAATTTAGTGACAATACGATCTTTATTAGCTCTGTGCTTGGGATACCTGTGATTTGCTGTGAATTATTATTATTATTATTATTATTGTTATTATTATTATTATAATTATTGTTATTATTATTATTCTGGCTTATAGATACACAGGGAGCCCAAGATTAGTTTGGCTGCTTGTCTGATGGTTCCCAGCAATTAGCAAGACTTTTTCCATACTTACTGATGTCACACAAACGCCCCTGCCACTCCCCCACACATGTACAATGTCCTGTCATGGGGTCAAATGATGCACCATTCTGACATAAGCACTTTGATTGACAGTTTTTTCCATAGTAACCAGCCGGACATGGATTGTTACATTCAACACCAGTCCACCTTGGTAGACACTCACATGATCCATCCACCTTGCTACATGTTGCATTGTTCTGACATTTGCAGGACGCAGTGCATCCTGGTCCATATTGTCCATCCGGGCATTGTGTACCACAGTCTTCTCCAATGTATCCGGGCTGGCAGCTGAACAACAAATTAAGAGATATTTATAACTCCTGCAGTCGCAACGTGTTTAGAGGATTTCTGACGGTAAAATGTTAAGACCCAGGGCACGGTAGCAAACAGGAATAAAGAGAGATTTTCATAGTTCCAACATAGATCGATGTATTCGTTTAGTACTTACGCGCACTCCCCAGTGAATGGATTACAGGTTCCCCATTTTGTGCAATTACAATGTACTTTACATCCAAAGCCACCGGCCCCGCCAGCACACTGTTTTTCACAAAACTTGCCCGTATATCCAGAGGCGCAGTTACAGAAACCATCTATCGGTGAGCAAGTGGCATTGTTCTGGCATGCGCATTTGTCATGGCAGTTGTGACCATATGTTCCTTCTTCACAAAGATCTTCACACCTGGTAAAGAAACGTTTTCGAAATTAAACATATATTAAATTTGTAGTAGGTGGTTCTTTACTTCCGCAAGCTGCGACAGCCGTGACCATATGTTCCCTTCACACAAAGCTCTTCACATCTGGTGAATAAATGTTTCTCAAAATTAAACAAAAAATATGAGGATTGCTCCTTTCCTCCAACAAGAACTTAGTGTCCATGCTTGAAACTTAAGGCTTATTCTTTTATATTGTGTTCGTTAATACAGTAGAGCAGATTAAATCGTGAAATAAAATCAAACTAAACACTAGCTAATAGTAGCTACTTAAGCCTGGTTTTCACTAGCGACGGAAGCAGAAGCGGAAGCACAAGCAGAAGCGTTAGACGTCTTATGTTCCTGTGAAAATCAAAAAACGGAGACGTAATTACGTAAGCAGAAGCAGAACATCGACGGAAGCATAAGCAGAAGGAACGGAAGGTTTCCTGTTTCTTATGCTTATGCTTCTGCTTCCGTCCTTATGTCGCTAGTGAAAACCAGATTCTTATGCTTCCTCGCTGACATACAGAAGCACAAGGTGGTAAGCCAATCAAATTCTCGTACTTAGTTCCCTGTTCGGTAAACTTCCTATTGTTTCTCTTATGCTTCTGCCACATTCATTTACACTAGAACATAACGATCTTATGCTCATGCTTATGCTTCTGCATAAGTGAAAACCATCCTTAAGAGACCAATAGTTGCTATCACTCAACCAGAACATTCATCACACAAAAACAAATACAGAAAAGACCATTGTCTTTTGTATAATGAATGTTCTTGTTGAGTAATAGTGACTATTAGTCACTAAATAGATATTATTAGATAGTATTTAGTTTGATTTTATCTATTGATTTTTTTCTATCTTGGTCTCACAAAGGTGTACTCGCAAAGTTGTTGTACACTCGAAGAAAGCGAACATTTATTTTCTCACTCAAACTCTTCTAAATTCACATGCATGTCATTGCGTTAACGTTTTTTCTAGTGTCCGTCTGAAACGCAAGCCAAGTGTATTTTACCAACCTCTTCCCTCTGTAACCTGGCCTGCAGTCACATACACCGGTCACGTGATGACATGTTGCACCATGCTCACAGATTATACATCTTTGGGCACAGCGGTATCCATATGTACCTTCGGGACACTTTTGGTTACAGATGACTCCCTAAATATGCAACAAAGAAATGAAAGAGAAACAATGTTATCAAAATTAGAATAGAGGCACGTGATGGTAGCCACGAAAAGAAACAGGAACGATTGAATGTGGTCTAAACTGATTTGCGTTAGAAAAAATCAGTTTTCCACGCGTGAGAACGACTCCATTGTAGCGCCTCCTGTAATGGCTGCCATCACGGGAAGGTGTAAAGCCTCTATTGACGTTAACCTAGATTATTTCAAGGTAAGCAAAAAGTCGTCATTTGTTTTCATTTTAATGCAATTAGAAACAGGGTAACCTGAAAGTTTAGACCATCAGAAAAAATAGAAGTTTTACAAAACGTAATCCCTAAACGCCTTATACGTACTTACCGTCCATCCCGCTGTACAGTTACAAGCGCGGGTTACGTTATCACACGGGGCTCCGTTCAGACATGGGCACTTCACTGCCCAATCCTGTCCATACCAAAAACGAGAACATTCTCCTTCACAGCTGCAAAATGACAGGAAACCAAAAAAATCACAGTTTTACTCAATTACCATGACAACCTGACTTATTATTTTACCAATGTCGTTGAATCCTTTCCAGCCAAGTGTTTTTATCAATTAAAAGACCCTTTACGAATTAGTCTAGTGTTAGCCAGCGAAGGGACCAAAATAGGTTTTGTTGCAAAGAGTTCGAAATATTTTAAACATTTGCGGTCACTCGAAGTGATTTTACTTGCAAATGCACAAATTGGCTAACTAACAAAAAAATTAGTTGGATAGCCACAATTAGGCGCGTCGCACTTTAATGTTAACAAAATAAACTTACCGCTGTCCTTGATATCCAGCTGCGCATGTGCAGTTTCCGCTAACAGGGTCACATGTCGCACCATTAAGACAGGTACAATTGTATTGACATTTGTCGCCATAGTAACCTTGGTCGCATTTTTTACTGCAGTACTGTCCCTCCCACCCTGGGGAACACGTACAGATACCAGTGTGAGGAGAACAGTTAGCGTTGTTTTGACAGAGACAGTCATGTCTACAGTGTGGTCCCAATTCATCTGAAGGACAGTCTGATGACGAAGAAAAGGAAATTAGCACGAACATGAAGAAGAAGATTACATGTTAGGTGTACTGGCACATATCTCTTTCGCACAGGTTTCCATAGTAACACGAGCAGTAGTCTGGTTTGGTACAAATACCGTTCACACAGGCAGGAGCGCAGCGAGATCTCAGTTATAGGTTGGGCAATATATGTACCATTTCCCCGTAAAATCCACAGGAATCCCACAATAGATAATTAAATTTTGCCGCCGAAATTGTTTTGAATAGCAGGAGGGGGGGGGGGGGGGGGGGGTGGAGGAGGGTGGATCTGCACCAACCTGCACCACCCCCAAGTTCTCGTGCTTCCATCCCCACGCCAGTGCACACAAATTAAAGTTTATTTCGAATACCTAAAAAGCCCGTGTAGGGGTGGGGTTACTTCCTGTTCAGGTGGTAGGGGTGATCGGCGCTCCTTTTAGGGTTAAAAATGTTCCCTGTGTGGATCTTCTAGAGCTTCTGGCTCAGACGTCAATTACGTAACATAGTTCCGTACCTTTTGGGGTCATTTATTATGCATGTTATCCATGCTATGCCGCTGTTTACTTTACAATGATGCACTAAATGTTTCTTTCATTTGATCATCGTTATGATCTTAATAAACGCTGTCCTGTCATTCGTTAAACCGGCGTTGATGGCTGAGGTTAATAGTAATTTACTGAAATAAAGCTGTACCTTTTAGGGTCTGAAATCAGGTTAGTTTTAAGAGCGTTTTTAATTTATGCTTACATTTTAGGGGCTATTTTAAAAATCAACCACCGATCACCCCTACCACCTGAACAAAGGACGTACCCCCTTCCCCCGGGCGAAAAAGTAAACGAATCTATATAAAAAATTATTTTTGTTGAATGAGCAAGTATACTCCTTCCCTTACCTCCATCCCTTACAGCATTGGTATTGTTTTCTGTAGGATATTCTAGTGACTACCCTAGCATTAGGTTATATACCTTTGGTGCACTGATCTGGCACTTGACTCCATCCCTTACAGCATTGGTATTGTTTTCTGTAGGATATTCTAGTGACTACCCTAGCATTAGGTTATTTACCTTTGGTACACTGATCTCCCACTAGACTCCATCCCTTACAACATTGGTATTGTTTTCTGTAGGATATTCTAATGACTATCCTAGCATTAGGTTATTTACCTTTGGTACACTGATCTCCCACTAGACTCCATCCCTTACAACATTGGTATTGTTTTCTGTAGGATATTCTAGTGACTACCCTAGCATTAGGTTATATACCTTTGGTACACTGATTCCCCACTTGACTCCATCCCTTACAGCATTGGTATTGTATTCCATAGGCTGTTCCTATGGCTGCTCGATAGCCAGTCCTGTAAGCAGTCCTATGTACATTAAGAAGAAATTTCTCTCAGCTCCATAAATCAGGATTGCCGCATTCCGCTGCGACGCTATAACTTCACAAATTTAAATTTGAGTTAATCACGTTCTGTTACCTATATCTGGTACATCTTCCCCAGTTCCAAAGTCCACATTTATAAGTTGATTTGTATCTGTACGAGACTTGATATGACTGTGCATAAGTTAGTCTAAGGACAAGTCAATGAAAAGAATGAGAAAATACGGTCCTGATATTATGACTGTTATTACTACTATGGAAGGCAAGAACAGATGAAGCTCTCTTACCATGACCCCTTTGCCTTTATCTCTTTTACTTAGTTGATATAGTTCATACTCGAGCCGGTGCAAAGAAGATCATCAAATCTTACCGCCGTTTGCATAGTGCTAGGCGGCCACCCCAGACACAAATCGCGTCGTGTAGTTTGCAATAGACTGCCGGTCAATCAAACACCTCTTATTACTTGGATGTATTCAAACTCTTTGCAATCGCTTCCGGAACTTTCCTTCGTGATATCTGACAGAGAAAGTTTGATAGAAAAGCCAATTCACTGTTCCAAACGTGTATAAATGGCGTCAACATGAATGATTGACAGTAGTCTATTGCAAACTGCATGACTCGATTTTGTGTCTGGAATGGCCGCGTAGTAATGCAAACGGCGGTAAGGGGCATTCGGCACCGGCATTTATGTACCGGAATGACACATTAAAAACAGCTTTAAAATATCTCCTGGTGAAAGCGTTTTCCAGAAGAGGGATAAGATGCATACGACTACCAATACCCTTACTGACTGGCGTTTCTATTAATATTAATTAATTAATTATTGATTAATTAAGATCTTTAATTTATTTTGGTTTGATTTCGATTTTAAAGGTCAATTCTTGTACAATGCATTTTCTACTGATTTAAATGCTGGACGAACACACGTCGCATATGTACAATCGATTATTTGCTAGCCTTAAGATCATGTCATAATCCTGAATAAAAGTTTATGGCTGAAGTAAAGAAATCCATATGGTTATATTTAAAATGAATGTAATATAAAACACTTAGTATATGTGTCGAAGAGCTACAGCAATCAGTCTTAGTGATCATTGCTGCAGGAGAAACTTAACACTTAACTGAAGTAACATTTCACCGCGTACCATGCCCCAGCTTATCCTCCAATTAATATATGCAACAACTTATATATATCTATTTGACTGCATTTCTTTTTACCAACAATTTTAGCATTTAGAGCATCAATGTTACCTTGTTAGCTAGATTAACTATCGTTTCTTCACGATTTGCTGTACTTTATCTTATACATTGAACATTTTTGGACTTATAAACATCGATAACTTATCATTGATTTTATAGCCTGATCTGAATCAAATGACTTATCAATTTAAATTGGCTAGTCATGGATATTACCATAAATAAAACTACCCCAAACCAAGTTAGTATTCACACTGACCTAACAGTCTTCGAGCAGACATTTGCTCCATTCGGTGCCAAGTTTGCTGAGCATCGAGCGAGTAAAGCTAACTCAATTACAAAGCAACTAAAGGCCTTGACAAATCCAGGTATCATAATTACTGCATGTAGCCTTGTTTGTCACCAGCCGAGTAAACAGAACAAGAAAAAGAAAGTTAGCCAAGTACTGAATGATAACGGAAGTCCTTTTTGATTGATGCGCTGCCTTCAGTTTTTAAGTCTGTATAAGCCGGAAACGGAAACTATTAATTAATTAATAACTATTAATTAGTACAACATATATGGCAAGGAGCGCGTGCAAAAATACTGCGATAGACGTAGAATCTGTAAAAATATCTAGTAAGCCAAAACTAATATATAAATAAGATATAACCAAGGCTGATGCTACGTTGAATAATTAACACGATAACGACATGAGTTCAAACTGAAAGTCTAAATGAAACCGTGAACATCCTGTTACGTTTTGTCATTATCACGCGAACTGAAAGTAGTTCACAGTCGATTATTTGTTATGCTATTTTGCTACACCGTGTTGAAGAGACTCAATCAGGGTCGATGCAGCTGTCATAAGGTTGAAGCTGAAAAGTGCTTTATGATTTTTGGAGTTGTGTTTGAAGAAAATGTGAACAAGAGACTGAACTGTCGGAATGACATGCATATGAAGGGTTTACTTTGCACAAAATCAGTAAATACTCTCCGATGTAGAAATGTTTGTGCCAAATTTTGAAAAATAGCAGTCATGTTCTGCTTTAATAATGACACTTTAATAGTGCTAAACCGAATCAAGAATTGTATTTATTTCTACGGAACAACAGTTATATGACAATTTCGTAACGTGTCTTTCAAAATGACATGCATATGAGAATTTTTTAAAAGATCTTGAGCATCGAGAAATGTAAAAATTAAATAGAAATATTAAATTTCTGTATTTATTCTTAACCTTGTCTTTAAAGGTCTAGTGACCCTACTGCGCAGGACCATTTGGAAATTCTATTCATGAATTTTATGATGGTTTCTAGTGTGGTAAAATCTTAATATGAAGACGTATCTACTGCTTCATCGTCATTTGCTATTGTCAAAAATTGATTTTATGACTCAGGTTCTGGGTGTTTAAAATCTTGTAAGAAGGCGTATCTATTGCTTTGTCTTCATTTGTTATTGGCAAAAAATGATTTTATATGATGGTTTAATTTCTAAGGTGGTAAAATCTCGTAGGAAGGCGTATCTACTGCTTCATTCTGATTGGTTTGCTCCCTAACAGGTTCATAGTGGGTATCAATACTATTATTCAAGCCATCATCATGATGTGAGGCAACCTGCTTGATGTGTTGCGGCGTGTTTTCATAGAATACCTGCGATTCTCCGTTTTCCAGGGACAATCGTTTTTTCGAATTCAAACTTTGATAATTGCTGTCGTTGTTAATCTTCTTGAGCGGTTGGTAGTCGTCATGGTTACGGTGGTCGTCACCTTGACAATCCTTGTCACGGCTTTGTGGCTTAAGATCATCTTTTAGTTTGTTTTCATCTGTACCACCATATTTTCTATTCAAAGGCTGATAAGAAGCGTTGGCGCGGTCACCAAGGCCCATATATTGAGTCTCTATGGCAACTGTTTGGTTCTTCTCGTCGTTCGGTTCAGGATGTTGCTGCTGACCAGTTTTTGTGAGGCTCTGATAAGTTGGGTCAAGTGTTCTATCGTAGTCTTTCTCGTCTACTTTCAGTGACTGAAAACACGAGCGCTAACGAATTCAGTATTGGAGGAATCGTTTCCATGGTAATTGCTCTTTCTATGAAGAGATTGGTATGCATGTTCATCTCCAACCCCTCCGCGGTTATCAAGACCCATGTAATTATTCTCCATAGCAACGTTGTTGTCAAATTTCTTCTTGGTTGTAGTGTGTAGCTCCATGGAGCTCGCAGTATCAGGAAATCAGAAGTGGGTTGAATAGGTTGTGTGCGCATGCGCTGAATTTGTCTTTTTCGATAAATCCAGAAACCAATGACAACGATAATGGATAGAATGATAATAAGACCAACAAGAAAACCAGAAATAACACCTGGATGAACAAAGCTGTCCTGTTCACCAAATTGATCTTCATTGGCAGTTGGGTGAGTAGGAAGAACTGTAAACATCAAAAATAGGTTTTTATCAAAAAAGTTTGATATAATGTAATTCTAGACTTAGGGTGATTCTAGTGATCTATTGGTGATTGTAGTCATTCTGAAGGGGGTGAAGAGATAAAAACCGTCATATGTGCCTTGTCGGTGACATTATACACCACCAGTACATATTGTGGCGAGAGTACCATATAGGGCTCCTCATTATGCAAAAGAGGAAGAAATAACACAGGAATCCCATTACGCCTTTACTCACGTTCTTCGCAGTATTTGCCGCCAAATCCTGGTAAACACGTGCAATTGCCATCCAGTACGTCACACGTTGCGTTATTCATACACTTACAGGACTGTGAACAGCCTTGTCCATACGTACCAATAGGGCATGCTGGTAAAATAATTATTCAATAATAAGAAATATTTGATAAAAAATCTTCAGTAAGTATGAGCAAAAGAATAGGGAGAGTCCCAGAGCTTGCAGCAACGCCCGCTTTCCTGACAAATCCATAATAAATTTATGAGTGTTATTCATGCATCGAGAGATATTCGAACGAGCGTTAGGATAAAAGCCCGTAGTCGTAGTAGGTGGACCCATAGAAAACCATATATACATATATACATTCTGAATATGAATTCTGTTTTGTCATCGTTCATCTTCACTCTCCCATTTGCATCCATCTCCTGATGACTGCTATGCAGTCTTGCATTGCCATGATAGCGGCAGCTTGTTCAGTAGTAGAGGATGGTCTAGATGAAATGTATAACTGAGTGTCGTCGGCATATGCGGGGACGTCTGGTAGATGCGTCTCTAGGATGGTAAACAGCTTACTTGCGTAGATGACGAACAGGAGCGGACCGAGACAGGAACCTTGCGGAACACCATGTTTCATATTTCATATATATATATATACAATCGATTGCAGAAACGTTGTAGTATACATCTATACATTTATAGTATTATCTAATGAGATGCATAATACAAAATAACCATTTTCAACGCTTAAAACCAACTGATTTATAATCTGTACGATCTAATACACAAGAAAAAAATATTTTGACAGTCATTGAATGAAACAAACAATAAATAAAGCGATTTTTCTGTTTTGCATATTATTAGATATACTGAATAAATTAGATATTTGTATAAATTACTACAACGTTTCTGCATATATACATTTATAGTCAGACCTCTTTTAAATTTTCCTCGAACTCAGACTGTTTGACTTAAAGACAGAAAAGTAGTCAATCATAGAAACAGCAAGTATTCTTACCTAGGCAATGTGGTCTTGAATACCCAATTGGGCAGATACATACACCTGTTATTACGTCACAGTGATTATTATTGCAACTGCATTTCTTTTGACAGAGGTTACCATAGCGACCAATTGCACAAACTGTCAAAAAGAAACTTATAAGTACAAAATGAGTAAACGAGGGGGTGAGATAAGAGATTCCTCTACGTAACTCAATATCGAAGCACAGGCTTACCAATTCTTATGTCGCATGAGTCACCTGTAAAGCCATCCTTACAAAAACAAAATCCTGATAAAGCATGGCATCTGAAATAAAAATGCTACCTTAATAAAATAGGAAAATTAATACCCGTTTTACAGACTTAATGAGACCCTGTACCTGTCAGTTAGTGTCCTGTTACAGGTACATTGATTTTTACATCCTACACCAAAAGTCCAATCGTTGCAGTCTGTAAAATAAATGTTTTTTCATTAATTCAAACCTAAAGCTTCTAAATAAAAATTCTAAAAACCTAGACGTTTCTGACAGAAAGCGGAGTCGGCTCCGAGTGGTAATATGTACACTGAGTTTATTGCTTATAGGTGTTGTTAGTCATTGAACTGAAATCAAACGAATAAATATCAAATGAACTAAACTAAACACATTATGCTCTTACTTTGATGATATTGTTTGTAAAACGGGAATCTTTCGTTAAAATATTCTACCAGTATATATTGTGGCGAGACTACCATATAGGGCGACTCGTTATGCAAAAGAGGAAGAAATAACACAGGAATCCCATTACGCCTTTACTCACGTTCTTCGCAGTATTTGCCGCCAAATCCTGGTAAACACGTGCAATTGCCATCCAGTACGTCACACGTTGCGTTATTCATACACTTACAGGACTGTGAACAGCCTTGTCCATACGTACCAATAGGGCATGCTGGTAAAATAATTATTCAATAATAAGAAATATTTGATAAAAAATCTTCAGTAAGTATGAGCAAAAGAATAGGGAGAGTCCCAGAGCTTGCAGCAACGCCCGCTTTCCTGACAAATCCATAATAAATTTATGAGTGTTATTCATGCATCGAGAGATAATCGAACGATTTGCTCAGGTTCGCTGTACGAGTCAGTGCTAGACGGATTTTTGACTCCACCCACCACCCCTTTGGCGACGTTTCTCCATTATAACAGTTCAGTCCAGTAGCTTAATCACAGCCTCAGCAAAACTCGTGTTCCCAAAACTTATCCGCGTGTATAAGGTGAATGGCTGCTTTGGCAGTGAAAAGGATATACTATTTCTCGTTGCAGCGTGGAAAAGTAAAAAAATCAACAAAATTTTATACTAAAATAGATATATATTTGAGAATCGTTCACATCAATTTTAGATTTTAGATTGGTTTAGTAATTTTGCGAGATGTTGAGCTCCGAGTGATGATCGTTGTGCTGAAGCTGCACATCTTTCGAACGTTCGGCAATGAAGGCAGATTTTCAAACAGCACAAAACCCCACATCATAAACAGTTTTTGACTCAATACTTAGCACCCAAGGGTTCCCTGACTAACAAACTTTAACGTTTTTGTGTAAGTGTATTTTAAAAGCCATCAAAATTCTAATGGTAATATAAATTCAGTGAAAATACGATCTTTATTAACTCTGTGCTTGGGATACCTGTGATTTGCTTCTGAAACATCAGTTGCGAGGGGCCAAATTGCAGAACGTTTTTAAAGTTATATATGATGATAATAATAATAATAATAATAATAATAATAATAATAATAATAATAATAATAATAACCCTAGGTTGGACAATTCATGGCTAAACAGTGGAAAAACAAAGACCTGCACAAAGAATGGCGTGACATCTCAAAAGTCTGGAAAAATATCCCAATTGTTGTTTACAGTATTCACACAAGTATTATTCAACAACTATTGCCAACTAAAGTCTATAACGTAAAGAAACTGAAAGGTGAAGAAGAAGATCTGAAAATAAGAGTATTGCACACATCATGTGCAAATGCTCGGCCATACCAATCGCACACATCAAGACATGATCACATGCTTAGACCTGTGTATCACACGATACTTAAGAAGTTTGAACTTTCTGATGATAAAGACAACTTAACACCTTGGCACAAAGAACCACCCCCAAAGAGCTCTGTCGAAAATGATGAAGCGAAAGTATGGCGATGGTATTTCTATTTCTATTAAGACATGCATAGACTATTAAGGTTTATTTAAATAAAATTATTATTATTATTATTATTATTATTATTATTATTATTATAATTATTATTATTATTCTGGCTTATAGATACACAGGGAGCCCAAGATTAGTGGGGCTGCTTGTCTGATGGCTCCCAGCAATTAGCAAGACTTTTTCCATACTTACTGATATCACACAAACGCCCCTGCCACTCCCCCACACATGTACAATGTCCTGTCACGGGGTCAAATGATGCACCATTCTGACATAAGCACTTTGATTGACAGTTTTTTCCATAGTAACCAGCCGGACATGGATTGTTACATTCAACACCAGTCCACCTTGGTAGACACTCACATGATCCATCCACCTTGCTACATGTTGCATTGTTCTGACATTTGCAGGACGCAGTGCATCCTGGTCCATATTGTCCATCCGGGCATTGTGTACCACAGTCTTCTCCAATGTATCCGGGCTGGCAACTGAACAACAAATTAAGAGATATTTATAACTTCTGCAGTCGCAACGTGTTTAGAGGATTTCTGACGGTAAAATGTTAAGACCCAGGGCACGGTAGCAAACAGGAATAAAGAGAGATTTTCATAGTTCCAACATAGATCTATGTATTCGTTTAGTACTTACGCGCACTCCCCAGTGAATGGATTACAGGTTCCCCATTTTGTGCAATTACAATGTACTTTACATCCAAGACCACCTGCCCCGCCAGCACACTGTTTTTCACAAAACTTGCCCGTATATCCAGAGGTGCAGTTACAGAAACCATCTAGCGGTGAGCAAGTGGCATTGTTCTGACATGCGCATTTGTCATGGCAGTTGTGACCATATGTTCCTTCTTCACAAAGATCTTCACACCTGGTAAAGAAACGTTTTTCGAAATTAAAACATATATAAAATTTGTAGTAGGTGGTTCTTTACTTCCGCAAGCTGCGACAGCCGTGACCATATGTTCCCTTCACACAAAGCTCTTCACATCTGGTGAATAAATGTTTCTCAAAATTAAACAAAAAATATGTAGTATAGAGAGGATTGCTCCTTTCCTCCAACAAAAACTTAGTGTCCATGCTTGAAACTTAAGGCTTATTCTTTTATATTGTGTTCGTTAATACAGTAGAGCGGATTAAACCGCGAAATAAAATAAAACTAAATACTAGCTAATAGTAGCTACTTAAGCCTGGTTTTCACTAGCGACGGAAGCAGAAGCGGAAGCACAAGCATAAGCGTAAGACGTCTTATGTTCCTGTGAAAATCAAAAAACGGAGACGTAAGCAGAAGCAGAACATCGACGGAAGCATAAGCAAAAGGAACGGAAGGTTTCCTTTTTCTTATGCTTAGGCTTCTGCTTCCGTCCTTATGTCGCAAGTGAAAACCAGATTCTTATGCTTCCGTCGCTAACATACAGAAGCACAAGGTGGTAAGCCAATCAAATTCTCGTATTCAGTCCCCTGCACGGGAAACTTCCTATTGTTTCTCTTATGCTTCTGCCACATTCATTTACACTAGAACATAACGATCTTATGCTCATGCTTATGCTTCTGCATAAGTGAAAACCATCCTTAAGAGACTAATAGTTGCTTTCACTCAACCAGAACATTCATCACACAAAGACAAATACACAAGAGACCATTGTCTTTTGTATAATGAATGTTCTTGTTGAGTAATAGTGACTATAAGTCACTAAATAGATATTATTAGCGGAGCTCCCGCGCGGGCCGAAGGCCCGCGCGAGCGGAGCACCATACCTAAGAAAAGATGGTAAACTATCGAGTTGATTTTTCATGGCTTGGCTGACGTCACTTCCGTCCGTACGTCCGTCCGTCCGTCCGGGGGTGTACACAAGCATTCCGATTGGCTGGTTAAATTTTTTTTTTGGCGGGAATGTCGACGCGTTGCAACATCCGGGTACACATAAAATAAATCCGGCTATTAAACTTTTGTAAAAAACGTTTTACACCTTTTATTACGTATAGAAATACCGAAAGATAACAACACAATTTTTTATTCAACCTTATATTTATATTTAATCTATTTACGATGGAACCCCTTTCCGAAATCGATATGTCGAAAGAAAGCTCAGAGGAGAATGAAGCCAAGAAAGAAAGGCCAGAAGTAAAAGAGTTTTTTCGAAAAATGAAAAACTCTGGTGGCGTGAAAATGTAAGGCAAAGAGGAAGGACTCACCAAAGAAAAGCGACAAGCAGAGAGAGAGATAGAGACCCAAATCCAGGCGGGACTTCGATTATAAACAAGGAGAACATGATCGTGAAAGAAAAAGGAATATGAGGCAAAACTTGACGGATGAACAAAGAGAAAATGAACGTGAAATACAAAGGAATTTGAGTCAAAACTTCACGAATGAACAAAGAGAAAATGAGCGTGAAAGACAAAGGAATTTGAAGCAAAACTACTAGCTAAGGCGACTCTCAAATGCACAGAAAAAAATCGCTCTTAAGGACAAGTTATAGACCAAAGACAATTTAAAAACTTTCATGTATTCAAAGATGGATTAAGAAGTGTTCTCCAAAAAATTCAGGTCTGTTGTTTAGCAAACAATCGTTTATTATTTTTTGACAAGCATTTAATTTTTTCTCGACGAATCGACAAATCAAAGACTTTCCCTCGAAGCTTTTATTATTTCTGTAGATAAGCTTAATTTATTTTAATGTTGGAGTGAATATAACATGAAGAGCATATTACAACAATTATTCGTCCTTTATTTAGCTTTGTAAATCTTTAGCAATTCGGTTAACGTTGTAAAACGTTGTTTTTAACCACGAACTATCGTATGTTTTTCGTTCAAGAAAGATTCGCCTCCTATCGCGGGGTCCCATCTTCAAAACAACGAAGACTTTCATTTAATAATTTTATTTCTACAGATAATTTATTTAAGTATTGAATGAAATATAAATTTACACCAAATATTCGACTGTTTATTAAGCTATTCGAGCAAGTCTGATTATAAAAATGAGCTTAAATTTGTGTTGTTGAGAGATGTTGTTGTAGAAATACCTAGACTTTCACTTTAAAAAGCCGTAAAAAATATTCAAAAACATTTACAAACGCCAATTTACTGACCAAGAAATTCGTCATTTTGCATTGCCTTTTTGCATTGCCTTTATTTTCTATTTTGTCTCAGTTGTTCTTGTCAAGTTTAACTGAATGTAAAACGTCTCGTTCTGTAAAAGACGTAATTATTAAAGTAAGCTTATATATACTTTGCTCAACCTTAACCAGTTTTCAAGTCTGTTTTTTGGTCTTGATTTCAACGTTAATGAAGACATCCGAGGTAAATTTTACTAAACTTGATATTGTATTGGATTATCTGTAGTTATCTTTCGTTTTTTTTTTAAATAAAAGAGATTCAAAGCCTAAAAATGTCGGGTTTTTTGGAAAAATTTGTCGAAAAATCTAACAAGAGCAAAACTAGCCCCTGGGGTGGTGGTGAATTGTGTACAAAATTCCTAAGTGGGAGAGTATATACTCGCGGAAAAAAAAGCAATGTTGTGCATTTCGATTCGATTTCACTGCATGGTTTTTATTATGGGAGAAATGATCTTCAGCTCGAATAAAAAAAATTGAAGATTTTCCCCCCTATCTTATTTTTAACTTTCAGTTTCATTCAAATTGTTCTCCCTTTGACTTCCGTATCGGGAGCTCCGCTTTTAGGCAGTGCCTAAATATATATATTAGATAGTATTTAATTTGATTTTATCTATTGATTTTTTTCTATCTTGGTCTCACAAAAGTGTACTCGCAAAGTTGTTGTACACTCGAAGAAAGCGAACATTTATTTTCTCACTCAAACTCTTCTAAATTCACATGCATGTCATTGCGTTAACGTTTTTTCTAGTGTCCGTCTGAAACGCAAGCCAAGTATATTTTACCAACCTCTTCCCTCTGTAACCTGGCCTGCAGTCACATACACCGGTCACGTGATGACATGTTGCACCATGCTCACAGTTTAGACATGTTTGTGCACAGCGGTATCCATATGTACCTTCGGGACACTTTTGGTTACAGATGACTCCCTAAATATGCAACAAAGAAATGAAAGAGAAACAATGTTATCAAAATTAGAATAGAAGCTTTGCACCATCACGTGATGGTAGCCACGAAAAGAAACAGGAACGATTGAATGTGGTCTAAACTGATTTGCGTTAGAAAAAAATCAGTTTTCCACGCGTGAGAACGACTCCATTGTAGTGCCTCCTGTAATGGCTGCCATCACGGGAAGGTGTAAAGCCTCTATTGACGTTAACCTAGATTATTTCAAGGTAAACCGTCATTTGTTTTCACTTTAATGCAATTAGATACAGGGTAACCTGAAAGTTTAGACCATCAGAATAAATGGAAGTTTTACAAAACTTAATCCCTAAACACCTTATACGTACTTACCGTCCATCCCGCTGTACAGTTACAAGCGCGGGTTACGTTATCACACGGGGCTCCGTTCAGACATGGGCACTTCACTGCCCAATCCTGCCCATACCAAAAACGAGAACATTCTCCTCCACAGCTGCAAAATGACAGGAAACGAAATAAATCACAGTTATACTCAATCACCATGGCAACCTGACTTAGAATTTTACCAATGTCGTTGAATCCTTTCCAGCCAAGTGTTTTTATCAATTTTTACGAAATAGTCTAGTGTTAGCCAGCGAAGGGACCAAAATAGGTTTCACTCAGGCAAACTTCTAGCCATTTATTTAAGTTTTCGTTGCAAAGAGATCGAAATAATTTTAAACATTTGCGGTCACTCGAAGTGATTTTACTTGCAAATGCACAAAATTGGCTAACTAACAAAACAATAGGTTGGCCATGGATAGCCACAATTAGGCGCGTCGCACTTAAATGTTAACAAAATAAACTTACCGCTGTCCTTGATATCCAGCTGCGCATGTGCAGTTCCCGCTAACAGGGTCACATGTCGCTCCATTAAGACAGGTACAATTGTATTGACATTTGTCGCCATAGTAACCTTGGTCACATTTCTTGCTGCAGTACTGTCCCTCCCACCCTGGGGAACACGTACAGATACCAGTGTGAGGAGAACAGTTAGCGTTGTTTTGACAGAGACAGTCATGTCTACAGTGTGGTCCCAATTCATCTGATGGACAGTCTGATGACGAAGAAAAGGAAATTAGCACGAACATGAAGAAGAAGATCACATGTTAGGTGTACTGGCACATATCTCTTTCGCACAGGTTTCCATAGTAACACGAGCAGTAGTCTGGTTTGGTACAAATACCGTTCACACAGGAAGGAGCGCAGCGAGATCTCAGTTATAGATTGGGCAATATATGTACCATTTCCCCGTAAAATCCACAGGAATCCCACAATAGATAATTAAATTTTGCCGCCGAAATTTTTTTGAATAGCAGGAGGGAGGGGGGGGGGGGGGGGGGGGAGGGGAGGGAGGGTGAATCTGCACCAACCTGCACCAGCCCCCAAGTTCTCGTGCTTCCATCCCCACGCCAGTGCACACAAATTTAAGTTTATTTCGAATACCTAAAAAAGCCCGTGTAGGGGTGGGGGGGGGGGGGGGGTTACTTCCTGTTCAGGTGGTACGGGTGATCGGGCTCCTTTTAGGGTTAAAAATGTTCCCTGTTTGGATCTTCCAGAGGTTCCGGCTCAGACGGCAATTACGTAACATTAAGTTCCATACCTTTTGGGGTCATTTATTATGCATGTTATCCATGCTATGCCGCTGTTTACTTTACAATGATGCACTAAATGTTTCTTTCATATGATCATCGTTATGATCTTAATAAACGATAGCTGGGGTTAATAGTAAGATACTGAAATAATGCTGTACCTTTTAGGGTTTGAAATCAGGTTGGTTTTAAGAGCGTTTTTAATTTATGCTTACATTTTAGGGGCTATTTTAAAAATCAACCACCGATCACCCCTACCACCTGAACAAAGGGAGTACCCCCTCTCCCCTGGCGAAAAAGTAACGAATCATAAAAATAACATTCTTTTTTTTTGAAGGAGCAGCATACTCCTTCCTACGTTAAACTTCTTTCAGCATTGGTACTGTTTCTGTAGGATACTTCTAGTGACTACTCTAGCATTAGGTTATATACCTCTGGTACACTGATCTCCCACTGACTCCATCCCTTCCAGCATTGATACGTTTTGTGTAGGATATTTCTAGTGACTACCCTAGCATTAGGTTTATATACCTTTGGTACACTGATCTCCCACTTGACTCCATCCCTTACAGCATTGGTATTGTTTTCGGTAGGATATTCTAGTGAATACCCTAGCATTAGGTTATTTACCTTTGGTACACTGATCTCCACTTGACTCCATCCCTTACAGCATTGGTATTGTTTCTGTAGGATATTCTAGTGACTACCCTAGCATTAGGTTATATACCTTTGGTAAACTGATCTCCCACTAGACTACATCCCTTACAGCATGGTATGTTTGCTGGGATATTTAGTGTGACTTACTCTAGCATTAGGTTATTATACCTTGGTACAATGATCTACAACTGACTACACCCTTAACAGCATGGTATTGTTTTTCTGTCGATATTCTAGTGTACTACCCTAGCATTAGGTTATTTACCTTTGTACACTGACTTCCCAATTGATACATCCGTACGCATTGGTATTGTTGTTCGTAGGATATTATAGTGAATACCTAGCATTAGGTTATATACTTGGTAAAATGTTCCCCACTGACTCCATCCATTACAGCAATGGTATTGTTTTGTGTAGGATATGCTAGTGGATACCCTAGCATCTAGGTTATATACCTTTGGTACACTGATTCCCCCACTTGACTCCATCCCTTACCGCAATGGTATTGTTTGTGTAGGATATTCTAGTGACTACCATAGCATTAGGTTATATACCTTGGTACCACTGATTCCCCCACTGACTCCATCCCTTACAGCAATGGTATTGTTTTGTGTAGGATATTCTAGTGACTACTATAGCATTAGGTTATATACTTGGTACACTGATTCCCACACTTGACTCCATCCCCTTACCGCACTTGGTATTGTTTTTGTGTAGGATTATAGGGAATACCATAGGCATTAGGTTAGACTTTGGTACACTGATCTCACATGACCCATCCCTTCAGCATTGGTATTGTTTCTGTAGGATCGTCTAGTGTCTACCCTAGCATTAGGTGTATTTACTGATGGACATGATCTCCACGACTCCATACCTTAAAGGCATTGGTTTGTATTCCTAGGCGGTTCCTATGCCGGTCGATAGGCCAGCTGTAGCAGTCCTAGGTACATTAAGAAGAAATTTCTCTAGCTCCATAAATCAGGATTGCCGCATATAAACTTCACAAACTTAAATTGGAGTTAATCACGGTCTGTTACATATATGGTACATCTACCCAGTTCGAAAGTCAAATGTATAGTTGATGTATCTGTAAGAGACTTGATAGACGGAGCAGAAGTTCGTCTAAGGAAAGTCA